>CM059867.1:40765811-41365811 GCA_030490815.1 Acer saccharum
TTTGCCACAACCTTGCCACCTGTCAACGAAATCATGGCATGCACCGCTTCAAACATTTAACTTTTATTATTTTTTTATTCTCTTTTTTTATTAAATCTCTAGGTCAGAATTCTCATCCATGCCATGCAAGGTTACCGCTGTTATTTAATTGTGACCATTACCATGCACATGTGGCCAACATCATAAGTGGAACGTCGGCCTTACAAACCTATGCACGTTAGGAGAATTGTCACATAAAGACTTAGTCATATTTGTTAGTTTTTTTAAAGTGTAGTTGTTAGTGGATCGAGCTGATCGTGGAGCTGATCTCCAGCGTAGTGGTTCCTTTTCTTTTGGCATTGTTTCCTATTTGTTTGGCACTAATTGTTGTTAGTAGTTTAGCTATTTGTATCAGATTATATACAATCACTACAAAAAAAAAAAAAAAAAAAAAAAAAGAGGCTATTGTAACGAATTTTTTTCGTCCCAATAGCCAAATAATCGTCTCTATAGTTCTTTGGGATGAAAATTAAAATTCATCCCCAAAGACTATCTATAGGTATGATATTTGCTTCGTCCCATTTGATAATATAGGAACAATTTCTCGTACCTTTTGACAGCCTATAGGAATGAATATGAGCAAAAGAAAAAAAAAAAAAAAAAATTTAAATCAAAGACTACCTTTGGCGATGATATTTGCATCGTCCCATTTGATAATATAGGGATGAAATTTTCGTCCCTTTTAACAACCTATAGGGACGAAATATGAGTAAAATTAAACAAATAAAAATAAAAAATCAATTCTCACAACTATCTTATCCCCAATCCGCCCCACCCGCCATCCAGATCCATCCCATCACACCGACCCACCCACGCACACCGGTTCCACCATTACCTGCCTCTCGTCAACACCCATTTCGTTCGCAATGGGTGTAGAACCTGAGACGTCACAATGTAGAAGCAAGGCCTTAACCAGCTTGCTAATACTTTGAAATTGTTAATAATTGCATAATGTTTATATATAAACTATAAATGTTATTAATTTTTATTAATTAATTTTAAATCAAAATTTTATTTGTAGATTAATTCTAATAATATAAATTTTATTTTATATGATAGACAAATTAACGTTTATTATAGTATTTAATTAAACTATTTTTTTAAAAAAAATCATATATTGGGGATCAAATGGTATATAATTAATCATACTCGGAATAGAGAGATATTTCCTATATTTTGTAATTTACTAGATAAATGTAAGACTTGAAACCTTATCACAAAAGAGAAGAGAAAATGTACAACGACTTTTCTAAAAAGTGGTTTTGTATTTTAGATTCTTATAATAATTATAAATATAATTCATAATTTATTGAATTAATCTTCGTAATTAATATAAAAAAGTAAATAAATTTTAATTATTAATATGTCTTTTAGGAAAAACTGAAAAAAAAAAATGAAAAGAAAAATTAATAAATAATTATCAGCAACAAAATTAAAGCAAAGCTTATCCTTTGCTACTGTTTCGAATTTGTTAATTAAAGCATACTATTTATATTAACCTCTATATCTTATTATTATTTTTTGGTTTAATATTAAAACATTCCCTCACATTTGAACTATTATTAAATATCTAGATACAAATGCTTTTATTTTATAAACACCAATTGTGGACTAAAACAATGCTTTTATTTGGTAAAAGTCAAAGGGTATAATATTCGATTCATACAATTAACCTTTTTTTTTTCTTTTTTTAGATTGATTCCACTAATTTACAAATTGATATTAAAAAATGTTTATTATAACATTTAATTAAACTATTTTGTAAAAATCATATATTGTCAGATCAAAGGGTTTATCGTTAATCATACTTAGAATTAGACATAACCCCGATTCCTTGGTTCCAATCCGGTTCTGGCGGTTCATTACCTTTTTTTTTTTATTATTTTTTTTTAATAGTAGAAAACCTCACAAGATTAATAATTATTGACCCTTATAATGAACTTATTGGGATAAAACAAAATCCATCTCAATAGAGAACCACTTTGGACGAACAAAATGATCCATATTGTCTCATTTTTTAATTTATATGGTAATTTAATAATTAATCTATCTTGAAGGAAAAACTTTATAAAAAAAAAAAATCAAGAATTTTCAACAAAATTAATTAATTAATTATTATAATTTTAAATAAAAACAAAACCTATTGGGACGAAACAAAATTTGTCCCAATAGACAGTTTATTGGGACGAATAATTTATTTCGTCCCTAAAGGTCTTACCATTTTGGATAAAATTTATCCCAATAGACAGTCTATTGGGACAAATAATTTTTTTCGTCCCAAGAGACGTTATATTGGGACAAAAAAAATTCGTCCATAAAGGTCTTACCATTTTGGATAAAATTTGTCCCGAAAGACAATCTATTGGGACGAAATAAATTATTCGTCCCAATAGACTGTCTATTAGGACAAATTTTGTTCGTTCCTAAAGGTTTTCAGGTTTGCGTTTTTTAGGGACGAATAACTTTTTCATCCCAATAAACATCTTATTGGGACGAACAAAAAATCGTCCCTATAGGCCAAATTTGTTGTAGTGAGTCTTGAATCAATTAATTGAAGGTATCAAATATTTGAGTAAAATTGCCTCCCCTCTCTACACTTCTCGTCTCTTCCTGCCTCTTTCTTGTTTTCTTGAAATTCTCTTATCATAAACTTATCTGCTACGAGATTAGTGTCTATCTCGAGCTTGGATTCAGACTTAGGTCTGAGTCATGTGTTTGGGTTTGGATTCCAAGCTTGGGAAAATTTCTAGAACAGGACCTTACATAAACGCTCTAATTGAGTGACCAATTTGACTCGATCAGATTTAAAACATTTTAGTAAATCGCTTCTAGTGGTATTTCTAGACACAACTGTAAAATGGTGGTTGTATGTTTTTTGATAAAATTTTCAAAAAAGGATTGTCACCAAAACTAATTGGTTGATTGGTTTGTGTAATATAACGTGTCATGAATTCCCTAGCATTGGCATCGCCATATCTCCATGTCGTAACGGACCCATATGGGTTCCGTTGTAGTTGTTTTATCTAGTAGTATCTACTGATCCTATTTAAGCATGCATGAATCTTCATGTCTTCTCAAATGTCCCGTTCCTTTCTTAGAACCTGTCAATACATTCTTACAAAATTTACAACGAGCCATAGATACTACATGACCGTCCGGGCCGATTTCGTCTTCCGGGTCAAAATTCCCATACCATAGATTTTATCTTTCTGGTTTTGGGTCTTGATGTGGTTGACCACGGTGTGGAGGTAGAAGGACCGGTTTGTCCTTGAGAATCTTGCCCGACCTCCACTTCCAATGACAAAATTTGAAAGTCATCATTATCCATGTTCAATTCGTCTTCAAAGTAAATAGGAGTTCTAGTAGGATACATTTCCTACAATGCATAAATATAAAAATATTAAACTAAAAACTAAACACAAAATCATAAATATTAAAATACTAAGCTATAAATATTAAATACTAAACATAAAATCATAAATATTAAACATTTCCGATGACAACATTTAAAAGTCATCATTGTCCATGTTCAATCCGTCTTCAAATAAATAAGAATTCTAGTAGGATCCATTTCCTACGATGCATAAATATAAAAATATTAAATTAAAAACTAAGCCATAAATATTAAATATACTAAACACAAAATCATAAATATTAAAATGCCATAAATATTAAATATACTAAATATAAAGTCATAAATATTAAAAATACTAAGCCATAGATATTAAATATACCAAATATAAAATCATAAATATTAAAATACTAAACCATAAATATTAAATACTAAACATAAAATTATAAATATTAAAATTAAAAACTAAACCATAAATATTATATACTAAACATAAAATCATAAATATTAAAAATACTAAGTCATAAACATTAAAAACACTAAACATAAAATTATAAATATTTAAATTAAAAACAAAACCATAAATATTAAATATCCTAAACATAAAAGTCTAAATATTAAAATAAAAAACTAAGTCATATTAAAATAAAAAAATAAGCCATAAATATTAAATACTAAACATAGAATCATAAATATTAAATTAAAAAACTAAGCTATAAATATTAAATATACTAATATAAAATCATAAATATTAAAAATAAAAACTAAACTATATATTTAATATGCTAAACATAAAATCATAAATATTTAAATTGAAAACTAAGTCATAAATATTAAATATACTAAACATAAAATCATAAATATTCAATATTGACACGTGACTCCAATAGTCCCTTTACTTGTGAATCTCTGGAAAACCCCACCGGCAGCAAAGCACCTAGCAAGGTTTTCCCTCAAATACCACTTTTTACCAGCAAACGACCTGCTGTTTTCAATCATCCTCCACAATGAGGTACTCCTTCTCCTTCTTTCATTCATTCTCCTAACTTTCATTTCTCTTATTTCAATTCGTAATCGTCTTTTAATTTTTTTTGTATTTTTGAATTTCAGTCGGCATCCAGAGGTTCTCTGGGCACAGCGCTCCGACAGGGTGTACTTGACCGTCGCATTGCCTGACGCCAAAGACATTTCTGTCAAATCCGACCCAGAGGGTTCCTTCAGTTTCTCCGCCACTGGACTCCACGGTGAAATCTTCCATTTCAATTTGGAATTTTACGGCAAAATCGTACCTGAGGTCAGTTCTCTTCATCAACTGCTTCCAATTCTTTACACTTTGTTTGATTTAAATTTAAAAGGATAATATCAGGGAGGACAGAGAAATACATAAGGGAAATCAATTGCTTTTGTTTTTCTTTAGTGTTTGTTGAATTTCAATTTCTGGGTTGATTGAATCTTAGTTATTTATTTATTTTTATAAGTAAAAAAGAAAAGAAAAAGAAGCTAGGTTGGGAAATTAGGAGTCGAAATCGAATAGTGAATCTCTTGTTTTACGAATGGATGTATGGATGTTGGTATGTTGTTTATCGTGTTGAAGATGGTCTGGATGGTACTGTAATATTCCATGATTTGAGTTGTGTCATTTGTGGTGCAGAAATGTAGAACTAAAGCTGGGTTAAGGAACATAATATGCTCAATCCAGAAAGAAGAAAAAGGGTGGTGGAAAAGACTCCTGAAATCGGAGGAGAAGCCTGCACCTTACATTAAGGTTGATTGGAACAAATGGTGTGATGAGGATGATGAAGAGTCCAATTGTAAGTTCGTCAATCTTTCTGCTTTTCTGTTTGCGTATGGCTTCTACTTCTCCCAATTGCTCGTTGAAGTTTATGCCAATCGCTTATGAGAATCTATACTATACATGAATCCTGCTCCTTCTTGTGTTTTTTAGCTATTTTGATTTTTTGACTCACTAGCTAATACACCTGAAATTCCTACAGGGCACCACCAAAGGTTTTTCTTGAATTATAATATATATAGAATATGTCAACATGATTGTCTAAATCTTAGTATAGTTAATCACTATTCCTAGCTGTCCAAATCAGATTTATACTTGTGAATCCTATAAGTATTACTACAGTTACTCAAAATTTGCAGCTGGTGTTAAAAGAGTATCCTAAATATAGCTGCTATATGATCTATTTTTGCTACTATTATTATTATCTTTTTTTTTTCCTGTCTAAATGACCATGTTGTGCCATTAATTATCATCACCATGAGAATCTTAATAATGTGGCAAGAAAACATATCATTTTTCTGTGTCAACTATTTCACTGTATAACTACATCTTATGTTTTTTTCAATTTAAATGTTTCTCTGCTACCTTGTTCCAGATTCCCCTCTCTCTCTTTCCCTTTTAGCAATACTTTGTATATTAGAGGTGGAGTGATAGATGTGGGTGTGCAATGGAATTAAACTTTGTAAACTGAAGAAGTGTACACAAAATACTGTACTGGTGACTGCTAGTGTTCAGGTGAAAGAGTGTTGTAGTGGAAGTGTCTTTTTTTTTTTTTTTTTTCCGTGACATGTGTTTATTTTTCACAGTCATATCTATGGTCATGTCATCATCTTTGGTCTTAAATGTGCTGTGTCAGATGGCTTCTTTCCATTTTGACTTTCAGCAATTGTGCTGTTTCAGCAAATCCTAAATTTTAGAAGAGAACAAAAGAGAATCTACGGAGTTGAAGAGAAAATATGCTCTCTTGGACTTTTCCTTTTTGGTATCAGTAACATATTTGCACTATTGCTTTTTATACATGCGAGGGGATGATGGACAAGGTATAAGTGTTATAATTTGAGGGATTGAGTGGATGAATAGGTTCAGCAGCCTTGTAACAAAAGAAAAATGAGCCATGAAGAGAAAACGATGCATAGAGTTTGAGAGATATGGATTTGGATGAGATGAATAATTTAGATGGGGCATGCAAGAGAGCTGGTAGCTGACAGTTGTCAAGGGTCTCCTTGGTTTATTATAGTGTTATTCAAGGAGAGGTGATGCTAAGAAGATGGTAGGATTGCTGAATATTCTTCTGTTTACTCTTCTTTCACTTGTGTATGCCTCACAAATTCTCTATATGGTTTTTAATTTCCCATGTTGCTTCTTGGAGAGGAAAAGATATTGTTGATGTTCTTACCAAGTGAGCTTATTCCTTTGAAGTAATCTTTCTATAGGAGGATGTGGATTGTTACTTTTGACATAATATGTAAAATAAAAACAGCATTTTTTTATTCCGAGGTTGTAAGTTTTGTGGAAGATCCAAATTTGTTTTTTTTTTTTTCCTTAAATATATTGGTTTCAAGTGATCCAATAGTCCATTTCTTGGGTTTTATATATTTCTATATCCTAGTTTTAGTAAGATGTACCCATTGGCCATTAGTCTACCTGTTAGATCCCATATGTCCATCGTATTCTTCCATGAAAAACCTCTATCATCCTACTTTTTGTAGACCTGGTTTATAAAGGAGTGTTATCCCTCGTGGTAGTGTGTACAGTGCTGCAGTTCTCAACTCTGGGTAAAGATAGTTCATATCTCTACAAAATTACATTTCACCTAGAATTTGGAATTAAATGTTACAGAGGTAAAAAAAAGAGTAGAAGGGGATGCATTAGTGGTCACTGTGCAGCCTGAACGTACCTCTGTATTTGGACCATAAATTGAGCTAAACAATTTAGATCGGTGCAAGCTTGGACATTATGGAAAGTTTAGACAAAGAACTACCAGTTTGTAGTTAATAAAAAGTGAAGAATGAAGAATCTAAAGATATATTTGTTAAAAATTGTTAAGAACTCGGTGAACATGTGATACTCAACAAAGGAGATTCAACTTGCATGGCTGTTGAATTAGCTATCATTGTTGGGGTTTATAATCATTTTCATTACATATCTTTATTGCTATAAGTGTGCTTATATTATGAAACTGTGTTTTATTTTGCTAAGGTGGAAAGGTGAAACTCTTAGTTACATGTGTGCTTACTGTTTAGTGCGTTTTATACTGACTATTCAATGTCAACAATTCAGGCCAACCGATTGAAGAGTAAAAAACAAAGTAGATAGGCTAGTTAGCAATGCAAGTCTAAACTCATAAATTCAAGGCACTTCAACTTAACATAGCTAATTACATAACTATGAATTTCATTTGTTGATTGTTACATGTTGATTGAGTTTACGACAGTTTTTGACACAACTATATTAAGGTTTTACATTTTTTTTAATAACTATAAGTTGTAGTTCTTTGTTAAGCTTTCCAAAATGTCCAAGCCAAGCTCACACAAATCAAAGTTTTATAGCTCAAGTAATGGTCCAAATAATGAGGTATGTTCAGGCTGTACGGTAACTGCAACACATCCACCTCCTGCTCATTTTTTACCCTGAAATGTTTGAATTCCAAATTCTTCGTGGACTGGAATTTTGTAGAGCTGTAAATCACCTCTCTGCAGGGTTGAGAACTGCAGCAAGCTGTTGTCTTAATTGAAAGTTACATCCATAATGTAAAACCTGCATCAATTAGTCAACTTAAGCATAAATCCAAAGTAACAGTCAAAATTAAGGACTAAAGTAAATATATGCTTAAGCTAGGAGAATTAATGACACTTTTAGACCTATAAAATATACACTTTTTAAGTGTTCCTCAAACAGCCCACACACGTGTGTGCACAGGCACGAAATATTCATGCCTACTCTTCTGCTGTTACATCTGTTTCAGCATGGATGATACAATATTCATTTGTCCTGTTAATGGCTGTATATGCAATAATATATCAGCCAAGTGGGGAGTCTGGCTATATTTATCTCATCAATGCCAACGTATGTGCAATCAGTTTTCTTATTTTAGCCATTGCATCTCCTGGTAAAACAAAGCATAGATGTTAGTTTCTTGGTAAAGTACCCCACATTTATCAGATTCTATCTGTGGAGTAATTGTCTTGCTTTTGCTGTGGACCTTCTCTCACCATTAACACAGAGAGGAATTTCAGGTTCATTGCATCCGTTGTAATGAATGGAAGGATGTGTACCAGGAAAATTCTATTGGAATCTTGAATGCCTTTTACGTATTGTGAACATTCCGAGTGATTCTCATTTTGAATTGGGGATCTTAAATATTCAATCTGAATGTGCACCTGTACTGTTACATGTTAGTAATATCTGAAATATGTCTGTAAATAAATCTCTATTACTAGATTACTTTTTGATTCTCTTGAAATTTGAAACATTAGCTTTAGAGTTAGATTTTGTTGGACCTGACCAAATCTTTTGTGGTCTTTACAGCTGATTTGGCCTCTGATGATGATGACGATGTGGTAATTGTTCATTCTGCTCCTTATTTTGAATGATTGACACTGTTTATATAGACATTGTGATTTTGGCTCAATTGTGTAACTTGAATTTTATTCTTTTGCAGCATGTCGGTGAAGATGATGAAAGCAGTGATGATGAAGGAATGCTCTGTGAGTTCTAGACTTGATCACGTCTATGTAACTGTTAAACCTAATTATATTATGTCACTATGTTCTCTCATTTTGTTTATATGTCGTTATCTTTTACGTATGCATGGTATAAATCTTTAGTATCTTCATGGTTAACATATACTTGCATAAACCCAAAAGTTTTCAAGACCAACCATTGGATGTAAGAGGTGTATCATCTATGTTGCATATATTGTATATGTTGGTCTTTATGAGACATGGGGCTTCTCTTTCCCGAAACTATAACAACACGAAGCTTCTGTCCCCTATTTCCCGGAACATATAGTCTGAAACATTCTAAGAGAATATTATATAATTGCATCTGATTATGTTCCCTGTACATTGCAGATCTCCCTGATTTGGAAAAGGCAAGAGGAATTTAGGTACTAACAAGCAACATGGAAGATGAAGCCATTCTGCTAGTTTTTGCAGGTTTTTCATAGTCAGGTACAGAAGGAAAATGTTCCTGATGTGCTGCAGAAGCGTAACGACCGATGTTTGTATATATACATTAGATAGTATCTATCTTCAGGAAGCATTTGCTGAGCTTGATCATCAGAGTTTACCATAATTGATTGGCTTGTAATATTGAACTGCTGAATTTCTTTTAATCCATCTTATGGTTAGAAGGATTTAATTTTTATTCTAGAGTAATCACTTCACCTCAATCTAAAATATTTGTACAAGAATGTGACAAATGATTTATGTTATTCAAATCATATCATATATAATCATATAATAATAGCATTTTTTAACCGAATGTCGCCATGTGGCAATTTATTAAATGTTTAGAAAATATTCAAATCAATAATTGGCAATTTAATAAATGCTTAGAAAATCATATATAATCATATAATAACCACCTTTTTAAAAGTAATTTAATAAAGAGGTAATTGCACAAACATTCCCTGAGGTTTGATATTATTGCACATATATGGCAGTTTTAGATATATCGATACAAACATCCCCTAATCTTTGAGAAATATTGCACTAACATCCTCTATCGTTAATTTTCTGCCGTTAGCACTTAACGGTTGGGGGTAATATGGTCTTTTTACTAAAATTAAAACAAATTAAAAAAGTTATTATTTTAAAAATATTTTAATTAAAAAAAATAAAGGTGGAGATTAATATTAAACTTATTAATTAATTATTATTTAAAAAAAAAAAAGAAAAAAAAAAGAATGGCCTCCATCCATTCAAACGTTTTCCTCCATTGAAAATATAAAAATTTATAAAAATAAATAAATAAAAAAGTCTGAGGAGATGGATCTGGAAAATTCCTAGATCTCTCCCTTCCAAGCATATCGCCTGCATCTGAGACATCTCATGACTTAGATGTAGATTGCCTCCATCAGAGCAACTCAAATGGAGGTCGCCTCCATCTTCAGCTCCTCCCCAGAGCAGATCATCATCTGCTCGGAGCATTCTGCTCCGACGAGAAGTAGATCCTTGTGCGAAGGATTTTCTCCTCCTCATAGAGTGGTCTTGAATCTGCTGGGAGGTTGTCACCATAATGAGGGACGGTAATGGAAGCATACGTGAAAAGTCATTGACTAAAGGTTGATGATGATGGGTGATGAAATGTGGGCAATGATTTAAGCACTTACTGGAGGTCGATGATGATGATGTCTCTGGTTCATATCCGCTCGAGCCACGACATCTCCGCTGTCCATCTCTGCCGTCCATCTCATCGGATTTTGTTGATTTCGATAGGCTTGTGTGTAAATTTTGATAGATCTTGGTTTTGGTTATGGTATGAATTAGGTGTGGATTTTGATGGAGCTTGGTTTGATTTCAATGGATTTGTGCGTATTGTGGAGTTTATGTTTGAGATGCATATATGGATTGGATTTTTTTTTTTTTTTTTTTTTTTTTTCTAGATGAACTGGTATTAGTGTTATGAAGATTTTTTTTTTTTTTTTTTTTTTTTTTTTTTAATCTGGTGTGTAGAAGAAAATGAAGAAATGATGTGTGATGATTGTTAGTTTTTTTTTCCAGATTTGGCGGTAACTAAAGAAGATGTCATTTAGATGATGTTTGATGATTTTGAGTTTGTTTTTTTTATTTTCAAGATCCGGTGGTAATAGAGAGAAGAAGATGATGTTTTCCATTTTCGTATATTTTAATATTTATTTAATAGTATATTAATATTTTAATTTTTAAAAATAAAAATCAGGGGTATTTAAGACTTTTTATACTTTTGACCATTGACCGTAACGACATAACAGCAATCAGTTAACGGTAGGTGTTGTTAGTGTAATATTTCTCAAAGGTCAAGGGATGTTTGTGTGGATGTTTGTGCATCAACCCTCTTGATTAATAGGGTTCTCTCAAAGGACCGGCCCACATTTAGGGATTATATCATTAGTTATTATTCTGACCTCTTTTCCTCGAATGTTTCTCAAGTTGGGAGAGATTTATCTATTGTAGATGATGTGATTTCTTCCTTGGTGACTGCCATAAAAACCGCTTTCTTAACTAGCATTTCATCTGCAGATGATATTCATGATGTTGTCTTTGCTATTGATGCTGCTTTTGCTCCTGGGCCAGATGGGTTTTCTGGTAGATTTTATCAGAGATGTTGTGATGTTATAGGTAGTGACATGGTCCTCGCTGTTCAGGATTTTTTCATCACTGGAGTTATTTTCCTGGATCTCAATTCCAACTTCATTGTTCTTCTTCCGAAGCTGAGGAACTTGATTTCGATTGATCAGTTTCGGTCCATTGTGCTTAGTAACTTTTTATTCAAAATTTCTTTGAAAATTTTGGTTAATCGTTTAGCTCAGGTTACAGCAAGGATTATTTCTCCTCAGCAGTTCAGATTCATTTGAGACCGACATATCGAGGATTGTATTGCTTTTGGCTTTTGACTGTGTGAATGTGTTGCAAAAGAAGTGCTATGGGGGTAACTTGGCCATGAAGATTGATATCCGCAAGGCTTTTGACACCCTGGATTGGTCTTTCCTTTGCAAAGTGCTTCAGACTTTTGAGTTCTATTTTTATGGATTGGATAGACAACGTTCTTTGTTCGTTTAGGCTTTCAGTTCTTTTGAATGGAGTTCCAGAGGATTATTTCTGTTGCTCTAGAGGGGTTCGTTAGGGAGATCCGCTCTCTCCGCTTCTATTTGGTATTACTGAAGACTTCCTTAGTAGATTATTGACGAGGATGGTGGGTTCTTCTTAGATTCTGTCCATTTCTTCCCTAAGGGATTTTTTATCTCCAACTCATTTGCTCTATCCAGATGATGGTTTTGATCTTTTGTAAAGGCACTTAAAAGAATCTGAAGGATATTATGGGTGTTTTTTTGGGGATTATGGTGATATTTCAAGCCAGTTGGTTAACTGGGGTAAGTCCTCTATTTATTTCTGATCTTCTGTCTCCTCTTCTCGGATTGGTAGTTTGTAGTCTTTCGTTGGTATACATACTGGGCAGCTTCCGTTCTCTTATTTTTTAGTCCCTTTGTTTTGGGGTAAACCTCGAAAGGCGGTTTTATGGCCTATTGTGGATAAGATATTGTCTAAATTCGTAAAATGGAAGGCAAGTCCCTCCTTCTAGCCAGTCGTGCTACTCTGATCAGGTCGATCATCACTGATTCATTTGTGCACTCTTTCGTGATTTAAAAGTGGTCTTCTTCTTTACTGCCGCTGATTAACCGCAAGTTGAGGAACTTTTTGTGGACTAGCTCTTACGAGGAAACTAAGTTGGTTCGGGTCACTTGGGATCGTTGTTGTAGGCCTTACTCTCAGGGTGGTCTTAGCCTACAAGATCTTGGGTTGCTGAATGACTCATTGTTGCAGAAATTCACTTGGAAGTTTATGACCTCTAATGGTTTTGTTTTCTCATTTCTTCGAGAGGGGTATCTCAGGCAGTTGCAGAATCCTCAAGGAAGGTATGTCACCTCCTCGATTTGGTCTTCTCTTTGGACCAATTATAGTTCCTTTCTTAAAGAAGGTATCTAGCTGATTATGAGAACTCTTATCGGGACTTTTGACGTGATAATTGGCTAGGGGTTCCCATTTTGGATCTTTTAGATATTTCAATTTATTTAGCTAATCAGCTCCGGGGCGAGGGTCTCAGATTTTATTCATGAGGGTAGGTGGGTGCTGGACAATGGTTTCCGAGCATGCTTCTAGGATCTGTGTTTTCGGAATGATGGGATTGTGATTTCTCCTATTGTGGATTCTTTGGTTTGGGCTAATTCTCGGGATGGTCGAGTTTCTTGCAAGGCTGCTTCCCTATTTTTTCGTGATATTCCTCAAGTTGTTTGGTGGAGAGATGTTTGGTCCCTTTTTATTCTTCCATCTCGATTAGCTTTGACCTAACGTCTTATGATGAACATGCTTCCTACTAAGGATCGCATTTACAGGTCTGGGTTCCAATTGGCTTCTCGTTGCAGTATTTGTGGGGCTAGTAGTGAATCAGCTGATCATTTTTTTCTTCATTGTCCCCTAGCAATTGCTCTTTGGGAGGCAGTTTTCTCGGTTTTCCAGCAGTGTGTCTCTGTTGATACTTGGCAATCCTTCTTCTTGCAGGCCATGTCGGTTTCCTTTAGTGAGCATGTTAGGATTTTATGGAAGGAGACTATCCATGCAGTGATTTGGGGGTGTGGACAGCCCGTAATTAGTGGATTTTTTAAGGGAAGTCGGTGGACTTTCGATCCATCCTCTCTCTGGTTTGGTGTGCGGTTTGAGGCTAATTGCCTAAAGATTGGTTATATGCGTAATTGTATGGAAGACCTTTTGATTCTTCATTGATTTGCTCTTCAATGTCACCCTTCTAAAGCCCTATTGATCAAGAGTGTGGTTTGGTCGCCTTCGGCTCCTGGTTTGATCAAAGTGAATACAAATGGTGTTACTATGGGCTCTTTGGGGGTTGGTGGTTATGGTGGCATCTTTCGGAACTGTAGAGCCTTTGTGAAAGATTGCTTTGCTAGTCCTCTTGGTCAGGTTTTCGCGTTTGAGGCCGAGCTTCTAACGGCCTCATTGGCCATTAATTTTGCTTGGAAGTATGGGTGGCATCGAATCTGGCTTGAGAGCGACTTTTCTTATGTGGTTCAGCTTCTTTCTTCTCGTTCTGAAATGGTTCCTTGGAGGGTTCGTCAGGCGTGGTAGCGCTACATCTTCCAGATCTTACATATGGATTTTCAGGTTTCTCATATTTTCAGGGAGGGGAATCAGGTTGCAAATGCACTTTCTTAGCATGCTTTGGAGCTTCAGGCTGATTCTTGGTGGTTCTCTATCCCGCCGTTCTGCTCTTATTTAATTGGCAATAACTGTATTGGTCGGAAGTCTTTTTGTTTTTTTTTATACTTTCTTTTTCTTTTGGTGTGGCATGAGTGCTTCTTTTTGTTTGAGTTGTTTTCCCTCTGGTTCTTTGTGCTTTGTTGCTTTTTGTCACTCTTTTCTTTTCTTGTATCTTATATATATGGATACTGCCTAAGGATTTTTTAGTATATGATCACTTGTAATGGTTTTTCCTTTTAAGTCAGTTCAATTTAAAAAAATCATATATCATATATCATATATTCATATAATATATAATAACAGCATTTTTTAACCAGAAGCCACCATGTGGCGATTTATGTTAGTATTAAATATTTAATTCTTCAAATATAATAATCATATAATATATAATAATAATATAATATCAATAGTTTCTTCTTATGTGAAAGTGACATGTGTCACTATTTTATGTTTTTAATAAATATTTAATTTTTTAAAAATATTTCTACAAATACCTTAATTTATTTTTAAATAATTATATAGGTACTGGTTGTTGGTATCACATGTCAGTATTAGAGCTAGGTTGCTATAACATGTCCATCATATTAGCTTAATGAACCAAAAATAAAATATATGTATATATATTTTTTACCAAAAATAAAAATTAAAGTATGCAATCCCAAAGCTAATCATTCGTATTCAATTTAGTCAAAACATAATTTAATAAAAACTCTTTCCTATTCAACCTTAATGAAATACATTGATTCTTAAAAGGATTAAAATCGTCTGTCAAAAAATAGTGTCTCAATTTGTTTCTAACCAACAAAATTCAGCCATGTCAACCACTATCATGAATTAAATGTAAACGCTTTTCTTTTTTTTTTTGAAATGTACATGATAGAGGTTGACGTGACTAAATTTGGTTGGTTACACAACTTGAGACACCAATTTTTTAACAGATGATTTGAGTCCTTAAATTGTCATGCTAAATTCATGCAATTAAAACAATGATTATTATTTGATTAATGATAATGTTATGAGGCTTTGATGGCAGTTTTGTAGAATCAAGAGGCAATCCCAAATTAATTGCCCTTAAATTCTCCCTTTTTTTGTTCTATTTAATATTTTTCCACAAAATTGAATGTCTCTTCTAATTAATCCAACTCATCCGTTTCAAATTTCTGATTTTTTTTCCCTTTTTAATTGATTTTTTTGTCTCTTCTAATTCAACCAAGCCATTTCAAATTTTAGGGATTTTTTCCCTTTTTAATTAATCAGTCTTACTATTATCAATTCGAACTGATATAAAATATATCAGTTCCTTGCATATGGGTCATTGGACCAAGCCATTTCAAATTTTAGGGGATTTTTTCCTTTTTTAATTAATCAGTCTTTCTATTATCAATTCCTTGCATGTGGTTCATTGGATTTAAAAGATGTTTTGACAAGTGCATGCAGTCAAGTCAAAGTATTTAAATCCAATGACCCACATGCAAGGAACTGATATCTTTTTTGTCAATTCGAACTGATAATAGAAAATTTGTTTAATTAATCTATATATATTTCAGGTTAAAAATAGCTGAAAAGTTATTTTTGAAAACAAAGCATCAACTCTTTTTTTTCTAAATAACCCTGTATAAAGCATCACTTAAATCATGAAACCATAAAACCATAAATAAAATCATAACTTTCAAAAACTTATAGATTTTTTTTTCACTATAAAAGACTTTTGCATACAATGATCTTAAATTTTTTCTTCAACTTCATATGTCTTTCTAACTCTTTTTTTTCAAAAGTTTCACATTATTTTTATAATTTTCATTTTTTTTTTTTGAAAATCTAATTTATTCATTTTTCTTCTATTTATTTCTTTCAAGTTGAAGATCCATATTATTAAATATATCTCTACCAGGGTAAGCTCTTTAAATAAATATTTTATTGATCTATTCATTATCTCATTATTGAGTATTTCAATTGTTGCTGAAATAGAGTATTGATTTTTTGGAGTAGCAAGTGCAATTAACTGTAAATTTTATGTTTTTTTTTTTTTTTTTTCACATTTTCTGCAGAAGTCGTGTAGATGTGGAGTTTGAAAGTGCTAAAAGATTTCTTCTCAAAAGCTAATTCCAAGCAGTTCAAAACATATTTGTTAAAGGACAAATTTTATTGAAATTTGGTCCAAATTTTAATTTAGTGACTAACAATCTAAATTCGATTTTGTCAATTCTTGGTGACCTCAATCTTCAAGGATATTTCATTGTTATTAAATAAGTCTAAGATACTTACAATGAAAAATTCATCAGGAAACTTACTTTATTTAGAAATTTACATGCATATATTTCAACTTATATGTTATTTCTTTTTATATATTTCAATGATGTAGAATCATTTTTCTTTATTTTCAAAACTAATATTTTATATTTATCAACAGTCAAAAATACCTAAATAACATTCCCATTAAAGACAATTAAAATTTAAAATCCTTAGACTTTTCTCATTTGGCTTTTATGATGCCTTTTGAGTAGAATTTGAAACATCTCAATTATTAAAAATTTCATGTAATACTTATTGATGACTTTTGAGTAGAATTTGAGACATCTAAATTACTAAGATTATCATGTAATACTTATTAAATCTAAAAAAAAAAAAAAAAACATTGATTACACTTGGCACAAAAATTGAATGGTGAATGGCCTTTATAAATTATCCCAAATTGAGCTAAATAACAATTTAAATAGTTGAATTATATTATGAAATAAGAAATTAGGACATAATTTAATTGAAAAGATCCAATTAAGAAAATAAAGGTAAATTTCAAATAGTTTTTTTTTTTTTTTTTAACAAGGCTTGTGCATTACACAGGTTGACACACTAGTAATTAGATAATATCACTATTACAAGTCACTACATTTGGAATGACTTTCAATATTTTGCATTTTATTCTCATAAAGTATAGGGGGAATTACAATTTAACCCTAACTTACGGTAATATATATATATAATAATGAGTTTGCATTTATAGGGAAATTATCATTTCCCCCTCTGAGGTTTGTCATATTAGATAAACTGGTCCCTCTAGTTTTAATAATGGCTAATCAACCCCCTGAAATCCTAAATATTGGTTATTTTGCCTCTTTTGTCAAGTTTTCCATCCAAAATCCTTAAACTATTAATTAAAAAATTAAAACACCTCCATAACGGATTGAACCTCCGACCATGTGGTTATGTCCTGATTTTTAAGTTGGGACTTGGGATAATATTTTATTTTTCAATTGGAAATCCAATATTTGGTGAATTTTCTATACTTTATTATTAACTTTTGTTGTTATAATGCAAGCTGAAATGATTTTTTGTGGAATGATTTTTGTTCAACTTGTCAATTTCTGTGCTCATAAATATCAAATTGCTGTTACAGATATCTGTGGTACTGTTGCAGAAAATTTACTTGACATATCAGCCCAAGTATCATGTTTATTTAGTGTCTTAGTCTTCATTATGTCCATCTAAATGATTGTGGAATTTGGCATTATGTCTATCTATTTGGGAAAGTCGTATTTGTATGGTAATTTAACTTGAAACTTATTTGGCAGGTTATGAAACCCATTGATATAGTAAAGCTTTATGCCAATGCTTTACCCATTAAGACTTATTATGATAGAACATCCACAAATTATACAGAAGATGAGAGAGGGAGAAGGCTGCTTAATGATGGGGAAAGCTATCTCAAATCAGTTGATTTGTTTGAATCATTAAGAATGTTGATCCTCATAGCACCACGTGTCACTGTGAGAAAACTTTGGATTTAAATGCATTAATCTATATAATTTTCTATATTAGTAATATTGATTGTTTTTTCAATAAATTTAAAATTCTATTAAAAGCTGTCGCCGTAAGAGAGCTTTGGACTTAAACTCTATATATTCATTTATATTTATATCTATATACAATCTCCTATAATTAAGCCATTAATTAGTTTTTTTTTTTTTTTTCAAAAAACTTTACCATTAATTAGTTATTTTGTTTATTATTATTATTATTATTATTATTATATATTATATCTATCCAACATTTTTATACTCCTTAATTTCAATATTTAAAGTCTTGCATTAATTTCTTTATCAGTTTCGTAATTGGAATTATAAATAATAATCAATAATAAAACACCAAAACCCCATCATATTCTCCTTTACATCAAACTTTAAGTTTTATCAATTAAACCATCTAATCATAATATGTCTAACACAATCTTTACTCAAAAGCCCTCTCCTTTTCTCAAAATGGTTGAGGAAGGATAAGAGTGTTTATTAGAGAGTTATTAAGTTAACCAAAAAGGTTAACGGCTTGTTTGAGGAGGACTCAAAGTTGCAACACATTAGTCTTTTGATCAATTTGGATGAATGTTGTCGATTTTTGATAAAAGAGCTGGTGTTCTTTGGGAGAGAGACCCTCATTCACTAAAATAATAAATGGCATCTTGGATTCTCTTGTCTGTTACTGTAAGGTAATACAATTAATAAAAATTTTCTTTTACATTTGTCTATATTTCAACGATATATTTTGAATACAAAAGTGTGATTCTAATGAATTATATGGTACGATGGGTACAATAAACATGATAGATTACTCATCTATTCATGGTATTACATGATGATTGGATAACATTTTTTTGATTTATACTTATTCTGCTTAAATGTCTTGATTTTTAAGTTAGGACTTGGGACAATATTCTGTTTTTCAATTAGAAGTCCAATATTTGGTGAATTTTACTCTATACTTAATTATTAATTAACTTTTGTTGTTATAATGCAGGCTTAAATGAATTTTTGTGGAATGGTTTTTGTTCAACTTGTCTATTTTTATACTCATAAATGTCAAACTGCTGGTACAAATATCTGTAGTACTAGTGCAGAAAATCTACTTGATATATCAGCCTCGCCCAGGTATCTTGTTTATTTAGTGTCTTAGTCTGCATTGTGTCCATCTAAATGATTGTGGAATTTGGCATTATATCTATTTATTTTGGAAAGTTGTATTTGTATGGTAATTTAACTTGGAACATATTTGGCAGGTTATGAAACTCATTGATTTGATAGTTAAGCTTTATGCCAATGCTTTACTCATTAAGACTTATTATGATAGAATATCCACAAATTATACGAAGATGAGAGAGGGAGAAGGCTACTTAATGATTGGGGAAGCCTACTCAAATCAATTGATTTGCCTGAATCATTGAGAATGGTAATTTAACTTGGAACTTATTTAGCAGGTTATGAGACCCATTGATTTGATATTAAAACTTTATGCCAATGCTTTACCCATTATTATGATAGAACATCCACAAATTATACATAAGATGAGAGAGGGAGAAGGTTGCTTAATGATGGGGAAAGCCTACTCAAATCAGTTGATTTGCTTGAATCATTAAGAATGGTAATTTAACTTGGAACTTATTTGGTAGGTTATGAAATCCATTGATTTGATAGTAAAACTTTATACCAATGCTTTACCCATTAAGACTTATTATGATAGAACATCCACAAATTATACAGAAGATGAGAGATGGAGAATTATGCTTAATGATGGGGAAAGCCTACCCAAATCAGTTGATTTACTTGAATTATTGAGAATGGTAATTTAACTTGGAACTTATTTTGCAGGTTATGAAACTCATTGATTTGATAGTAAAACTTTATTCTATTGCTTTACCCATTAAGATTTATTATGATAGAACATCCACAAATTATACAGAAGATGAGAGAGAGAGAGAAGACTGCTTAATGATGGGGAAAGCCTACTCAAATCAGTTGATTTGCTTAAATCATTGAGAATGCTGACCCTTATAGTGCCACGTGTTGCCATGAGGAAGCTTTGGATTTAAATGCATTATATATAATTTTCTATATTAGTAATATTGATTTTTTTTTTTAATAAATTTAAAAATTCTATTAAAAGCTGACCCTCACAGCGCCACATATCGCCGTGAGGGAGCTTTGGACTTAAATGATATATATTCATTTATATTTATATATCTATATATATCTCCTATAATTGAGCCATTTATTAGTTTTTTTTAAAAAAAACTTTACCATTAATTAGTTGTTTTGTCTATTATTATTATTATTTATTATTATTATTATATCTAATCAACATTTTTATACTCTTTAATTTCAATATTTTAAGTCTTGCATTAATTTTTTTATCAGTTTCATAATTGGAATTAGAAATGTAAGGACCTCTATTTTGTGTTTGGCTTATTTCATGACATATCACATTGGGGATGATTTTGTAATGGGTAACTTAGGTGTTCGTTAGCAAGCTTCTAAGCATTTCAAAGAGCTTCAAGAGCAAAAGCGTAAGGTAAAACACTTGACTTGATTCTTGAAGAGATTATGGTGCACACACACAGTTCATGCATTTGTAATTGACATGCATTTGTGTTTCCATGATTGTGCGCATTTATGTCTCATTTCACACGCGCACGTTGTTGTTAGTTCTAAGTGTAGTTTAGTGTGGTGTAATTCGTTTCCGTTTGTGTGATCGGAAACGTCCACGCTTGCACGATGGTATACTTGTCTTAGCGCGATGATTGACCATTTGAGAAGGTCCCATTCTTCTCTTTGATATGTGTTAGATTTGATTTGGTTGTTTGCAGTAAAGTGTGTAGTTTTAAAAGATTGGATTTCAATGTTTCAAAATGTTTTTCAAAACTAACCTTTGTATAATCTTGTAAACATAACTTTTTATAAAAAGATTCAAATTGAGTTTTGAAAATTTCTAGAAAAACTAGACACCCACACATTTCCAACGGTATATTATTTGTAATATTTCATGACTGTTTGGATTAGTTTTGAAATCTCCAAAGTGACCACTAAAACACGGTAACTCTGTTTTTGTCTGAGTCTGACTTTTGGTCACTTAACTGACCATAACTCTTTCTATAAACATCAAAACACCATTCTGTAAAAAGGAGTAAAAATTAAACATCTATACCTTTCCAACGGTATATTATACGATAGGTTTCGATGTCGTTTGGTCATATTTCGGAGCGCTCGAATCTTGAACTGCTGTATTGTCGCATGTACCACGGAAATGCCTATAATTTTTCTTTTTTTCTTCCAATAAAACATAGTTTCACTTAGGCTCTATTCTTATCTTCCCCATCAACCCAACCACGAAATAAACCATAGAGAGAGAAGTTTCATTGTTCTAGAGAGAGAAAGCTTTAAAGCTTGTGTTTTTAACTCTTCTAACCTCAAATCTATGCTTCATCTTCATCATTCATCATCTACATGACATGGGTCTTCAAGTTCTTGACTAGGTAACATCATATATTCATATTCATCTCTATTTCATATGTTGATGTTCTTGACCTAGGTTTAGTATTTATTATATGATTAAATGCTTGAATATTATCTTTTGATGAATGTGTTATTGAATACATGTTGAATATATTATTAATATATTGTTGGGTATTTTTGTTGAATATATTATGAACATTATTTAAGGAATTTCACAGGTATCATATTTGATTGAGATTGTTTTGTGATAGCTAGGATTTTAAGTTTCATATCATCAAGCTAAATCATCTCATTGATTGATTAGGTTTGTTTGTGATAGCTTGCATGATTAGGTTGTTTTGCCTAAATAGCTAAGCCTTGAATGTTCTTGTGAGATTATTTGATAACTAGGTTAATAGATTCATATTTATCAAGCATGTTAAGCTTTCTTGAATGAATGTACACAAACAAAGTTAAATTGCTTAAAGCTACCTAGAGGGGGGGGGGTGAATAGGTTTTTACACCTTTTTTCAAACCCTTGAACAAACATCCGTTTGTCCCTTAAGGTAGCCTTACACACAACACAATAATCCAAGATAGACATACATAGACAATATGATGACACAATCATAATAGAAATGTCTAAGTATATCAACAAGTCATGTGAGGTAAAATATCAAATAATCATAACAACAAAATAAACTTGTATTTCATAATGTTCAATGTGTTACAAGAGTGAGCAAAATGTCACTAAACAAATATTACAATATACAAAGAATCAAAGATACAAATAGATCTATAGAATGAATACACTAATCACACTATACAAAGACTTGGTTCAAAATACATCACAAGTGAATATTATGAATCAAGACAATAAATATACAATTAAAATATAAGAGAAGAGATAGAAAGAATTAACACAAGGGATTTTTTAACGTGGTAAAACCTCCAAGGAGGAAACATCCACGGGTTGAATTACAACCATTGGGTACTATATTATTGGAAAGTAAACATAGAACATTCACAAAGTGACCAATCTTTAGCTCACCCAACCTAGTGAAGTCTAAGCCTACCCAACCCTATTGGAAAGTATGAAATCCCTCAATGATGCGGAACCACCATATATTGGACAACACACTCAACCAACATCGATGGTAGATTAGAAATTCCTCAAGAGTGCATACACATCCCGTGTACCCCGCTCTATCGGAGTCTATGTCTAACCATACGCCTAGGCCTACCAATATGTTAGCCAACTCCCTATCCAAGGCACTCTTGCCTCTAGGGAGCCTCCATGCATGACTATCCGAGTCCTCCCGACTCTAGCCATGACTTCTTGCTTACCTATCCGAGTCATCCCGACTCTAGGCAAGACTTCTTGCTTGGCTATCCGAGTCATCCCGACTCTAACCAAGACTTCATGCCTTTTACAAGGACTTCCTAGTGTGATCATGTGAATGCAAATGATGCAAACATTCATTTCAACATAGAACATGTGATCAATACATTCTATGGCACAAATAGACGTAAACATGTGAAAACACAATTAATCAAGTCTAGATGCAAAAATCCATGAATAGAAACCTAAGCATGTGAACACCTAACACATATACTCAAAGTCTCATTACACATAACACTTGAATCACAAAATGTTCATTAAGTCCTAATTCAAGATGCTATCAATATACAATCAAAGTCTAGATATATGAGATTAAAATCAATCAATACTAGACAAAAATATAGAGCAAGGTTTTGAGATTTACATCAATCAAAACCTATATTCTCTAAATCACAAACAAATACACAAATCCTTGATTTCTTCAATCAAAGGACCAAAAAATCTCAAAGTCATTTTAACACAAAATTAATTCAATTAAGTATCAAACAACCTAAGATACCATTCTAATCACAATACAACTCACAAACAAATGTAAAACCTAGAATCATAAAATCTAGTCAACATAAGTCCACAAATTGAGTTTCAATTGGAATGATAATCAAGCTACCTTTTCAAATAGCTTTCATAAAACAATAACATATATATAGAAGAAAAACCCCAAGCAAATGGAAGGTGAAATAACAAGAAATCCCTAAGATGAGACCATTACCTCGGATTATGATGCTGGTTCGGAATTCAGTGGTCAACCACTGGAAATCACGATCAAACAGCTACCAAACCACTTGGAGATGTTAGAGGACTCAAATACGAACACTCTCCAACTTGAATCACTCAAATCCGACTCCGGATGAGGAAGATATGGTGTTTGAAGTTTGGAAAAATTGGAGAGAATTTTAGACGGGAAAAACTGAAATCTTCTTCTTGGAAATTCAAAATGAGAGAGAGGGAAGAATAGGAGGAGAGAGAGAGAACATTTCGACCAATCATGTGGTGCCATGTCACCCCAGGCCGTGGGGGGCGCGTGGCCCACACGGGAGCAGAAGGGGCTCCAGGCCGTGGGGCCCACGGCCTCAACCACGGCCAGCCCATGTGGCCCACGGCCTGGGCTGTCCTCTCCCACGCACTCTCGGTTCGTCGGCCCGTATCTCGAGCGTCCGAACTCCGAATTCGAATCCGTTTTCGGATTACGAACCGTGACTCTCTCACACATAAAAACGACTATACAACTTTGAAAACGGTTGAGAAATCATCTCGGAAATCATCGATGAAGTAAACACAACGTAAGAGAACGTAAAGTGGCATAGTCAACACGTTTGGACTCGAAACCTTATGAATGAGTAACCGAAATGACCGGAACTCAATAAGGCATTGAATAAGACATGTTCAAGTCCTAAACACAAAATACGGAAACATACAAATACAAATACACACACTATGCTAGTTTCCGGACATCGTCCTAGAAAATGCAAAACACAAAGTTTATTAACTAAATGTGAATGCATGAGCATATTTTGCCAAGTGTGTGAAAGTGAAATGTAAATGAAATAAAATCATGAAGGGACACACAAAAATGATATGTGTGAGTGTGTGCCTAGCCTTGTAAGAGATAAGAGGTCATGTATACCTTTGTAGACCGATAATGTCCGAAACTCTTAAAAACCGGCAACTTGAACGAATAATGGTTGAGACGTCCTTCGTCTTCGAAATCCTTCATTTACTAACCACTAAACATTACAAGTAAAACCGTTTTGATATGGAATTAATGCCAACACTAAATATCAACCTTACATTGAATATTCATAGTTTTTGTTATCAATTAGGTTGTTGGAAAATCTCTACACAACTAATTGAATCCACATGTATGGGCATGTAGGAATTTTGTGATAGCTTGCATGATTAAGTTGTTATCTACCTAAATAGCTAAACCATAAATATTCATTCATGATTAATTGATGACTAGGTTGTTATTTACATTTATCCATCTAGTCAAGATTCTTGAATGTTTATGGTCGTTAGTTAACAATTAGTTTGTTAGAAAATCTCTACACAATTAATTGAAACTACATGTATGGACATGTATGTTTGTTTGATAGCTATGATTGTTTGTCTTTGATAACATCTAGCTAAGTTTTTATGTTTTACATTTAGACATTGATAACTTGAATTTATAATTTCATCATTAAATTCCTAGTTAAGCATTTTGTGTGCTGTCTTACACATTGTTGCATTTGAGCATCATTTATATGTTCACTTAGACTTTCATTGATTCTCTTCATTAAATCAAGTATTGTGGCTACGGGTGGTAGTTGCACAAGCATTTGTCAAACATCACTATAAAAGGCCTGCGGGTAGATTAGGAGGTGCTCTCGTTAAGAGTAGTGGATCGGGGGATATCACTAGGATTGAACCAAGAGTGATGAGTGGTAGTGTCCATAGTTTGAGGTTGTCAAGAGTGAGAGTCCATGTATCACTTGAGGGTGTAACCGTTTTTTCATATAGTGGATTATTGTGACTTAAGTGTCTAGCGTGGCTAATAATCAATAATAAAACACCAAAACCCCATCATATTCTCCTTAAATCAGACTTTATGTTTTGTCAATTAAACTATCTAATCATAATATGCCTAACACAATCTTTACTCAAAAGCTCTCTCTTCTTCTTAAAATGATTGAAGGATAAGAGTGTTTATCAGAGAGTTATTAAGTTAACCAAAGAGGCCAACAACTTGTTTGAGGAGGACTCAAAGTTGTAGCACATGAGTCTTTTGATTAATTTGGATGAATGCTGTCGATTTTTGATAAAAGAGCTAGTGTTCTTTGGTATAGATTTTGTAAATGATTTCATCAGAGCAACAGTGACTTGGTACGCACAGGCAAGCGATAAAGATTTGATGTTCCAGGTGATGCACTTTTGATTTCCAGCAACATACATTACATAGATTTTATGTAGTTGTCTAATTATTTTATATATGCAGTTTTGTAAAGGGATATGTTCCTTCCTCTTCTGGGAGAAGGGGCTCGCATTCACTAAAATAATAAATAGCATTTTGGATTATCTTGCCTGTCATTGCAAGGTAATACAATTAATAAAATTTTTCTTTTACATTTGTCTATATTTCAACGATATATTTTGAATATAAGAGTGTGATTCTAATGAATTATATGGCACGATGGGTACAATAAACACCGATAGATTACCCATCGCTTCATGGTATTCCATGATGATTGGATAACATTTTTTTTTTATTTATACTTATCTGCTTTTATGTCCTGATTTTTAAGTTGGGACTTGGAAGAATATTCTGCTTTTCAATTTGAAGTCTAATATTTGGTGAATTTTACTCTATACTTAATTATTAATTAACTTTTGTTGTTATAATGCAGACTTAAATGAATTTTGTGGAATGGTTTTTGTTCAACTTGTCTATTTTTGCTCATAAATATCAAACTATTGGTACAGATATCTATGGTACTATTGTAGAAAATCTACTTGACATATCAGCCCAGCCCAAGTATCTTGTTTTTTAGTGTCTTAGTCTGTATTGTGTCTCTAAATGATTGTGGAATTTGGCATTATGTCTATTTATTTTGGAAAGTCGTATTTGTATGGTAATTTAACTTGAAACATATTTGGTAGATTATGAAACCCAATGATTTGATAGTAAAGATTTAAGTCAATATTTTACCCATTAAGATTTATTATAATAGAACATCAACAAATTATACAAAAGATAACAGAGGAAGAAGACTGCTTAATGATGGGGAAAGTCTATGCTTTCCCCATCATTAATAAGCAGTTTGACATTAATAAGCAGTTTGACATTCATAAGTACAGAAATAGACAAGTTGAACAAAAACATTCTACAAAAATTCATTTCAGCAGCATTATAACAATAAAAGTTAATTAATAATAAAGTATAGAGTAAAATTCACCAAATATTGGGCTTCCAATTGAAAAGTAGAATATTGTCCCAAGCTCAACTTAAAAATCAGGACATAAAAGCAGAATAAGTATAAATCAAAAAATTGTTATCCAATCATCATGGAATACCATGAAGCAATGAGTAATCTATCATATTATTGTACCCATCATATCATATAATTCATTAGAATCACACTTTTGTATTCACAAAATATATTGTTGAAATATAGACAAATGTAAAAGTAAAATTTTATTAATTGTATTACCTTGCAGTGACAGGTAAGAGAATCCAAGATGCCATTTTATTTGGTGAATGAGGGTCTTTCTCCCAGAAGAGGAAGGAACATATCCCTCTACAAAACTGCATATACAATAATTAGACAAATGCATAAAATCTATGTAATGTATGCTGCTGGAAATCAAAAGTGCATCACCTGGAACAAAATCTTTATCGTTTGCCTGTGCGTACCAAGTCACTATTGCTCTGATGAAATCATTTACAAAATCTGTACCAAAGAACACCAGCTCTTTTATCAAAAATCGACAACATTCATCCAAATTAATCAAAAGACTCATGTGCTGCAACTTTGAGTCCTCCTCAAACAAGCTGCTGACCTCTATGGTTAACTTAATAACTCTTTGATAAACACCCTTATCAATTTTCTCTATAAAAACCATCCAAAATCTCACATATTTTTCCATCCAATTTCCTTGACTCTCTCTCACAGACAAACTCGAAACACCCAAACGGTGGGGAATTAGATGGCATTGGGTGGTGAGAGTAATTTCTACATATTTTATTTATATTTAATTGAACTTTTAGTTTTTTTTTTTTTTTTTTTCAATTCGTGATGATTGCCAAGGGCCTCTCTCAAATATCATTCTCATGTATCACTTTCTTATCAAAACAATGCATCTCTATATGTATTTTTTGATTCAAACACTTTAGAAGTGTTTTTTTTTTTTTTTTTGTTTTTGTTTTTTGTTTTTTTATGAAACACTTAGTAGTTTTAAAGGTAATTTTGGATTGATTATGATATGATGTATTTTTAATCTTTAATAAGGTGTTCATTATGTTGTTTGCTATGCAACCCTTGGTAAGGCTAGCATCCTGCTCATCACCACCAATGTAGAAAATCAATGGGACATGTTGAAAATTGTAAAGTGCTCTGTATTTATGGACGATAGATTTGATAAACATACTATTGTTGGAAAAATGGTGAATGGGTGAATGAGAAATTGATATTCTAAGTGCACCCGTGGAAAACAATGAATCCCACATTGGTGGGAAACAAATGCTAAGTCAAGTATATATACAATCACGTGTATAGTAGCTTACAAGCATGTGTAGCATAGAGGCTTTCTCACGAACCGCGAGCTTGATGAATTGTGTGTGGAAATGTCACAACAGTTCGAACTGCAAATGCGCACCCGTGACTCAGCACAATTTTGCCACGTCATTGAATTTGTCCAATTTAAAAATCAGCAACAATTCATTTGAATTGATTATGTGAGTCAAAATTATTATTTTAAATTTCATATTGTAACCACTAATTAATGGTGATTGACTTCCAATTAATTCAATTTTTGAATTAAAAGGAAATGTTAAATTTTGAATTTAAAATATTTAATACTTTTAAATGCCTTGATTAATGAGAATTAATTCCATACGTTTCTTCCCTTGAATGAGTTCTATATATGGTCTTATTTTATTCATTTGAGATAGACCGAAAATTAGATTTCTTTGTTCTACAGTTCTTCTATTCTTCTATTCTTCATTTCTTCTTGCTCTAGTTGTTCTTTGGTTTTGTGCATTTCTCTGGTAAGTTCGGATCTTAATAGTTTGAGTTTGCTGATAGTGGTGGTGTTAATATACAACCACTGTGAATCGTTGTATCCTGGGAGATAAACGCCAAACACATACGGTGTTGACGGCGAATTTGTTTTCAGGACATCATGTGAAACATGAGCCTCGATTCTAGGTTCTTTAGACCTTATTTCAGTTCTTTTTCTTTTCACATTGGTGATTGGTGGTAACACAAAATACAATATAACGTTTGGGGAACGATCTTAAGACAAATTAATTTTCTTTTTCTTCTTTTCTCCTTTTCTCCTTCTATTTCGTCTCTAACAAATTTTGGTATTTCGAATTGGTTTGATACGAAAATATACACACCATTTGTGTATAGTTTGAATTGTATCTTATAAACGGTGATATGGATACTGATTTATACACACTGTTGTATATGTATTTGGTGTTCCATCAATGTAAACTGAAAATTTATACTTTTAAATCGGGTCTATTTCAGACACTTGGGTTTGATATTAATTTGTGATTTCAATTGGAAAATCAGGTCTGTTATTTAAACATATATATTCATAATATATATAGGTTTCAGTCTTATATCATTTGTAATATATGAGTACGAACTGTGAAACAAAGTTAGAGTTTTCTGTTGATATATGAACAAAAAATTAGATAATAATATAGATATATTTATATAGGTTCTTTAAATAATCTGGTAAACCTTAGTGTTCTATATATAATCTGGTATATATCGGGTACAATATGGTCAACAGATATATATTCATATAGTCTGGTTTTGACATACTGGGTTTGATATACTATATCATAATTTGATATATTTCAGATATAATTGTTTGATATATGGAAGCATGAATGCTTCATATAAAATATCAATAAACTCAAATTGCAGTTTGAGATATTATAAACATATGATATCAGTTCAAACTTATTGATATTGAATATCAGTGGGATATATATATTTGCGGTTATGTTAATAAGTAATAAACGATTATAATAATGATATTATAATTGTTGCAATATATTGTCCTAAATATTCAGTGATAATACATATATATGTAGTGGTTCAGTATATTGTGAACCTGTTCTAGATTTTTCTAAACCTTTGTGTTTGTGTTTTTCAAACAAAATGACGAACGATTCAATTGTAAACCCAAGTGTTCCACTAGAGACTTCGATTACAAACTTGAGTGTGGGTTTAGACACTTTGGCTATTAATTCGCTTGTGGGGGAGCTGTCTAATCCGGTGATTTACCCAAGTGTGACAATAGAAACTCCGACCATTAACTCATTCGTGAGAAATATGTCTAACCCTGTGATGAATCCATTTGTGGGTCAAGGGAATGTTCCAACAGCAAATCCATTCATGAAATCGGTTCCGTTACCAATGAATAACATGGAAAAACCTGAAAAATTCAGTGGGTCGCATTTTAAACGGTGGTAGCAGAGATGTTGTTTTATTTAACCACATTGAACCTAACCCGCTTCTTGACTGAAGATGCTCTGAAGCCCAATAATGGTGAAGAGCGAGATGTTCATATATGGAATGCAATAGATGCTTGGAAGCAATCAGACTTTTTGTGCCGAAACTACATACTGAATGAGCTGTCAGATTCACTATACAGTGTGAAGAAAACAGTTAAAGAACTGTATGAGTCATTAGACCGAAAGTACAAGACTGAGGATGCTAAATCCAAAAGTTTATGGTGGGCTAGTTTCTTGAATACAAGATGGTGGACTCTAAAACAGTTATCAATCAAGTCCAATAGCTTTACGTGATTCTACATGAGAATCATGCCGAAGGAATGGCCTTAAGTGAAACATTCCAGGTAGCTGCAATCATTGAGAAGCTATTTCCTACTTGGAAGGAATTCAAGAACTACTTTAAGCACAAGCGAAAGGAGATGAATATCAATGATCTTATTCTCAAGCTTCAAGTTGAAGAAGATAACATGAAGTCCGAGAAGAAGAGGTTCACTCTACCCGAAGCAAAGGCAAATATTGTGGAGCTTGGACAGAGTTCCAAGTTTAAGAAGAGCAAGCCTGGTAAGGGGTTCAATTTGGGCCCAAAATGAGGAGTCTCGATGAAGCCAAAGTTTAAAGGGAAGTGTTTCAACTATGAAAAAATGGGTCACAAGTCATCTGATTGTAGGTTGCCGAAGAAGAAGAAGGAATATGAAGCAAACACAGTGGCGATCAACTCAAGATATTTCAGAAATCAATCTCTCTACGGTTGTATCATAAGTGAATCTAGTCGGGTCAAACCTGAAGGAGTGGTGGCTAGACATTAAGGCTACTCACCACATATGTTCTAACAGGGATATGTTTAATACTTTTGACTCGGTGATGAATGGGGAAAAGCTTTTTATGGGAAACTCAGCCACGTCTGACATACTGGGTTATGGTCAAGTGATTCTGAAGATGACCTCTGAGAGAGACTTGAGACCTGAGTCTGAATAATGTACTGTATGTTCCCAAAATCCGAAAGAACTTAGTGTCTGGATCATTACTAAACCAATATGGATTCATGATGGTGTTTGAATTAGACAAGGTTGTATTAACTAAACAGGGTTTGCATGTGGGAAAGGGATATGTGAGTGATGGGCTTTTCAAGATCAATGCAACATCAGTTATACAAGATGTCAATTGAGAATAAGTGTTTTTAATTAAAAGTGGAATGTTATGTGAGTGATGGATCTTTAAACTCATTGTAACAACAATAAATTGAGATATCAATAAAGAATAATCTTCTCTTATATACTTGAATATTTCAATTTATTGCATGGTAGATTATAACCTGCTAGTTCAGATACACTATGTAGATTAGTTAACTACCATAAAACAACTACTCTCATTGACTATGTAAAGTCAAGAGATAACACTGCAGATCTGCTAACCAAAGGGTTAAATAGAGAGTTAGTTGAGATATCATCGAGGGGAATGAGACTAAAGTGTTGGGGTTTTTGCCCTAACGCTTGTAATTTGTAAATATGATTTGAACATAAATAAAAGAAGTAGTACATTCATTCATTTTGTGTCATACTTTATATATATAACATGTGCACTTAACATCCAAGATTGCCAGATGTAATTTCGAATTGAGTATATGAGTATCATATACAGATGGATGTAGTTTGAAACGAGCAATCTAAAGAATCCATATATAGCAAATAAAGCTGGGTACTTTATTTGTGGTTAATCTACAGCTGCGGTCTATTTCGTAATATACGGTGATCCTATCCTGGATCATTCATATGGAGATATGAGAATGGAGGCACCTTATATGATGTGATCATATAGGACTGGGCCATAATCTATATGAATCTCTCACTAAGATCCGTTTAACGATGAGATTCATATATCAACTAATGATGGCTATATGTGGGTGATCTTAATCTTGAGTGTCTTATCGACTCCTTCAGGTTAGATCATGGTCTTTGATATATCATGGGTGAGGTCGGAGTTGCATTCCTGATCAATATGCTCCATATGTTGGGATCGCGGTTTGGCTTGTGGCTGGGAAGGTTTGTACACAATAATGGAATCCACTCCTCCTTGCGAAAAGTAGATGGTAGTTCCCTTAAGGGTTGATTCGGGGCTTGAACAATATGAGCGCTCTTCTAATTCTGTAAGGAATGTAGGATTTATTGTTCATTAGAGAATCAATGGTACTTAATGGAAAGAAATAATTAGAGGGGTATAACGGACATTATGACCCAACCTTAATTATAAACTACTTGTGGAGGATTATAACATATGTAATAGCTATATCGATGGACTCCAAAAAGTTATTGGTTTGTGTAAAAACGTCTATAGTTGAGAGAGTGCAGCTTCGGGTTTTTAGTGGAATAACACCGAAGTTAATAATCATGAAATATTAATTAAAGAGTCTAATTAATTATTTCTAGGGATTATTGAAGCTCAAAATACTGTGGGTCCATTAGATCCCCTTGCTAGCCCAATCGATTTAGGTAACAAGGATCACGGTTAATTAATTGGATTGTCCAATTAATTGTGTTACAATAGTGACACGTATTTATTTGGGAATGAATTGAATAATGAGATTATTTAATTAATGAATATTAGTGATTAAATTAATTAAATAATAAGATTATTTAATTATGCGATTAATCATTAGTTAGAGGATGTTGATTGATATTTGTGTTTGAATGAAGATAAGATAATTTGATTATTTTATTTTTATTAAATATCAAATTTGAATTTAAAAAAGTTTAAATTCAAAGTTATTAATTATCCTTATAAATATTAGATATTTTAAAGGATCAATTAATTAAAAGTAATAGGTTAAAAATATATATATATATATATATATATATGATATATATGTTTTAGAGACTAATGAACAACAATAACACACACCAACATCTTCACGCAAAAGAGAGAAACAAAGGAGAGAGGTGGTGCGGCCACTTAAAAGAAAAAGAGTTTTATTTATTTTTTGTTTGTTCTTCACAAATAAAGGGTGGTCGAATTCTTCTGACAACAAAACAAAGGTTGTTTTGTGTTTCTTTCTTTTTCAGGTTCCTGAGTACCGTGACGTGCTCACACGCCGTTACCAATCCCGAGAGATAGCGAGGAAGATCAAGTGGTTCAAATCAGGAGCATATCGTATTAAAGAGAAGGAGCCTCCCACGAAGGTATGAAGAAAATTGTTTCTTCTCTTCTCTTTTATGTATTTCGATTTCGATTTCTTTTGTTTTACTGTTCCGAAAAATAGATCATAGGGTTTATCAATTGCAGTATTTCTTTATGAAATAATTTTTTTTAAAAGTTCCTTCCGCTGCGCGATTGGTAAACCGGGGTCCCAACATAAAGCCCATGAAATAGTAAGTCGTACAATGGAAACACAACCTAATTGACTATAGATCCCAAGATCTAGGTTCAAAGGGACAACCTAATTGTAAGACTTAGTTGGATCACTGTGGGGGTTATCCTCCTGTCCATTCTTATGATGAAACAGTGATGCCCGTAGGGAAAAGGTTAATCTGTGCTTTTAATGATTCTTATGCGTCGGAAATCCGAGTAGAGTAACACAGGTTACTCTCAATTAAGAAATGACCTATGTGAGTGAGAAGTGGGGTTGCTTCTAAAAGAGAATAGAGAAGGGTTATATTCTTTAGAAACACTCACAGAACCAGGCGATGTTCATGGCCAAAATGAACATAACAATGAGAACCAAATTAGGTTAGGAAAGATTCCTATGTGAGGTATGTTGTCATTTACACAAATGGCAGAACAGTTCAAGGATATCCTATCCACTAATCAACCAGTAAATTATATATATTTTCACAAGGGAAGGTTCAAGGGTTAACGCCTACCTATCATATGTAGGTTTCAACCGTTGAATTTACCATTAGGTCATTTGTTAGGTTATTCTTGTCTCCTAAGTCAATTTCATTCATGTGGGAGATTGTTAGAAAATGGTGAATGGGTGAATAAGAAATTAATATTCTAAGTGCACCCGTTGAATTGGAAAACAATGAATCCCACATTGGTAGGAAACAAATGCTAAGTCAAGTATATATACAATCACGTGTATAGTATCTTACAAGCATGTGTAGCATAGAGGCTTTCTCACGGACTGCAAGCTTGATGAATTGTGTCCGGAAATGTCACAACAGTTCGAACCGCGGATACGCACCCGTGACTCAACACAATTTTGTCACATCACTGAATTTTTCCAATTTAAAAATCGGCATCAATTAATTTGAATTGATTATGTGAGTTAGAATTATTATTTTAAATTTCAAATTGTAACCACAAATTAATGGTGATTGACTTCTAATTAATTCAATTTCTGAATTAAAAGGAAATGTTAAATTTTGAATTTAAAATATTCGATACTTTTAATTATCTTGATTAATGAAAATCAATTCTATACGTTTTCTTCCCTTGAATGAGTTCTATATATATGGTCTTATTTTATTCATTTGAGATAGACCAAAAATTAGATTTCCTTGTTCTACAGTTCTTCTATTCTTCTTGCTCGAGTTGTTCTTCGGTTTTGTGCGTTTCTTAGGTAAGTTCGGATCTTAATAATTTGAGTTCGCTGATAGTTGTGGTGTTAATACACAACCACTGTGAATCGCTATATCCTGGGAGATAAACGCCAAACACATACAGTGTTAACAGCAAATTTGTCTTAAGGACATCGTGTAAAACACGGGCCTCAATTCTAGGTTCTTTAGACCTTATTTAAGTTCTTTTTGTTTTCACATTGGTGATTGGTGGTAACACAAAATACAATATAACTTTTGGGGAACAACTACTACTGCAAATAAATATTAGTATTATAGTATTTGGTTATAAGTATAACACTGTATGTCTGTATTGCCTCTTAAAAACACTGTATTGACCTAGGTTTTCGGGTATCCAATGCCAAAATTTGTTTTTAAAGGAAATTTACACTGATTTGTGTTACAGGTTTTTTTTCTTACAATCTTAAGCCTTTTTGTTTCTTTTCTTTTTTGGTTTTTTAGAATATATTAAATATGCATTAAAATACACTATGATTATTACCAAAAATAAATGTTTTTGAATTTTAAGTATTCTTATAAATGATAATAAATAAATATATTTAAAAACAAATTAAAATATCAATTGTAATACCAAATTAATGGTAACCCATTTTATTATGGAATTAATAGTAAATTTTAAAAACACAACAAAAAATAAAAATAATAAGTTTTATTCAAATATTAATGGTATTACATTAAAATATTAATTCTTGCATTCAATTCAATATATTCTTTTTCTAAATATATGAAATTCACTCATAATTTCTTAATTTCTTATTTATCTCCACTACTATTTTCATCTCCATAAAAGTCTTCACCTTTATATTTTTTTTATTGAATCAAATAAGAGAAAAAAAAAATCAATGTATAATATATCTATATAATCAATAGTAGGAGCTTTGTCATTAAATTCCTATTAATTATAATCTATAAAATAATATAATATAGAATATTTCTATATAATCAATAGGCAATTAAGAGGTAATCCCATAATTAATGGGATAGTGAATAAATTCTATTAACCAATCTCATAATTTATTTTAATTATTAAGTATTATTATTTTATTTTTTTGAAGTATTACATTATTTGGTAAGTTTAAAAGATAGACCATAATTTTTTTTATTTTTTTTTGCTAATTTGTTTTCATAAATCACATATCAATATGTAATTAGAAAGCAATCCCGTAATCAATAGGACAATGAATAAATTCTCTTAACCAATCTTGATAATCGATTTTTAATTATTAAGTATTATTATTATTATTATTTTGTTGAAGTATTACATTATTTGGTAAGTTTAAAAAACAAGCCATCAAAATGGCCATTTTTAGTAAAAAGTGTGACACTAATGGTCATTCCATCTAATTCCATCCAATGAGTGGTATTTTGGTAAATAATGGAATGACATTAATTTATTTTAGATGTTTTTTGGAAATCGGTTTTTTTTTTTTTTTTTTTTTTTTGAAACGAATAATTATATTTAGATTGTGTATATATGTATAGCATATCTCATATATATATAAAGAAATGTTCAAGTCAGTGCGCATTGATATAACTTCATCAATGTATTAGATGTGAACCATTAAATTTACATATTTTGATTTAAAGTGTATACATTTGTCAAAGCTTCTCCATAATCAGTGGTTCATATGCATTAGTACTGATATAGTTACATCAGTGCGCACCGACCAGAACGGAACCATATATATATATGTATGTATATATATTAATTTTCTAATGATGACTTTTTACAATGCATACTTTAAGCACCTTTGATGAAATTGCATGGAATATATTGAATTTTGATTTGGTTTTTTGTATGGATGGTGAAAACATTGAAATACATTTATGGAAAAAAAAATTAAAAAAAAAATCAGGTGCAAGAACTAATTTTTTCCGATTTTTTTGAAAATAAAACATTTAAAAATAGGGAAATATAATAAAAAATAGTTCTCAAATCCAAAAAATTTCCAGATTTTTACAAAATGTGTATTTTAATTTTCTTAGGATGCATATAAAAAATCAAATCAAGATTCAATAGATTCAACAAAAAATCAAATTTTGTAAATTTCAAATGTAATTGCAGAAATTTGTAGTCGATTGAATTTTTTGTGTCTTTTTTCTTACTAATATATGTTAATTTGAACTGTAAAATTACACACGAAAGTAAAAATAGAAAAATATACAAAAAAAATTTAAAATATAAATTCAGTAACGATTACATTATGTTTTACCGTGTCTGCACATCGTGCGGACTGCATACTAGTGGTCTTTAACTTTTATAGAATAATTTTACTCATTTTTCAAATACAATTTCCTTTCTTTTCAAAAAGAAAGCAATTTTAAAATTGAATTAACTTAACACTAACTTATTTTTCTTCTAATTCGATTAGTTTTTAAATTAAACTAAAAATGATTATTTTTTAAGCTACAACGATTCCAAACATATCTTTATTTAGCTAAAACATTATAGCAATTACCATGACTCGAATATAAACTCTCATGAATATGGAGAAAATCAGAAAACTCACGACATTTGCATTTTTGTGAAAAATGTGAGAATTCAAAAGATTTATAAAGCTGCTGTGTTTTTGGCAATATATTGTGGGCCCAAAGCCCAGAGCCCAGCCAAATTTGTCAAAGCAGTGGAAGCTATAAATTACCAAAACGCACGCGCAATCGACCAAGTCATTTCACTCACAAGTCACAGCGATGGCCAAAGAAGTCTCCGATTCCACTTCCATGGTTCGTCTCAACATCGGTCTGTAACTCTCTCTCTCTCTCTCTCTCTTCTCTCTTTCTCATCAAATAGATATATGTATACAATTTATGAAGACATGCTCACATTTTTTCTTTATTTTGATTCACTTATTAGTTGACTCATCTCTTACCTCATGAAGACCTATAATTTTATCAATTGTTTAACGAATCTCAAAACCTAATCTATACTTTATCTTTAACTTAATTTTACGATTAATTGCTCTCTCATTGCTTTCGTGTTCTCTCGCTATATATGTATTTTTGGATTTCACTGATGTTTGAAATCTCTTCTACGTTGGTCAATTTGTGCTGCAATTACTGTAGTTTCTACTTTTTCGTTCGATGAAATTAGTTACCGGATTTGGGATTATTGACTTCTGTTGATTCGGTTATGTTTGTTTGATATGTAATAGAACAAATTAGTAGTGTAATTGTTATTTGAACTAAAGAATTTTTATTTATTTATTTATTTATTGTATTTTTCTTGTAATGATATTCAGGGGGGAAGAAATTTTGTACGACCTTAGATACTCTGACTCACCGTGAGCCGGATTCTATGCTGGCAGCAATGTTCAGTGGTCGCCATACCGTGTCTCGGGACACTGAGAAGGTATAGTGTTATGTCTTTGGTTGTATACAATGATTTGGATCTCTGTACACCTACCTTTGTCGTGTTGAATTTGTGAAATTGTTGATGTTGCCATATTCTCTGTTGTGTGCTGAGCAGTGAATGCTATGGTTGTGGGTCTTGTGGTCACTCCATAATTTTTGCTTTTTCTTATTTCCTTTCTTAAACTTCTTCATTATCTGTCATCTTTGTGCAATAAAATATTTACCACAATGTTTGCTGATTGTTGATGTTGGCTGGTAAATTTTTGTTGCTTACAGATTTCAACATGTGTAGGCTACGTTACATAGGAATGAATAAAGGAAAAAAAACTAATGGGAAGAGGGAAAATTGCACCTACCTTAAAACAAACAAACAAAATTCAATCCTTACATAAATGGGTCGAAGGATGATAGAACGAATTTAAGAGGAGTAATCACATTATGTTCTTACTTTGGCTTATGCAAAAGTTTCAGACATGGTCCACATGGATAATTATTTACAACTAACATTTTAGTGTATGATGATCAAATTAACATATAATGGTGTCTTTTCCTTTTTCCCGGCCATCATATGACATTAAACAAATGGCAGGAGTGATGACTCTTCTTCTCTTTTCTTTCCTCTCTATCTTTTCCTTCATCCTATCATACCTAGAGTAATGGTTGCAATTCTTAGCCATAATGTCAGCATAAGGTAATTGCATCCCCAAAAATTACTTTGTAGCTGATCTTTTTGATTATATTGAGACTCTGAATTCCAGCTTTTGGATCTTATTTCTGATGTGATTTCATGTCAAAGATTGAGGTGTTGACGACTTTTTTTGTTTGTGAGTTCTGCAGAGTACATGACTTCGCTTGAGTGTATTAATCAAACTCTGCTTCTTGATTATACTGAATTTGTGCAGGGATATGTGTTTGTTGATAGGGATGGAAAATTTTTTAGGCATATCCTAAATTGGTTGAGGGATGGTGTCGTTCCCACTTTGACAGGGTCTAAATATTTGGAGCTTCTACGAGAAGCAGAATACTATCAGCTACTTGTAAGCCATAGTTTCTTCTACTTCATTAATGTCCGTCTTTATTTTCTTGTTTGAATGAATCGTCATTGTTTTTGGAACTGTACCTATAAAGTTTGTACCATTTGATTTTACATGTTCTTGCTGCATTAAATCTTTAGTTGAGATTTGAGGTCGTTGGGGAATATATTTATAGCTTTGCATTTAATCTCTGTCCTTTAGGTTTTTGTCTTCACATTTGTTGTTCTCTTAAAGTTAAAACTAGCACGAGCTTGTTGTATGTTTGCATTTTTTATTTTAAAGAAACTTTGGTTGGGTCCAAGTTCTTAACTTACATTGGACTCAAATGCATTTTAATTTCCTTTCAAGATGAATTCAACCAGCCACAAAAGACATATCAAGATTATGGTACTCTGAGGTTGCATGAAGGCTTTTGAAAAGGGATTACAAGCTTGAAACTTCTTACCTAAGTTCATGGGGAATAAAAGTGGAATGCAGCACACTACTTGATAGAGCATGGTATGTTAGGTGTAGACTTCTTTAGATCGCTCAACGCAGAATTTGGGAACACCTTTTTTTGATTTTTACATACAGATACACAAACATACCAACCACTTTCTAAGTTCAAATAGTTTGTTTATTGTCATTGATACCTAAATGATACATGTCATTTACCCAGCCCTTAGCTCCTACCTCCCCTCTCCCTCTGTACATGATAAACAAATGAAAACCATAATATCCTACCATCAACTTTTCAGTTTGTTTGTTTAAATCTTTGAGACACTGTCTTTTATTGTTTTTTTGGTGTTTATGATTGGAAATTTGGAATGTTCGAAAATGTTGAAACTGATGCTCCAAATCTAGATGATTTTAATTTTGGAAATTGGTAAAGGTTGGGATATCTGATATATTGGTTTCTTATACCACTCTATCGACCTCTGCTTAAGAGAGCTGTTGAAATTACATTATTCCTCACTTTCACTTTCTTGATTTATTAAACTTCATTCACTTGCAAGTCCATTGCTGCAACAAATATTGTATGATATCCCATTGATCATTTTCCTTGATATACATATGTATGCATGAACAAAATGCTATATCATTGTTCAAGAACTCTGTGGATCCTTATTTGTTGGATTTCAGGGACTAATAGAGAAAATCAATGCTGTTGTAATTAAGACAAAAGAAGAGAATGAGGTAGATGCTGAATTGACACGCACTGATATCATCAAGTGTATACAGTCCGAGAAAGTCAAATTTCGTGGCATTAATCTTTCCGGCCTTGATCTTTCTAAACTGGTAATATTCTTGAATCCAGGTGTTTGAATGATTGTGATATATGAAGGATTTTGCTTATATGCTGCTACTGGTTTTCAAAGAAATTAGTGCTTTTAGCAATTTTACATTTTATTTAGCTGGTATTTGATTTATAGAGAAGTGGTTTTGTTTACCCATAGATAGTCGGAATGACATGTTATCTTCCTGTCTTTGTAACTAAATCATAGCCTTGTTTGCTTTCTCTATAAGAATATCGAAGAAGGGTCTATTTATTTTTTCAAATTATTGTCCTGTTTGGTTGTTTCTATGGTTTTGTAACCAATGTAAGGCTTGTTTGTAGTAGCTTAATTTTTAATCGGTCCTATTGTGAAACTCTCTCATTTGGTGAGAGATGCAAAATAAAATGACATATTCATCTTTTGTATCTTGTAAGGAAAATGTTATATTTGTCTAGGATATTGCTCTCTCTGATGATGTCCTATTAAACATATGCAGGATCTGTCATATGTGGACTTCAGCTATGCTTGTCTTAAAGGTGTTTTCTTCTCTCGTGCATATCTTCAGTGTGCAAAATTTCGGGTAGGTTTAGTTCTTGTGATTCATACTATTGCCTTGAGCAGGTGCTAATATTGCCTCTTTAAGTTTTATAAACTACTTATGATTGGCATTTGTGCCCTTTTCAAGTATGAATTTTGATGTGCAAGTTTTAAATGACATACTATCATATTATGTCTTGTCTTCAACAGTACTTGATATGCTTGGGATTCATTAATAATACTGAATCTTTTTGTTCTCCTCACAGGATGTGGATGCTGAAGGTTCCATTTTTCACAATGCAACTTTGCGAGAGTAAGACAATTAAAGTGATACCGGATTTTCATGATTATATTCATATTTATAAACTGTCTATTAATGATTTAACTTGCCTAGGGAAGATGTGAATTTACTGGGGCCAATCTTCGTGGAGCTTTATTAGCTGGTGCTAATCTTCAGAGTGCAAACCTACAAGGCAATTTTCATCTTTATATCACTCCCATTTCTTATGCATTTCATTGCCTCATAAGTCATAATTACTCTATACTATCTAGTTTCTGCTTATTGACAAATTATTTCACGAAACAGTTTTGCATATTATAACATGGACGCTTGGTTATTCTTCCCATCTTTTTTTCTTCTATTTTGGATATCTTATATTCATGTATTTAAGGAAAAATTTGCAATATCTAGTCCCAGAACTAGAAACAGCGACCTACTGCATCATTTCTCAAATTTTTACTCCAGTCTCTGTTGATAGAAGCTTGTGGTTGTTCTATTTAGCTATACTAATGACAGAACGGAAAGTTTTTGTGCTGCATTCTTGTTTATACAAATTACAGCTGGCACTACTTGCAGTTAAATTTCATTTGGATTCAAATTTATCTTGTTATATTGCAGATGCCTGTTTGGTAGACTGTAGTTTCTGTGGTGCAGACCTACGATCTGCGCACTTACAGGTTTAGTGTCCTTGAATCTTTTTATTGTACAGTAATTTTTGTAGCTGCTTGTTCTTCTTTATGGATTCTTGGAACACTTTTTATGAGCTACGAGCTATGGTGTATCTGCTCAGTTTTAAGGTGCAGAATTTGATGAATATTTCATGCTTTGCTTGTCCCTTGAACCTAACAATTGCCACAATGATGGGGCCAGTGCTCTTATCAAACCCACCCCATCCGCTTCCCTTTTTTTTGGTCCAAACTGTTTTAAACCTAAAACTGTCGTGTCTACTTTGTTGCTCTTCAATGAGAAATTAGCTGCTAGGTTGTTTTAATCACATGGTAATCTGTTTATCCTCTTGACTTTTCAGACTGCTGATCTTACGAATGCCAACTTAGAGGGTGCCAATTTAGAAGGAGCCAATTTGAAGGTAAGATTAAAGTTATTGTATGCATTCTGTTTGTGGATCAATTTCATTTTTTGATCCTCAGCATTGTGGATCAATAATATATTGATGTAGGACAGGAAAAGAAAATTGACTTGGGTGATGGAGAAATCAGGATAGAAAGGGGAGAAAGGGGAGAAAAATAGAAGAAATAGATTTAGAGATATCAACTTGTTAGTAACCTACATACCCAAAAGTTTAAGCTGATAGGAAATTGCCTAACAAGTATTTCAAGCACTCTAACACACCTACTCACATGCAAGATCAATAGGTTTGCCATGTGGCTCGATCCCAAACACAAACACCCAATAAATTCAGATTACAAAATATAAACAAGTTTCTGATGCCATGTTAGTAACTAACAGATCCAAAAACTTAAGCTGATTGGAAAGTACCAAACTAGTATTTAAGCACTCCAGTACAACTCATTTTAATCATCAATTCATGTCTCTAAACAAAATAACTCCAAAAAATCTTAAGATAAGAGAACATTGCCAAATAAATCATAATTCTAATAAAACAATTATATCTCTAAACTATATACTAATCTTGTTGTGCATAACACAGTGCATATGAACTTTAAAGTATTGAGTCAAATGAAGAGCATAGTCACAATCTTGATTACTTCGTATACTGTTGGAAACATACATTGGGAGATACAACGCTAGCTCACCAGCTTCGAGTTGAAAAACCTTCAGCATCCATTCGAGGGGTGTAGGCAAGACTAAAGAGGAAACTACTTTGGGTTGTATCCTGACCAAAGATTTTTTTAATTTTTTTAAAATAAAATAAAATAAAATAAAAAACAATGTTATATGCCTATAATGTGTAAATTAAACTAAAAGGTTATAGAATAATAAGTTTTTAATTTTTGTATAGCCCAGTTCTTAAAATTTTACCATAGAAAATACAAAATTTGTGCATGAATTTTATTAGTGTTTTTGTTGATATAATTCATGCGAAAATGGTGAGTAGGTTGGTTAAATGATTATGGAGTTTAATTAGTTTTGTATTGCCTTTGTTAAAAGCTGAAAGCATGTATGTATGTTTCAGGGTGCAAAGTTAAATAATGCGAATTTAAAAGGTGCTAACCTTCAACGAGCCTATTTACGACATGTGAATCTTCGGGATACAGTAAGTAAAGCTAATATGAGTTTGAGAATATGTGAATATGTTGTATATAATTAACATATTCTTGGTAATGTTAGCAGCAATTGGAAGGTGCAAGGCTAGATGGTGCCAATCTGCTTGGAGCAATCAGATGACATTGAACCGAACCTGTATATTTAGAGGTTGAGATTCTATTACTAATCTACGTATAACGTTTTCATTTACAATAATTTGAAAATGGTGCGTGTAATATATATGTGGTTGTTCATGTCACTGTACCTCATTTACTTTTCTAGTTTCTATCATTAAATGCCAGTTGTAAGGGCATGGTTTATTGCCTTATTGGTTGGTATGTATATCTATTGAACCCATTGGTAGCATTCATTTCTTAGGTAGGGCAACATGAGAATTGAAACCTAAAGGGGATGAGGTTTGTAGGTGACCTGACTTTGTTTGGATTTGATACGTGGCCAACTTGATGTCGATCGATGAGTGAGCTGTACATATAATTGCAACAGGGGGAATTTAAATAAATAAGTTTTATAAAATATTTGTATTTAAAAAGAAAAAGAAAAAGAAGATAATTACGTGGTTGAAGGCACATCTCTCAAGTTTCAACTTGAGTTCCCCAACTTCACAAATAATAATTTTCATGTGAACCTGTGCCTGAACAGGTTAATATTAACCGACCTTTTTGGATTCATAATTATTTCAACACCCAGCAGCCAAGACTTTCTCGATAAGGCTGATTTGTTCTCGAAGCTTTAAAAAATTAATTAAGTAATTGCGGATAGGTGTGATTTTTCCACCGCTTCACATGTATTAACGTCGACATCTTCTTCTCGGCTTCATACAAAACGATTAGTGGCCTTTTGTAATTGGTTATAAAGTTATATAACTAGGGGCTTGAATTCGATAATATGAGAGTTCCAGTTTTGTAACAAATAAAAGCATCCGATCCCAAGTTGGTTATCCATTTTTATTATTATTATTATTTAGGATATTATCATTTTCTCCTCTTTTTGCTTCACTTTTCATTGGAAGGCTGGTTATCTTCAAAAGAGGTTCTCGACTTCTCCCCAATTCAACCAACCTCGATTCTTCCCAATTATTTAATATTATCCTAAATTTTTTTTCCAAAATTTATGATAATACATTCGGTCCTTTTCCCTGGATTCAAAAATTTAATTATGATAAATTTTGAAGTTGTAAATAAAAATTTTGTACTACTTCAAAACTAATAAAAAATTGTATTCATTATTTTAGATATCAAAAACTATTTTTATTGTTATTTAAAAAAATAAATATTCATTTTTATACCACTGAGGTTGTGGGTTCTAACTTCTAAGTATCTCTTAATTTCCCAAACTCTAAATTATTGCGGTGTTCCTGTCCATACAGGATAAAATTCCCAACTATGTCGGCAAAGCTACTGAAGCCGTCCACGTGTCATGATATAAACCGAAGGAATAAAGAACGTTTTTTACTTTAGCGGAGATAAATTAGCCAATTAGGTGATAGTAAAAGCAGACTGAGAGAGAGTACCATACCTGTGGCAGTGTGGGCCAACAACGAATAACTAAGCGGCGAAGGCGGGTCCCATCCTGATTATCTTTCTTTTCCTATTGTGGACCCCACTGATGGGGACTATCACCGATTGATTTTTAACACGCGTCAGAATTACGTGAAGTCCTCTGAATTAAAAAAAACTTTTTGTGGCTGTAAGCCTGTAAACAAAGCTGCTTTAAGAGACAGCCCAGTGGCCCATGCCTTCGACGGTTCTACCCCACTTGTCATCTTTTGAATAAAATAGCATCTTTATCCTCAATAATCCAAACTCACCTTTTTATCCTTAAAAAAAAAACAAAAAAAACAAAAGTAGCCAGCGGAAACTTTAAACTTTCATCGGTAACCACTTTTGAAACTTTAATGGTTTATAACCACTTTTTAAAAAAAAATTCAATGTATGTCCGTAAATTACAAGAGTACCCCTGAAAATAGTGTTTTTTCTTTTAAACCTCGAAACAAACTTGAAATCACAACTAAAATCTAGACCAAACTTGAAATCATGCCTAAAATCTGAAACCAAACTTGAAATCATGACTAAAAATTGAAACTTAAAATCATAACTAAGTTGAAATGTCCAAACTTGAAATCATAACTAAATGAAATGTTGAAACTTGAAATCTTGACTAAATTGAAATTAGGATTAGGTTTTTTTTGTTCTTCCCCTTCTTTTTCTTCCTGAAATTAGGTTTAGGTTTTTTTGTGTTTTTTTTTTTTTTTTTGCAGACCACATCGTCGGCGATCGTGAAGCACCGAGCTACCGGACGTCGTCGCCCATCACCCATCGCCTAGTCGTCGCACGAACCAGCAAAGCGTTGTGCTTGACGAACCACAGCGTCATTGGTTCGTGAAGCTCACGTGACAACATCCATCGATGGGCGACGAGATGGAAAGGAGAAAAGAGAGAGAGGATCAAGAGAGAGAGAGCATAGGAGAGAGAAAGAAAAGAGAGAAAGAGAGAGAGTGTGTGTTTTAGGGATGGTTTTTATATGAAGGCTTTCTAGTAATTTCTCAAAAACATGGTTCTTAACAATTAAAATTTCGTTTGTGGTTACAAACAAAATTTGTATGTTGTATGTGATTATTTTGAGTAATTTCCACTAAAAAAATGTTTCAATAATTAAAAATTAATTAAATATTTATATTTGAAATAAAAATATCTTGTTGAATTTACCTATTCAATTTTAATTTTAAAACAAATTAATAAGGTTCAAAAATGAAATTAGATTTAAATTAAAAACTCAATTTTCATGTGATTGGCTATTTTGTAGAAGCAACTTCAACATACTCAGGCTCATTAAAATGAGTTTTGTGTGAAGGTTAAATGAGCCACATCAACATATGTGGCTTTAACAGACTCATTAAATGAGATTCTTCAATTGAGATTTTGTTTCTCCCTCTTTAATAATACCGAGTGACTTCTCTCTCTTCAATTTATATTTTATTATTTTTTATATCACATCATTATTAGTAGCAACTATATTTGAACAACTCTTTCTGATTTCAAACACCTCTATTTGAAAGACTTCAAACAGCTCTATCTGACTTCAAACAGCTATTTTATTAAAATAATATAAACTAATATAAACTTATTTCTAATTGAAGAGCCTTTTGGAATGACTTGAATTAAATTTTAATTCATTGCCCCATTTTACAGGCTTAGTTGCTTCGTTAGACTCAACACCGTTGGTACTTTCTGCTTTGATTTCACCTTCTAAGGCGGTTCCTGTCATTTCGGTTTTCGGTTTTCGGTTCGGTTCCAGTTTCTCCAATAGTTTCTCGATCGCTATACACTGGGAAGGGTTATGATGTTTCGATTTTTGAGGTTGTGGTGGTTTCCTCCGTAGTCGGAGCTGACTTTGCTCTAGTTCCCAGCTTTTCGATTGTTACTTCTGTGGTGGATTCTATTGTTTTGACTGGAGTGGATTTGTAGGATTCGATAAGTGTTGGGTTCCTTCGGTGGCTCTTCTTGTTTAGTTTTTGGCTTCTTCTATTGTGTCGAGGGCACCTTCTTGTTTAGTTCCTTCGGTTTGTCAGGAAGTTAGAGCTCACAAGGTTTTAGTTGATAAGTTAGCTGTCAAGGCGTTTGAGCATTCGGTTTCGGTTGATCGTGTTGCCCAAAAAGGTTAGGGGGTGGATTAGTTTCTTCCCGTGTGTTTTCGTTGGATATGGATCTTGGTGTGCAGTTTCAGGGTTCAAAGCTTCTGATGTCGAAGTCTCAGGCTGAGCTTTGCCTATTGCAGATTCCTCCTAGACTGCTCAGGTTGAGGAGAATGAGTTAGATGATAAGGCTGAGCTTCACCTTATTTGCCTGTAGATTGGTTATATGTGTAATTGTGTAGATGATCTTATGATTCTTTGGCGGTTCGGTCTTTATGGTTGTCTTTCTGAGGTCTTGGTAACCAAGAGTGTGATTTGGTCGCATCCGGCTCTTGGTTGGATCAAAGTCAATACGAATGGTGCCGTCTTGAGTTCTTCGAGAGTTGGAGGTTGTAGGGGAGTCTTCCGTAATTCTCGGACTTTTGTGAAGGGTTGTTTTGCTATCCCTCTTGGGCATGTGTTTGTGTTTGAGGCTGAGCTTCTTATGGCTTCTCTGGCCATTAATTTTGCTTGGAAGTATGGGTGGCGTCGAATCTGACTTAAGAGTGATTCTTCTTATGTGGTTCAACTGCTCTCTTCTCGCTCTGAGCAGGTTCCTTGGCGGGGTTCCTCAAGCGTGGCAGTGTTGTATCTTCCAAATTTCGCAAATGGATTTTCAAGTGTCCCATATTTTCAGGGAGGGGAATTAGGTTGCAGATGTCTTGTCTAAACATGCTTTGGAGCTGGAGGCAGCTTTTTTGTGGTTCTCCACCCCGTTGTTTTATTCCTTGTTTATTGGTAAATGACTGCATGGGTCGGGAGCCTTTTCGGTTTTCATGATGCTTTCTGATTCTTTTTGGTATGGTATGTGTGCCACTATTTTTGGGGGCTGTTTTCCCCCCTGGTTTTTGCGCTTTTTTTTTTTTTTTTGGTTACTCTTTTCTTTTACCATTTATATGTGTGTGTGTATATATATATATATATATATATAATATTAGGATAAAGAATGTGGACCATAGACTATGGAGAAGTTTTGACAAGTGCATACACTTTGAGTCAAAATATATAAATCTAATGGTCCACGTTTTTCATCCTGATATATTTTATATCATGACGAACTAACAATAGAAAAATTATATATATATACTGCTTAGAGGTTTTTCGGAATATGCTTGTTTGTGATATTTTTTTCTCTTTGGTCAATCCAATTTTATCAATAATAATAATAATAATAAATAAATAAATAATAAATAATAAATAATAAATAATAAATAAAAAAAATAAAAAACTTTGCCCATAGGAGAAGACGTAATATTTGAAGAGAGAGGAAAGAAAAGTAAATATTTTATTCTAAAACCTTTATCACACGCGTGACGTGCCATTGTATAACTGGAAAAAGAAAAAATAATTTTTAATTTTAGTAACTGTTATTGGGTCCGTTTTCACCAACACTGGCTGTGAGACTGACCCATGGAAAATTTCTTCGTAGATAAAATATCTGCATTTTCCCCTATTTATTGTCTTTTGTATATTTTGTTTTTCATTTAATAATATTTATATTTCCACTTATTACGCAGGATACCAAGGATCAACACGCCGCGTACACGTATATGAAAGGGGTATTTATGTAATCTCACGTCAACCCGTTGATAATGTTGTTTTTGAATCAAAATTTTGTCCATCGCTTCGCTGCCTATAAATAGAAAGCCAAGATCTACAGATCTACTCAAATCAAAACCAGAAAAAAAATATCAACAATCTCTCAAGAAAAACAAAAATGGCAGGAATCATGGACAAGATAGGTGGCGCCCTTCACATCGGAGGAGGTGACAAGAAGAAGGAGGAGGAGCACAAGGGGGAGCAGCACCACAAGCCGGAGCAGAAGCACCAAGCTGGCCCCGGCGAGCACAAGGAGGGCATTTTCGACAAGGTCAAGGACAAGATCCACGGCGACGGAGGCACTGAAAAAGGACACGAAGGCGAAGGCAAGAAGAAGAAGAAGGATAAGAAGAAGAAGGAAGGACATGAGCACGGTCACAGCAGCAGCGACAGCGACAGCGACTAGATCGCCTCGTCGTCGATCCTCGCTAAACAATCTCTATATAGGTAATAATCGTTTTTTTTTTTTTTTGTTTTTTTTGCAGAAGCACTTCCTGGAAAAGCTCTTTTAAAGGATCTGTTAAGGACATTTAAGAAGAACTACTTTTTACAAAATTGTTTTTGTTTTAAAAATAAATAAATAAATTGATGCTAATAAGTGTTTAATTTTGGTGTTAATGCAGGTGTATGGAGTTACAGCGAGAGCTTGGTGTTTAATTAAGTGCTTTTGTTTCATGTGTTTCCTTTATTTGCTATTGAAAGTAGCGTTGTGTAGATATAATTATGAAATAAAAAGTTCTTGTATTCTGTTCAATCGATCCAAATACTATATGATATGGCCAAGAGGACCGTTAGTCCATTAATAAACTTTAAAAAAATGATGCAAATTAAAAATAATTAATCTTTATTGCTCCCTAGATTTGATCTAAAATGCTCAAGAGGAGAATAACACCACATAGCCGATCGGAAAAGGGTCGATGATATGAACGGACCGAGGATGGATACCTTAATCTTAACCTCAATCCTGTAACTAACATACTCCATTTTAATTATATTGAGAAACAAATCACGGAAGATGTTTAAAAAAATTCTGTCATCTTAAGTAAATATTTGACATATTTTGACAAAAATGAAGGTGATGTACCCTTGCACGTATATAATAATTAATCATTATTGCTCCCTAGATTTGATCTCAAGTGCTCAAGCTGATCGGAAAAAGGATCGAGGACGGATACCCCAATCTTAATCTCTATCCTGTAACCAACATACTCCACTAGTTATATTGAGAAACAAATTATGGAAGATGTTTTAAAAAATTGTGTCATCTCAAATATGATCGGAAAAAGGGTCGATGAAATGAGCGGATTGAGGACGGATACCCCAATTTTAATCTCAATCCTGTAACTAACATACTCCACTCTAGCTATATTGAGAAACAAATTATGGAAGATGCTTTAAAAAATTCTGTCATCTTAAGTAAATATTTGAGATATTTTGACAAAAATGAGGTTGAAGTACCCTTGTACCTATATCAATAGTTGAAATCTAAATTTATTGTAATATTTCAAATTAAAAATTAATAACAATAAGTAATAATAAATTAATAATAATAGACTCATACATAAAAGTGTTTGCTAAGTTCATCTTCAGGTGTTTACCGGATCACCAACAAAGTTTTTAATTATAAAACTAACTATTTTTTTTAGGTTTTTGTGAGAAATGAATAAAATATATATATATTTATTTTTAATAATTACATCATAAAACTTAATTTTGTCATATTTATAAAAATTGCTAACGGAGCTAGATTTTTATAGATCATATTCATCATATCCCGGGAAATAAAATATAAAATAAATATAAAGACTGTATTTATAATGTCCAACTTTAATAAAGATTTTTAATTTTCCAAAAATAATTTATGGAGTGAATTCTTACGTGTGTATATATATTTGTCCATTCATAATTGCTTAACATTATGGAGTGATATTTATACGAATATACAGTATTTATTGGGTCTGCGTTAATATTTATTTTTCCTTTTTTATTTTCTTTTCTTTGTTTTATATATATATATATATATATATATATATATATAAGATCCCGTTCACATCAGTGCGCATTGATGTAACTACATCAGTACCAATACATGTGGACCACTGATTATAGAGAAATTTTAACAAGTGCGTACACTTTGAGTCAAAATATGTAAATCTAGTGGTCCACATCCAACGCACGCACTAATGAAGTAATATCGGTACGCACTGACTTGAATATATATATATATATATATATATGGGCAGATCCATGGCCCCATTTTTTTACATAATTTTTGACACACTTTTGTGACCCTACGATCTAATGGAATTGGATGGTTAAGATTTGATATTTTAGTCTCTCTTCTCTCTCCTTAATTAATTAAGTATTGAAATAAATTTCTCTCCCAAATTAATTAAATCGTGAATTAAAATTCTCTCCCTCCTCTTTCCTCTCGATCTCCTCTCTCTTCATTAATTCCAACAAAATGATTTCTCTTCATTTTTTCCCTCTTACTCCTCAGTCCTCATGCACCTAATCTTCTTTCTTATTTTTTTTTTCTTTATTACTTTCTCCACCAAAACAAAAAATTCTACTGAATCATGGATCATTTTGCATACAACTAATATAACAATTTAAAAAAAAATATGTAACCACAACTTTGAGGATTTATTTTTGGGAAAATCTCTGAATATTTTTCAATAATATTAAAATCAATAAGAGGATTAAAAAATAAAAGTAAGAGGGAAATTTTTTGGTGTGACATATTAAAATGCTGTGAAATTATTGGAACTCCAAAAACAAAAAGAAACTATTTCAAATAAAATAATGTTCCGAAATTTTAAAAAAAAAAAAAATTATGTAATTTTCATGATTCATTGCAATAAGGTATGTACAAAAAGATTTCCTTGAAAGGCTAATCAAATAGCCCATGTATTAGATAAAAACGGTCTCTCCTGTGTTGATGACATATTTTGGCTAGAGGAGTTCCCTCCCTGTGTTGGTTCCTTAGTTTTGACCAAGTGCCGTTCTTGTTTGTAATCCTTGTTTCTTTCAAAAAAAAAAAAAAAAAAAGTTCTTCTTTGTAAATGGGGTTCCTTTACTTAAAAAAAAAAAAAAAAAAGAAATGGCCATAAAACAACTATTTGAAATAGTAAAAAATCTAGCTGGAATTTTTACCAAGCTTTCAAGTCTTCGCATTATTCAAGTTTTTTTTTTTTTTTCTTTCTCTCTCTTTCTCTTTCTGCTGAGAGAAGAAAAGGAAAGGACGATGGAGCTTGGAGGGTTATGGAGAGAGAAAATGATAAAATAGATATTAGAAATAAATAAATGAAGAGAGAGGAGAGAGAAGAAAATAAAAGATAATAATAGATTAAAAAAACCATTAATTAAACAGTGGTTCTCTCATAAGGGATCCCTTATTTTAATTTCGGTAAGGACCACCATGAAATCATATCGATTTGAATGAATTTTAATTTGAATAAAATTTCAAATTTTTTCAAGTACTTAAACCATTTTTACCGATTTTTTAAATATGAAGGCATTAGAAAAATAGGCGAAATATAGGAAATTCAAGAAAAATAGTTTTCGTGCTTGAAAAATTCTCAAATTTTATTCATAGGTAGATTTCAATTTACTTATCATCCACAAAAAAATTTAGATTAAAATTCATTCAAATCGATATGATTTCATGGTGGTCCTTACCGAAATTAAAATAAGGGATCCCTTATGAGAGAACCACTGTTAATTAAAAAAGTGTCTCCTGTTACAATCTAAACTATCAAATTCCTTTAGATTCTAGGGTCATAAAAATGTGTCAAAAATGTGTTAAAAAATGGGGCCATGGATCTAGCCCCATATATATATATATATATATATAGTAATTTTCAAGTGAGGACTTTTTACAATGCACACTTTAAGCACTTTTGATGAAATTACATGGAATATATTGAATCTTGATTTGATTTTTTGTATGGATGGTGAAAACATTGAAATACATTTATGGAAAAAAAAAAAATTTTAAATTCGGGTGTAAGAACTAATTTTTTCCGATTTTTTTTTAAAAATAAAACATTTAAAAATAGGGAAATATAAGAAAAAATAGTTTTCAAATCCAAAAAAATTCTAAATTTTTACCAAATGTATAATTTAATTTTATTTGGATGCATACAAAAAATCAAATCAAGATTTAATATATTCCATGTAATTTCATCAAAATGTACTTAAATATACATCGTAAAAGTCCTTATTAGAAACTTACTATATATATATATATATATATATATATATATATATATTACTTAGAGATTTGAAAAAGAAAAGGATATATTCGGCTTGATTGTAAACCGACAAAACTCTAAAAAATGGGCTGGTTTGGTTGATGGATTGGGATTTGGTAACCTATAAGAGGACTCTCTCGTTTCATTTTTTCTTTTTAAAATTATTTCCAATCCTAATTGAACCATGGAATCTAATCCTGTAATGATTCGTTGTCGACAAAAAGAGTGGCGATATTTATACCCCTTAAAAACTGTATGTACACCCCAAATTAATATCTTTTTGGAAATCCAATATTACCCTTAAATAAAATTACTTAAAAGGGCTAAATAATTTGTAAGTACATCCACCAATAATTATTAAACAATGTACATCAATCCTTTAATTTGTAAAAAATAAAAAATAAAAAAAATCTATTAATTGTTTGATATTCACGTATATAATAAAAACCTTTCTATTCTCTCAAACCCTAGTTTCTATTTTAAATATTAATTTTGAATATATTTTCAATTTCTTATAAGGAATACAAATTGATTGAGAAATAAGGAAGAAAAATCAAAATCATCAGATGAAATTAATTGTGAAAACGTAAGTTTAATTTTATTTTTTATTTTTTTACAAAAACAAAATTACAATGCTTTGTTTTCTCCGTACGATTTTACTCCTATGAAACTCAGATTTTCTTTACAATTTTTTATTTTTTTTTAATCAAAATCTAGTGGTCTTTGAATGGATGAACACTTTATAAAATCGCTAATACAGTTATCATCTACTGTTACTTCAAAAAAAAAAGAAAAAAGGAAGAAGTTATCATCTAGTGCACTATCAATGATAAAACTAACGTCCTTCTAGCAATTCACAAACTCACAAAAAAACCGACAGTATTCAGAAGCTACAAAACAGTAGAATTTTTGCCTCCATTGCAAAACAATTGGATTCTTGAGTGATTCCAAAAACATTTGCAGGAGTTAGAAATTATTTATTTGAATAAAAATATAAAATAATATAATTTTAAATAATAATCAATTTGATTAGATAACAAAATAGTGGGATGTAATTATATAAATACAAAACAATAAAAGTAAAGAAAGGGTATTTTGGATATTAAATGGGGTTTATTTACAATCAATATATTTTAAAAATATTTTAGGGGTGTGTTTACGAAAGGGGTGTACATACAGTTTATAAGGGGTGCCAATATCGTCACTCTAACAAAAATAGCACAACAAATATTGAGTCCCAATTTTGGAAATCCAAATGAGGAGCCAAGCAATTAACTGATATCAAAACCCAAACATAGTCAGGTCCAATGAAAGCCAGGCTCAATATGGGTTCAAAAGGTTCCAAAATTTAACCAAGTCGTTGTGTACAACTTACATAACTGATGAGTTCATGTAGTTCAAAATTCAAATATCTAGGATTCTCAAAGATAAAATGAAGATATTTCGCTCCATAATATCAGGCCGAAATTGGAGGAAAGATCAGTTGGCACATCAGTTAGATCATTCCTCCACTACTATAAATATCAGCCACCATTTTCATCAAGGACAATTGATTTGTTCTGACCCCACTCAGTAGAAAAAATACCACTAATGCAATACACTCTCAACTTTCCCTGGTTGGCTAACTGCATTATCATGATGACACTAGTTTGAATTCAATTTTATTCATCATATTCAACTTGTCAACTAATGCTATCAAAATGGGTCGGGTGATGGCAGACCGTGCTAGGCACGGCCCGTATGTGGGGCATACCAGGCCAGGCACAGCCCAATGCATATGTCGTGCTGGGCCTTGGGTCGGGGCACGCTGTACCAACAAGATTTGAAGTTGAAGAAATCGGTCAACAATTCGGATATGGATTGAGGCAAATTTAAGCGACCTTGAAAAGGCCTTATATTGTTCTCACTGGTCCTAGAAGTTAAAAAAGCACTTGGAGCTCTTCTGTTTTTTCTTGTTTAATTACATATTATTTTGGTTTAAGCTTTTTCGGTATTTTTCATGTAATAATGTAATACTTAGAAAAAAAATAAATAAATAAAACTAGTTCTGATGCTTTTTCCTATTTTTCACCCTTTTCTCATGCTTCATATTTAACAAAATCGTATATATATATATATAGTTCTAGTATTTCAAAAAATTTCAAATTTAGGTTACAAGTAGATTTCATTGAACTTATCATTCACAAAAAAATTCAAATCAAAATTTATTCAAATTGATATATTTTAATGTTTAAACAGGACATTATTCTATGTTAAAATGACAGATCCCTCGTAAAATAAACACTACATATATGAGAAACTTGGAAATCCATAAGAGTAATATGAAAAATACACAGCTGTAAGCATGACGAACACGCCAAGGAACCTGATCGAAACCTGCAAAAAGCAAGTGAACCACGTAGGAAGAATCACTCTCGATTAGTAACTGCGCATTAACGAGTTTTTCTCTGGTAGACATATAACTGTAAGCATACTTATAGCACACTTATCCACCTCATCACTTTTTACCAGAAAAAGCATTGCAATTGAGCCAAATAATGCTTACATGGCAAAAAGTGATGAGATGGATAAGTGTGCTATAAGTATGCTCACAGTTATATGCCTATCAGAGAAAAATTGGGGCATTCGCAGTGTAATATAGAATCTGTAAAGTTTCAAATGGACCGGGTGGCCAAGCCGAACCTTCAAATTAAGGGTTTGACCCGTGTCCAAGTCTATGATTAGGTGGGCATGACTTAACTTTGAGGCTCATGAGCCCGGAGGGCTTGGTTTGATTACGAGGATGAACTCAAAGAAAAAACAAATAATCAACATGTTTATATTAAAATAAAATACCTATAAGCATTACATGTATTATTAACTAAAATGTTTTTCTGTTTAGTGTTTGCCAACTCGATGATTAGTTTTAATCAGGTGCGAAAACATCCTGATTTAATTTGATGAACAGTGAATTAAGATTTTGTTAATAGAAATATCGAAAGAGTTAAGTCTGAATCCTATACTTTGGATCAGGTCGGGCCAAAGATTCTAATCAAACTAAAATATAAATACATTAAACATGTCCATAAAAAAAAATGAATTTGCATCGTCTCAAGCCGATATCAAGAATATCGAAATTTGTATCCATCGTCACACTTAAATGAATAGAATTTGACGAGATGAAATTGGTCTGACGGTATACCTCTCACACTTACATTACGAAGTTATAGGTTCGAGTCTTCCTCCTCCTCCTAACAAAGACCCCGAATTTATGTAATACTTCAATATATATATATATATATATATAGAATTTCTTAAAAGATTCTGATAAAAGATGAAAGCAACTTAATACACGTACTTTTTTCACTTTTTTTTTTTATTATAAAAAAAGTACAAAAGAGTACCTGAAACAAGAATATTCGAATTTCTAAGAGGCAATAAGACTTGGCAATTTCTTTAGGAAGTAGCTACACAAACATTGCAATTATCGAATGGATAGACTTTCACTAATTAAACAAATCCAAATCTGAATTCGGAGGATTTTAATAAATTCAAAGAAAGCTAATTTGTAGCCGAGTGTAGAAATTTAATTAGACAGATTTATTATAACTTTCAAAAAATACTAAATCTTTGATAATGAAAAAAAGGGGTAATTACCCTAGTGACCATCAACTCTTGCCACCACTATCAAAATGGCCACCAAATGAGGAAATGGATGGAAAATGGTAATTTTTGGCAAACATTGTTACACTAATGGCCATTCCATCCATTTCCATCCAATTCCATCCAATAAGTGGCATTTTGGTAAATATGAGGATGACATTAATTTATTTTAGATATTTTTTGGAAATCAATTTTTTCTTTTGTTTTTTGAAACAAATAATGATATTTAGTGTGTACATATACATATAGCATACCTCAAACACACACACACATATATATATATATATATATATATATTTATATTTCTTTTCAACTTATCTCAAATATATTTTTTAGAATTTTTAGAATTTTTAGAATTTTTAGATTTTGTAACCTTAATCTTTTCAAAAAAAGAATATATATATATATATATATATATATATATATATATATCTTTTCAACTTATCTCAAATATGTTTTTTAGAATTTTTTGGTTTTATAGCCTTAATCTTCTCAAAATATATATATATATATATATATATATATATATATATATATATATTCAACTTATCTCAAATATATTTTTTAGAATTTTTAGATTTTGTAGCCTTAATCTTCTCAAAAATGAAATACATACATATATAAATATGTTTGAGATATTCTATACGTATATACAAACTAAATATAATTATTTGTTTCAAAAAACAAAAGAAAAAATTGACTTCCAAAAAATATCTAAAATAAATTAATGTCATCCTCATATTTACTAAAATGCCATTTATTGGATGGAAATGGATGGAATTGGATGAAATGACCATTAGTGTAACAATGTTTGTCAAAAATGGTCATTTTCCATCCATTTCCCCATTTGGTGGCCATTTTTTTTTTTTTTTTTTTTTTTTAATGTGAAAAGAAATCAACCCTACGTATAAAAACCCACGTTTCTCAGACCATACTCACTCAATTGAACTCCATCTCTCTTAACTAAAAGCTCTGACTTCTCTCTAACTTCCTTCTACCAAAACGACACCAAAACCTCTACCTTTTCTACCCAAAACAACACCAAACCCTTCGATTAATCCAGATCTTCTTCATCATCGACGGTCAATCTCTTCTACGGTTGGAGTTGTTGATTTGGGGTTGATTTGAGAGAGAGAGAGAGAGGTTGATTTGTGATTTGGGGGTGTGTCAGGATGGCATTTTTAGGGTTGGATTAGGCTGGTTGCAGAGGATTTGTGTTCTAGGTTTAGAGAGAAGGAGGAGTGTTTTTGGTGAGAGAGTTTTTGGTGATTTGAGAGAGAGAGAGTTAACAATGGTGATTTGGGATCTGGATTTTGGGTACTTGGGTAGTGGCCAGTGGGTTGGGGTTGGGGTTGGCAATAGGAATGTATCATGTATGGCATGGGTAGGTTAGTATTAGGTAATGGGATGGTCAACGGTGATTGACTAATTGGTTTTTTTTTTAAAAAGAATCGAACTGTCGGAACCGAAATCAAAACCAAAATCATCAATTCTGAACCAGGAACTGGACCAAACCGGAATCGGCGTCATGTCTACACGAGAGGCACCACTAAGCTCCAAAAATCATTCAAGCTATCTTGCTACAATATTACCTTCAATTTTGCTCTACGTAAGCTGTTCGACCAACATTGATTTGTTCATAATTTTTCTCTCCTCATTCACATAGACTAGTGACAACCTTGCCTCGCCCCTTTCACCTCCACATGTCACGTGATTGCTTCACTTCTATACAAAGTGTAACCCTATTTCCGTATCATTTTGAGTTCGTTTCTCGGGTAAAACCGGGTATTTAATATGATAAAATAAGTGTTTTAGGTATTTTTTGAGCTCATGGGCATTGGTGTAATTTTTGAGAATCAAGGGTCAAAGTGCAAATGTACAGATAATATTGAATATTCAGTGATTAAGAAAGCGTGTAGGGGTGCATATTGTAAATCGCCACGCAAAGCACATCATCAGCGCCACGTCAGCAGCTAAACGGCGTCGTTTAGGGATTGCTCGCGTCAGCATGATATCATTGTGACGTCTGACCATCTTCAACCTTCAGCAACCCGCGACCAGACCAGACCCGACTCGACCCGACCTGAGCCGGTTGACCCGATCGTGACCCAACTTCTGACCTGGCCTTTTCCGATTGATTTTCTGTGGTTTTTTCAGCTGTTTTCCACCCAGATCGACTGCTGGCGCTTCCTCGGTCACGATAGACCCACTTACAAGCCTCCATGCACGTGATTTCCATCTTCTCCAATTCTCCCAAGCTTTTATGGCATCCAAGCTCGAGCTCCTGACCGCGGCAAACAAGTGGCAGCCACACGACAGCAATTTGTCGCGGTTGAAGTGCTGCAGACGTCCAACCGCAGCACCCTCGCGATAGAAACTTCTCAGATGTGCCGTAGTTCAGTTACCACCTCTTCCAGCCGCGACAAACCTAAACAGCAGTAGTCCATCTTTTGGTCGTTTTGGATGAAATTTTAGCCCTATTTTGAACCCATATATATACATCTCTTGATCTTATCAAAGAGAGGAGAACACACACACAAGAAATGAAAATCACAACCCAAATCATCCAAAAACCTTCTCATTTCACCATCTCTTCCACATAACCAACCACTCCCAAAAATCCAAACACATCTACCATTTCCCTTTACCACATTCACCAAGACTCCACCTTTCATAAATTCATACACAATCCACAAGAAGGGAAGAAGAGAGGAGCGAAGGAAGAAGAGAAGATCTCATTAGTTTTCTCTAATCTTTATTCTCTTTCTTTTCCTTTACATAGCCATGTATTTAATTGATTTAATCTATTGTATGGCTACCATTTGTAATATGATGAGCTAAACATTTAGTGTTAGGATTTGATGAAACCCCACCCTTGAATATCTATATGTACTGACCTTTGTTTTATCTATTTTGTGCAAAGTGTGGTTTGTATGGGTATTTTACTGTTTTAGTGTGTTTAAAGCTTTCAATTGATTGATCTCCTTTTGAATGAATTTTTGTGGTGTGTTATGTACTGACTGGAGACGCACACCACGTGTTCGATAAAATGCCCTCTATTCATGTCTAGAAAAGTAGACCTACTTAGACTAGCGTATAGGATTCGTTAATGCGCCAAAATCCTTAATGAACTCATTCATACATTCCGAGTAATCGAAAGATAGGCTTGGTTATGATTTTGGGTGTAACCTATTTTACTCAACCGAGATTGTAGGTTAATATTAGGGTGCATGAGTCTATGAATTGCATAAGCATAATTTAGGTGTTCAATTGAGTCTATAATGGAAGTCAATAGAGAGTGGGGTGTAGTCAAGTCCTAGCATGTTTTTCTCCATTATTACACTTGTGTTTATTTCTTGTTATTTATCTTTCGCAATAGCATTTAGCATTATTCTAGTTTAGTTTAATTTGCTTAATTTGAAAACCTTCCATATTGATTGTTTGAATAGCATCTAGGCTAATCAATTTCGGTAATCGATCACTCGATCCCTGTGGAAACGAACTTCACTTCATCATTTTACTACTCTCCAACCTCGTCCTATTGCGAGTGTCACTAAAGAGACTAGTCATCATGTCATTTGACGTACATTCACATGAACGATTTCGTACAATCGCCACAATACAATTTGATCATTTAATCATAATTCGTTCTACTTCTCTTATTTCACTTTTAACGAATACATAACTAACTTAAGCGTCGGAGAGTCCCCCAAATGGACCACCCTCTCTCACTCCGTTTTACTTTGTTTCATTTTTACAAGTTTTCTTAGCTTTTTGCTCTACCTGTTTTGGAGGATTGTCAGTGCCCATCGTTCTACAAATTCAATTGTAGATTTTTTGAGTCTACAATTGCCAACCAAAGAAGAGCATAAAGTCGGAGTAGTAGTAGACCACTGCAAAGTAACATCCATATCCAAAGCATGCTTAGAAAACGTGTCTGCCCATCTAATCACCTTCCCTAAAAATATGAGAAACTTGGAAATCCATAAGAGTAATATGAAAAAGACACATTTGTAAGCCTGCTGAACACGCCAAGGAACCTGATCAGAACAACCAAAAAGCAAGTGAACCACATAGGAAGAATCACTCTCGATTAGTAACTGCGCATTAGCGAGTTTTTCTCTGGTAGGTATATAACTGTGAGCATACTTATAACACACTTATCCACCTCATCACTTTTTGCTAGAAAAAGCATTGCAATTGGGTCAAATAATGCTTACATGGCAAAAAGTGATGAGATGGATAAGTGTACTATAAGTATGTTCACAGTTATATACCTACTAGAGAAAAATTGGGGCATTAGCAGTGTAATATGGAATCTGTAAAGTTTCAAATGGGCCGGGTGGCCAAGCCAAACCTTCAAATTAAGGGTTTGACCCGTGTCCAAGTCTATGATTAGGTGGGCATGACTTGACTTTGAGGCTCATGAGCCCGGAGGGCTTGGTTTGAGTACGAGGATGAAGAACTCAAAGAAAAAACAAATAATCAACATGTTTATATTAAAATAAAATAAACAAATTAAATAAACAAATAAACTATCCATTATAATTTATATCCTATAAGCATTACATGTTATTATTAACTAAAATGTTTTTCTGTTTAGTGTTTGCCAACTCGATGATTAGTTTTAATCAGGTGCGAAAACATCCTGATTTAATTTGATGAACAGTGAATTAAGATTTTGTTAATAGAAATATCGAAAGAGTTAAGTCTGAATCCTATACTTTGGATCAGGTCGGGCCAAAGATTCTAATCAAACTAAAATATAAATACATTAAACTTGTCCATAAAAAAAAATGAATTTGCATCGTCTCAATCCGATATCAAGAATATCGAAATTTGTATCCATCGTCACACTTAAATGAATAGAATTTGACGAGATGAAATTGATTTGATGGCATACCTCTCACACTTATATTATGAAGTTATGGGTTCGAGTCCTCCTCCTCCTCCTCCTCCTCCTCCTCCTAACAAGTGCATATAGCCAAGTCAAAGTATTTAAATCCAGTGGCCCACATGCAAGGAACTGATCTAACTTTTGTCAATTCGAACTGATAATAGAATTTACGATATTTAAATATATATATATATATATATAGAATTTTTTACTTTGATAATTGATATATTTGACCCAGATATGGAAAATCACTAGCATAAAACTCATTCAATATAGTAGTATTTTTTGATAGGAATTATTCTATGTAGTAGTATTATGCAGGTAATATCAAATCTCAATAGATTCCATCGGTCAATCGGTCATATACTACACATCTCTGATCTCATCAATTACCTTAACATTTTTATCGTATCTAGTTGACGTAACAAAGAAAAACAAAAACTTCATGACCCCTTTGTTTGTATCATTAATTATAAAACAAAAGTCCTAAAATTGTTTAGTTTCTTATTGTTACAGAGTTGTCACTCATATATATATATCACTAGACTAATTTCCACACCATCTTCTTTTTTAAATTCTGATCGAAGTTGATATTGATCTTGTCCTTAATTGTTAATCAAATCGATTTCAAGATACTACTATCATGCAAATCTAATAATTTGTGTCCAAACACAAAAATATTTGTGATAATGTATTGGGTTAAAACAAATTAAAATCAATCAACATTGCTTTCACAAAATCTAACTAATTTAACTGGTACTCCAAACCTTTCTGTTGGCTGCACACACCAAATATATAATCAAAGACTACTAATTAAGTCATCACTAATCCATGAATGGATGATTAAAAAAAAAACAACACAATTAATATTCTGATAAAAGATGAAAGCAACTTAATACACGTACTTTTTTCACTTTTTTTTTTTTATTATAAAAAAAGTACAAAAGAGTACTTGAAAGAAGAATATTCGAATTTCTAAGAGGCAATAAGACTTGGCAATTTCTTTAGGAAGTAGCTACACAAACATTGCAATTATCGAATGGATAGACTTTCACTAATTAAACAAATCCAAATCTGAATTCGGAGGATTTTAATAAATTCAAAGAAAGCTAATTTGTAGCCGAGTGTAGATATTTAATTAGTCAGATTTATTATAACTTTCAAAAAATACTAAATCTTTGATAATAATAATAAAAAACATATTATTTATTGATTCTAATTTTTGTCTTACATCACAACATTAAGAGATAGATACATAAATGCTTCATTCTAATTTTAGTCATATTAGAATAAATGGATAGTTAGATGTAAAAGTTCAATTTTTAATTAAAAAAAAAAAATCAAGTTAATATGTATAACTCTACCCTATTTTATAAATATTGTAGAGCAAAATCTTAATCATCAAATTTGTATCATCAAATCCCTTCATCCACATATGAAATGGGTCACTCATTTACTTTGGTACATTACGCTACAAAAAAAAAAAAAAAAAAAAAAAGTGACATTTTATCGTAAAATGTTGTAAATCTACCACGGCAAAAAAATCTACCATGAACAGAGGTGGTCTGATAGACAAAATTTTCTAACTCCATCTCTCACCACAACTCATTGCAAATGAAGATCTGGTCATAGACTCATAGTAACTATTTTTAAAAAAAAAATTAAATAAAATGCAATAGAAGCGTTAACAAAACCAAGATAGACTACAAACATGACATATTAATTAATTATTATTATGAGCAAAAAATAAAGTGTTTTACTAGTTAATTATGTCGTTACTATAGTTTGCCAATCAAGTAAATGTTATTAATGCCGCTTAATTGTCTCTCCAACTAAACTAATATTGTTTTTGACTTGATTCCCTTTTGGTAATTATCACTAATTACACCCACAAATCACAAATGTACTTGATATAAGAATCTTTCTACTGTATATGTTGGATATAAGAATCATTTATATCCAAAGTCCAAACACATAATCATTAATTGTATTCATTGTGATAGCTAGTGTATCTATCTAGGTTAAAATAAGATGAATCAATACTGCTTCAATATATACAATCTGATGGATCCAACTAGTAGCTATATATACAATCCTTTCTGTTAAGAGTTATATATAATATCAAAGACTAGGTCATCAAAAGCTATCAAATGTAAATAGTCAAAACACCCATTTTACTTTTACTAATAATATATAGATGAAAGCAACACGCATGCATGACGATCTATTTTTTACCAAATGTGAAAAAGTAGTTTATATTGTCGTATAAAGAGTAGTTCATCAATAATTTTTCAACTTTTTAATTCACCTGATTTTAATTATTTGGTCATAGTCATTACATTACAAGTCCTTTATACTTGACCAAGCAAATGGTAGCTAGTGCACTATTTCAATTTGCTAATGTTTTTTTTTTTTTTTTAAAAAAAATTCTTCAAGTTCGAAAGAGTACTTATTGATTGATCAGGAATATGTGAATATATCATGAGGAGGCAAAGACTGAGGATGCATGCATTTGTTTTTTCTTCTTAAATCTTATATATAAGATCTTTTTTTTTTTAATTCAGTACTCAATACCACTTAATATTTAAGACATCCTCATTTATTTGTTTTTTATTTGAAATCCTACCACTTAAATGTTAAGTTGTTTAATTTTACTACTATACCCTCACCATGTGAAGTGATTTAACTTTTATTATTATGTAGTTATGTTTTATTTTAAAAAATTAGGAAAAAAGAAAAGGAGAAAGAATTGACGAGGAAAGAGGGGATCGAGCCTCCTACCCCATCGGTGTGACCTCGGCCTCCTCTAGGAGTGGTGACAGAAGCCGCCAGCCTCTCTCGTTGAATTTGGAGGAGGTCGGCCTCCTCCAAGTAAAATGAATTGGAGGAGGTCACAACCTCCTCCCATCAATCGAGAGGAGGCCAACCGGCCTCCTCCCGTCAAACACAAGGAGAAAGCCGGCTGGCCTCCTCCGATCGTATCATAGTGAGATGGTGGTGGTGCCGCCTCCTCCTATTGGTTCTCCAATTTAGGGTTTGGTTGAATTGGGGATTTTTTTTTTTTTTGTCAAGGGGTATTCTAGGCAATAATTTAATTGTGTGAGGCTATTTGAGGAAATCACTTATAATTTGTTAATTATGACTTATTTTAAATGAAAAGCCATATTTTTTTAAGTTTTTACATAAGATGTTTTTAACTTAATTTAAGATTTAAGTTAATAAAACAAACACATGCAGTTACACCACTTAATTTAAATACTTAATTAATTTAGACATAAGTAGGAAAAAACAAACATCCCCTAAGAAATTGCATATTTTAGGAAGTATCTACAGAAAGATTGTAATTGTCGATCGTGTGGATAGATATTAACATTTTAAAATAAAAATATCAATATTGTAAAAGTTGTGTTAGAATTCACAAAATCTTCGTTAATACATAGATCATACGTACATTGATTCACAAAGTTTTATATATTTAATATTTGTTCAAACCTTTCAAATTTATAGTTCAATGATGTATATTAACATGCAAAAAAATTGTATGGTTTAAACAAGTTTTGTAAATTTTATGTCAATTTTGTGACCTCCATATTTGAGAATTTTCAGAAATAAAATTTTGAGAAAGAAGAGTAGGTACTGTGAAATTTGAGTTTGGAATTGAGATAGGAAAGATTTTTGTTATATATATTCATTAATCAACAAGCAAATATTTAATTATTTATCTTGCTTATTACAAATTTATCAAGTAATTATTTTTCTAATATCTTGCTTATTACAAATTTATCAAGTAATTAGGTAAATACTAGATCCGAAGAGTTTCTTTGTCCACTTGATACTACAAGGATTTGAATGTGATTACTGTTGCAATCAAGCAACTTTTCCCTTCTTAAAAAAAATATATGACAAATCACACCTACTCTTAAATTAATTAAACTATATATATAGACATATACAGGTAAGGTAGATAGATTGATGAAGCCCCATTTTGGACCTGCTTCTTTGTCCATTGATGTATAATATATAATTTTCAATATCATTATCTCCTAAACCTGTTTTGGATTCTTCTTTTTCCAGTTTTTTCAATTGGTTTTTATTATATACAGTGAGTCTCTTATAAGAAATCCCTTATTTTAATTTTGGTAAAAATCTCAATGAAATTACATTGGTTTTTATGAATTTTGATCTGATTTTTTTTTTGGTAGATAATAAGTTCATTGAATAAAATTTGAGAATTTTTCGAGCACTAGAACTATTTTTCTTGAATTTTCTATATTTCATTCATTTTTTCAATGCCTTTATATTTAAAAAAATCGAGAAAAATAGTTCTATTACTCGAAAAAATTTCAACAAAAATTTCATAGGTATATTTCATTGAATTTATCATCCACAAAAAAATTCAGATTAAAATTCATAAAAATTTAAATGATTTCCTCATGGAAAACAAACACATTAATAGGTGTATCTGTCTGTTTCTATTGCAAATTTAATTACAATCAAAGAATTGGTCTCAATATAATGTACGTGTAGAAAGGTTCAATCAATGGCACAGATTGAATGCATATCAAACTCAAAGGGACTCTCAAGTCTCAACCATGATCTCCCACATGGCAATCACAACAGAGAGATTAATTAGGTTTGGCACAACGGTTGCTTCAATTAATACAAATGAAACTATACAATACAACTCATTCAAAGTATATTATAACTATTTTTTTTTTTCTATTTTTAAGAAATCAAAAATTAGTTTGTATGTCCTTTTTGTAGGATTTTAGTAGAATAGGTATAAAAATAAAATAAAATAAAAAGGCTTTCAAGTTTTTAATAGATAAGAAATACTTGATAGATAGTTGTAGCCTTGAATACTAAATAGATTATTTAAAGGAAATTAAAACGACGGAAGTTGAGATGATCTAATGATAATTTTTTCATATTTACATTAATGATATTAAGGATTTAAGTTATATGTCTTTTTATTGAACTCTAAAATTTATAATATTTTTTTTTTAAATAAAATAATAATAATAATAATAATAATAATAACATATACTGTATATACTCTTAAGTACACCATAAAAATAATTTTAGAAATATTTTTTTACTTATTTAAAACACTTATTTCTCTTTCGGGTCCTTTAAATTTATAGCACTCTTTGGAAAGACATTTTTGGAACTATCACTAGTTTAATAATTTGAGTTTAAATGGGACCAAAGTATAGTGATGGACAACAATACCCTATTTTTACTTTTATTCTTTTGTGTATTTTAAAAAAAAAAAAAAAAATTTTCCAAAAACTTCCATTGATGGAGGTCAATCAATGGAGGTAGAACAGACCTCCATTTGGGGTCGTTTCGACGACCTCTAATGGAAGTTGGTTGTGACCTACATTGGAGGTCGTTGAAACAACCTCCAATGGAGGACGAAGAAGAAAATGATAGAAAATTTTAAAAAAAAATCTAGAAATAATTCTCGAATAGGGTGAAAATAAGCCTCAGGTACCTTACCGAGACTTATTTCCAGATCTTTTTTTTATAATCTTTATCTTCTAAAAAATTAGATTTGGAAATAAGTCTCGGGTAAGGTACCTGAGACTTATTTTCACTCTACCCGAGACTTATTTCCAGATTTTTTTTTTTTTAATCCTTTTCTTCATCGACCTCCATTGAAGGTCGAGTTCCTCCATTGGAGGTCAAGTTCTTTTGACCTCCAATGGAGGTCGTGGTCGTTTCGACCTCCAATAGAGGTCTTTTTGATTTCCATTAACCTCCATCAATGAAAGTTCTTGAAAAAAAAAAAAAAAAAAAAAAAAAAAAAAAAAAAAAAAGGAGAGAGGAAGAAAGAGAGAAAAAAAATTAAAAAGTAAAAAAAAAATAAAAAATTAAAAGAATAAGTTGGAGATTTGGTGTCACCAGTCACCACATACTTTGATGCTATTTTTACAAATTATTAACTTGGTGTTATCCCCACGAAGTCAACCTCATTTGGTGCTATCTCCTCCTATTCTCTCTTTCTATAACCCAAAAAAAAAAAAAGATGAAAATATTTTTGAAAAATTAAACAAAAAATCAAAATCCGAGTGTATACTTAATAGATTTTTCTTTTTAATAAAATGTTTTTTTTTTTCCTTCTTGATTCTTATTGGTTTTCATGACTTCCAGAATTTGAACCATTAATATATCTTACCACCTAGCAAAGTATATAATAATGGAATGGACCAAGTAAAAGGTGCTGCCATTTTTTTTAACAAACATTTTTTTTTTTTTTTTTTTTCTTTTGATTTTTTGTAATTACAACCACCGCAAGTGTACTTGATACAAAAATCTGGGAGACACAGAATGAGAGTTGTTTTTTTTTTTTTTTTTTTTTCTCCGGGGTTTAATAGACAAAGGCTTAGATACATTGACCGGATTTCTTTCGGCCAGAAGCATCACAAATCATAATTAACAAAATAAAGTATTTCTTTTTCTAATATTGATATAAATATTTATTCAATATATTAACAATTAAAAGTACATTAAATAGAGAAAATTCTTAAAACAAAATAAGATTTTTACATAAGTGCAAGCCCGGCCCAAGGGGGAGCCTAGTGAGGCAGCCGCCTAGGACCCCCGATCTTTAAGGGCCTAAAATTGTAAAAAAAAAAAAAATTATTTATTTTTTATTTTAGATATAACTCATGTATGATTTTAAACTAACAAACTCATAAATGAGTTTAAAATAGGCCCACTAAAGATAAAAAAAATTTTAAGAAAGGCTCACAAATTATAAAACCCGATTATCATTCTCAAGTTCTTACACCAAGTCAAACGTGGGTTGAATCTTATTCCTAACACTAATTGTCTTTTATATATCTAAAACAGGAAAACAACAGTACAACATTACTCATATCACTTATTAGACAACCAGAAGCAGACATCGAACAAAAATCAAAAAATCAAAAATCAAATATACAAAATCTCAACTTGAAATCTCAGGGCCCCGTAAATTCATTTTCTATAGTTCGTCTCAAGCCCCGAAAATCTCAGGGCTAGCCCTGCATAAGTGTATCGATATTGAAACTCTCTTTTTTTTTTTTTTTTTTTTGGAAGTATGAATCTCATTCATTTTTTTAATATATAATTATTATAATTAATTTGAAGTTTGGAAAGAGGACATAAATATCGAACTCATGTTCTCGTTAGTGTGGGTGTGAGACAGCGAGACAGTGAGAGACATATCACTAGACCAACATTCTTATCGATTACTAAACTATTGTAAAAAATCGCACACACGTAAATCTAAATTGCACACAGACAATGAAAGCAATAAGAAGAAAAAAAAAACGACCCGAGAAGTTTTAACTGTTTCGGCAAAAGCCTACGTCTACGGAATGCGCCCGCACTCAAATCTACTATCAGAGTTTGATTACAATCTTTATGTCTCTCCCTTTCAGTCTCTCTACAAGTTGCTCTCTCTCTTTAGCAATTTCTTACATATCCCTTAATATGGGGAAACACTTGTATTTATATCAGAGCATTAGAGTAAGCCAAAACCTACTAGGAGTCCTTTTCTTTCCGCACAAGATTTCCTATTTTGTACAAAATCCTTCATTATCGTGGTCTGGGCCACGGTTTGCAGCTTGCGCCCTTTACCGTTGTCTTCCTTTGTTTTTCATCATTCAAAAAACCGCTGTGTGTGCTTCTTCACCTTGGTCGCAGTCTACACCGCATGTATCCTCTAGAATTGACCATGTCTGCTCTGCAATTGGTGCACTGCGGTCTATTCCATGGTTCCTTTTCAGATTTTGTTCCTTTAGCTAATTCTCCGGGCTTCACAAACCCAACATAAACTTATTTATACAACCGATTTTATTTAAATATAATATTACATGATTATCAAATAATCACTTTTGGAAGTTTTACCAAACATCATTTTATGTCAAAATTATAAAATTATCTTATTTTAACTTTTCAAAAGCCTGACCCTAAGTACAAAACAATTTATGATAATGTGAGTGGTGTCAAAACAGGCTTGGTCGGGCCAGCCTGTTTGTGTGTGTGTCTTTTGGAAGTTTTACCAAACATCATTTTATGTCAAAATTATAAAATAATCTTATTTTAACTTTTCAAAAGCCTGACCCTAAGTACAAAACAATTTATGATAATCTGAGTGGTGTCAAAACAGGCTTGGTCGGGCTAGCCTGTGTGTGTGTGTTTATGATAATCTGAGTGGTGTCAAAACAGGCTTGGTCGGGCCAGCCTGTGTGTGTGTGTGTAATAATTTTGTGTAATTATTAATGTAATAATTTTGTGTGTGTATGTGTGTGTGTGTAATAATTTTGTGTAATTATTAATGTAATAATTTTGTGTGTGTGTGTGTGTGTGTGTGTAATAATTTTTTATACATTACAATATTATTTTTTATACATTGTAATAATTTTGTGTAATTATTAATGTAATAATTTTAATATGAAATATAACATTTTTCATTTCATACAACACTTAATTAGTTTTCGATGAATGTGTGTGTGTAATAATTTTTTATACATTACAATATTATTTTTTATACATTGTAATAATTTTGTGTAATTATTAATGTAATAATTTTAATATGAAATATAACATTTTTCATTTCATACAACACTTAATTAGTTTTCGATGAATAATATTTTTGTAATTTCATATTAAATTTGTGGTGAAAAGTATAAATTACAAATCATGATTGTCTCGTTAAAAACCTTACCAAGAAAAACCCAATGGGATAAAAACTTGGTAAGGGAAAAAGAGTGCAATTGGAAAAAAAAATAAATACGTAATTACAATTACATCACTCGCCAGCTGGTTGCTACCAGAACTCTCTTCGATGACCATGTTGGAGAAGTCATCCATGAGTTCTTCGTTGTCCAGTTGATGTTGTCGTCTCAAACTTGCATTTTGCCAATCCTTAAGGCTTCCACCGCATCAGGGGCCAATGAACATCTTCTTTCTTCTAGTATTTGTCCGGCTGTGCTGAACACCTGATCTGATGAAACTGTTGAAACTGGGATAGCAAGGACGTCACATGCTAATCTCGATAGAATGGGGAAGTTGTTTCTCTTGTTCCGTAACCATTTCAGAAGATCGTTGCTTGTGAAATCATCGTTCTCCATGATGGAATACTCCGTACTCAGATATCTGTTGAGCTACACGTGTTGTTGTTGACCTTGACTTTAACTTTGACTCAAACTCGAACTTGAACTTCCTGAAGCGCGAGAAGTTGTGGCTTTGTTCAAAAAAATCCTCATGAGCTTCGATTGTTGTTGGGATTGTTGTTGAGGAGGTACCGGTTCTACTGTTCTGTCGCTGTACTTGTTCTTATAAATAGAAAAAACTTCGAACATTTGGGATTTCAGTGTACTAAGATGTTCAGCAACATCCGTTTCACTCAATCCCAAAGCCTCACCTAAAGTAGTGGAAAAAACTTATAAAGCATTAAATCTGAACCTAGGATCTACAACAATACCAAAGGCATACAAAAGATGAATTTTCCCCTAATATTTTACATATTTTTCTTGCATAGCAGCAACATCGGGAGTTGCCATCACATTTTCACTATATTGTCTAAGTAAATCAGCCATGTCATAAAGTTTATGAAGTGCAAGAGGAGATGTGGGGTAATAAACCCCGGAAAGTTCTATAGTAGCATCATAAAAAATAGTTAAAAATTCAACAAAAACAGTGGCCACATACCAATCACCTTCTGTGAGTTTTTCACGTTTGGTGTCGTTGGCAGTGTTCAGGTTATAAAAACTAGTAATTTCTAAAGCATATGGTAAAGCAAATGTCAACATTAAATATGTTGAGTTCCATATTACCGGCATATCTGTTTGGAACTTACGGGGTTTTAGGTTATTTGATCTACAAAATCTGGCAAATTCAGCAATTCTTTTAGATGCCATAATCCAACCCAAAGCCCTCTTAATATTGTCGATTTGACTTTCCACCTCCTTTAAACCTGATTTTACAGTCAAGTTTATAATGTGACATGCACAATGGGCGTGAAAAAATTTTCCCGCAATATTAGGGATGTTAGAATTAATGAAATACTCTATAGCTTTGGAGTTAGCGGATGCATTATCCAAAGTATGACATGATGCGGTTATGAATGCCATAATCTTGTATAACGGACATAATAACCTGAAAAATATTTTGTGCAATGTGTGAATAATCTATGACACGAAAACCAATGAGCTTTTTTTGTAAAGTCCATTGGGTGTCTACATAGTGTTCAGTGACACATAAATAATCTTGTTTTGAACGTCCGCTCCAAATGTCGGATGTTAATGCAATTCAGAAATCAATTCAATTCTATGTTTTTGAAAAGTACAAATCAAATCGCTCCTAGTTGTGTTTCTAAAAACAAGGACATATTGGGGGTTAAAAGCATTATTAATAAAATATTGAAAATGGGGGTTATCTTGAAAACCTATGGGTTGGTTAGTTGCAGCGCAGTACAACACCGCCTACTCTCTGACACTGTCGAGGTCATACTACCATGTATTCACAAAACCATCTAGGTTTCGTTGCAGTTGGGTTTGTCAAGTTGTATCGACTTGCCCATGGGAAGCCATGTATTTTCGTCTATGTCTTATGAGATGACCAGTTCTCTTACCAGAACTGCTGAGTATAGATTTACAATACTTACAGCAAGCATGCTCAACTTGACAACCATCTAGCATCTTTATCATTTCAGGGTCAAAGCAATCCCACACATCGATTTCTTCTTCCTCTTCTTACTCAATTTTAGTGTCGAGGAAAAAGGTCCCGCACCGGTAGTACTAGCGGGATCGGTATCTTGGAACTCACCGTATAATCGGTTGATCTCCTCGTCCGGCAAATAGTCGCCGGGGTTCAGGTTAAAGTCTTCATGATTCATTTTCCTAAGATTATAATTAAATAAATGATTAAATGTCACAGATACCATTATACATATACAATTATACATTTATATAATTAATTAATTAAACATACAATATACAATTATACATTTTTACATACAATTATACAATTAAACATACAATTATAAATATACTTATTAAATATTATTAATTACACATACAAATAACAATTAATAATAAACATACAAAGTAAATATTAAACATACAATTTTAATAATAAACATACAAATAAATTAAACATACAAATAAACTATTAATTATAAATATACTTTTTAATAATAAACATACAAAATAAAATTAATTTAAACAATTTATTAATTTCAAAAATTTTTAAAATATTCGGAATTAATTTTTCTAAATTGTTATTTTCTTCTTAAACTCTAAAATAAATAAAAAATAAAAATAAAATAAAAAAACATAATCATTCTAATATATTATTAATTTCATTTTTTTTTAAATTCAGAATTAATTTTTCTAAAAAAAACATATTAAGTTTGTGCACATTGCGTTCTACTGCAAAGCATAACAAATAGTAAAATCTTGAATATCTTTGCATTGATGAAGACTGAGTACTCTGTCTACAAAATTCTCAAAGTTACGAGTCAATACCAAGTTTATAATCATAATCATCAAAATTAAGATTGTAAACGAACGTTCAGAGATTTTTCTATCTCGATGACAAAACAAAGGTTTTAACAGCATCTGAGATACTGTTAAAACCTGTGTTTTGTCATCTAGATAGAAGAATCTCTAGACGTTCATAGGTAGGACTTGTAACTTTGAGAATTTTGTGGACAAAGTACTCAGTATGCAACTATATGCGCGCAAACTTAATACGTTTTTTTTTAGAAAAATTAATTCCGAATTTAAAAAAAAATTAAATTAATAATATATTAGAATGATTATGTTTTTTTTTTTTTTTTTTTTTATAGAGTTCAACAACAAATTAATAATTAAAAAAAAAAAATGACTATGTTTAATTGTGTAAATGTATAATTGTATAATTGTATGTTTAATTTTTTATTTGTATAAATGTATAATTGTATCTGTGACATTTAATCATTCATTTAATTATAATCTTAGAAAATGAATCCTGAAGACTTGAACCTGAACCCCGGCGACTATTTTCCAGACGAAGAGATCAACCGATTATTCGGTGAGTTCCAAGATACCGATCCCGCTAGTACTACATGTGCGGGACCTTTTTCCTCGACACTGAATTCAAGTAATAATAGGAAGAAGAAGAAATCGACGGTGTGGGATTGCTTTGACCCTATAATGGTAAAGAATACAAATGGTATTGAAGTTGAGCGTGCCCAATGTAAGTATTGTCAATATGTACTCACCTAGGGATGGCCATTTTCCCACGGGGCCCCAAATCCCGGCTCCCCCATCCCTATTTGGGGAAAAAAATTTGGGGAAAATGGGGAAATAGGGAGGATGGGGATGAAAATCATCCCCAAATTAAAATGGGGATGGGGATGGGGATGGGGATGGGGGTAGGTACCTCCATCCCCATTTCCCCATTTCCCCCAAATATTATATATAATATATTAAATATTTTTATTTTTTTTTTCAATATTTTTATTCTTAATAATTATATATACATCTTTATTATTTAATTTTTGTATTGGATGTTATTTTGTATTTGAATTTAATGGATTGTGCGTTTTTTTTATTATGTAATTTTTATTGATATAGGGAAAATAGGGGAATGGGGAATTGGGGGACCCAAAGGAAATGGGGAAATGGGGAAAAACGAGGAAATGGGGATGGGGGTGGGGGGACCTCCGCCCAAAACTACCCCATCCCCATTTTCCCCAAATGGGGGGGGGGGGAGAGAGAGAGGTTTTGGCAAATGGGGATGGGGATGGGGGGACCTATATCCATCCCCATTTCCCCATTGGCCATCCCTATACTCACCAGTTCAGGTAAGAGAACTGGTCATCTCATGAAACATAGACTAAAATGCATGGCTTCCCATGGGCAAGTCGATACAACTCGACAAACCCAACTGCAATGGAACCTAGATGGTTCTGTGAGTACATGGTAGTATGACCCCGACCGGGTCAGAGAGCAGACAGTGTTGTACTGCGCTGCAATTGACCAACCCATAGGTTTTTAAGATAGCCCCCATTTTCAATATTTCATTAATAATGCTTTTAACCCCCAATATGTCCCTGTTTCTAGAAACATAACTAGGAGCGATTTGATTCGTACTTTTCAAAAACGTAGGACTCAATTGATTTCTGAATTGCAAAACATTTCTTTTTCAATTGCATTAACGTCCGACATCTAGAGCGGACGTTCAAAACAAGATTATTTATGTGTCACCGGACACTATGTAGACACCCAATGGATTTTACAAAAAAAGCTCATTGGTTTCGTGTCATGGATTATTCACACACTGCACGAAATATTTTTGAGGTTATTATGTCCATTATACAAGATTATGGCATTGATAACCACATCATGTCAATTACTTTGGATAATGGATCTGCTAACTCCAAAGCTATAGAATATTTCATTAATTCTAACATCCCTAATATTGTGGGAAAAATTTTCCATGCATGTTGTGCATGTCACATTATAAACTTGATTGTAAAATCAGGTTTAAAGGAGGTGGAAAGTCAAATCGATAATATTAGGGGGGCTTTGGGTTGGATTATGGTATCTAACCAAAGAATTGCTGAGTTTGCTAGATTTTATAGATCAAAGAACCTAACACCTTGTAAGTTCCAAACAGATATGCCAATAAGGTGGAACTCAACGTATTTAATGTTGAAATCTGCTTTACCATATGTCAATGAAATTACTAGTTTTTATAACCTGAACATCGCCAACGACACCGAACATGAAAAACTCATGGAAGGTGATTGGTATGTGGCCACTATCTTTGTTGAATTTTTAAATGTTTTTTATGATGCTGCTATAGAACTTTCCGGGGTTTATTACCCCACATCTCCTCTTGCACTTCATGAACTTTATGACATGGCTAATTTACTTAGACAATATAGTGAAAATGTGTTGGTAGCTCCCGCTGTTGCTGCTATACAAGAAAAATATGTAAAATATTGGGGGAAAATTCCTCTTTTGTATGCCTTTGGTATTGTTGTAGATCCTAGGTTCATATTTAATGCTTTAGAAGTTTTTTCTATTTATGAGAACAGGTACAGCGACGGAACAATGGAACTAGTGCCTCCTCAGCAACAATCCGAACAACAATCGAAGCTCATGGAGATTTTTTTCAACAAGGCCACAACTTCTCGCGCTTCAGGAAGTTCGAGTCAAAGTCAAAGTCAAGGTCAATGACAACATGTGGAGCTGAACAGATATCTGAGTACGAAGTATTCTATCACGGAGAACGATGATTTCACAACCAACGAACTTCTGAAATGGTAGCGGAGCAAGAGAAACAGCTTCCCTATTCTATCAAGATTAGCATGTGACGTCCTTGCTATGCCGGTTTCAACAGTTTCATCGGAGCAGGTGTTCAGCACGGCCAGATGAATACTAGAAGAAAGAAGATGTTCAATTGCCCCTGATGCAGTGGGAGCTTTGACATGCCTTAAGGATTGGGAAAATGCAAGTTTGAGACTACAACATCAACTGGACAACGAAGAACTCATGGATGACTTCTCTAATATGACCATCGATGAGAGTTCCGGTAGCAACCAGCCGGCGAGCTAATGTAATTGTAAATACTTAAAAAAAAATTTCCGATTGCACTCTTTTTCCCTTACCAAGTTTTTATCCCATTGGGTTTTTCTTGGTAGGGTTTTTCTTGGTAAGGTTTTTAACGAGGCAATCATGATTTGTAATTTATACTTTTCACCACAAATTTAATACGAAATAACAAAAATATTATTCATCGAAAACTAATTAAGTGTTTTATGAAATGAAAAATGTTATATTTCATATTAAAATTATTACATTAATAATTACACAAAATTATTACAATATATAAAAAATAATATTGTATGAATAAAATGTTTAAAAATTAAAAAAAAAAATGAAGCCCGTTAAGGCCTTAACGAGCCGGCCCGTTATAGGCCTGGCCTGGCATGCCCAAGCACAGGTCACGTGCCCATGCCGGGCCCACCCTTCCCCCCAAATAGGTCGGCCCGGCCCGACCTGTTTCCCTAACAGGCCTGGCCTGGTCTGGCCCGGCCCATTACACAAACAGGCCTAACGGGCCGGGCCAGCCTGTTTTGACACCACTACATTCTGCCGCATAAATATGCTCACTTCTACTAAGTTTTCCAACTGGCGCCAATATAATGCACCATGTATATATTCACATGATAATTAATTAATTAATTAATTAATTATTGAGATTAATTATAATTAAAAAATTTTAAATATATATTATAATAATTCAAGGCTTGGAGAAATAGAGATACTCGAACCCACGACCTCATGGGGTGTAGTGTGAGACGCATTCCACTTGGTCAATCACATTTAGTTAAGAATTATGTTTTAATCAGTTAAATTACATGTGTGGGAATTTTATATTTGTTAACTTAATTAATTGAGAACCTCTCCAAGTCGCTACATCTGTTTAGGTCGTGTGGCAAACAAATAAAACTGCAAGTTTTGTTGTATTTTGAAAAATAAATATTGTAAATATCGAAGTAGGAAAATTAAAATTTAATTAATTATTGACGATTTGCTAATAATAAAAGAATATATGATTTATAACAATTTTATATTTATTGGCAGTTAATTCCCATGAAGCCTTGTTATCTTTAATGACCAGCTTTTGTTTTGGTGCGTTTTGTGATTCCTCACAATTCCCCACACACACACAATAATAATAATAATAATCTGTCACACACACACACAAAATAATAATAATAATAATAATAATAATAATCTGTCAATAACAACATCCGAATATTTTATCACACACACAAAATAATAATAATCTATCAATGGTCTATTTGAACTTAACAATATCCGAATATACACACACACAAAATAATAATAATAATAATAATCTGTTAATGGACTATTTGAATTTTGAACTTAACAACATCCGAATATTTTATCTGGATCCGGTAAAGAGTTATATTAGATTTCTTGACTTTCATATTCCAATCAAGATTGTAATTATGCAACAAGAGAAGCTTTAATGATCAACCCATTAAAATCATGTCATGTCAGTGTGATATGGCAACCATCTTGAGTACGTGATTGAATATTTAGCGCTCATGACATGATATGGATAACGCACTAAAATTTTTCTTATGGACGAAATGAGGTTAGTCCGGTGATAAAACCTTTTACATCTGCACCATAAGGTTGTTGATTCAAGTGCTCCCCTCTCCTAAAAAAAAAAAACATCAAATTTATGTAATATTGTAATACTCTAAAAAAATCTTATGGAGCTGCACACGTGGATATACATAATTATGACCATCTCACTATTTACATGCTGAATTGCCGATGTAATTAAATTGACAAACAAATTCAAAAATAAAGTTGGAATATATATTAATTTTTGTATTTTTGTTAAAATAAATACCAATATTTTTTTCTTCTAAACAAAAATAACAATATATTTTAGATTAATTAAAGAATTTGTATCTTGAAGTGTATTTTTGTTCTTTAGATAACATATGCTCAGTCCACATGACCATATTTTGTGTTTTACAAAATTAAATTATCTATTCGTTGCATTTTCCTCCAATAGCAAACCTTTGAAATTTTGTACTCCTATAATATTTTGCCACTTTTAATCTTAATTAGAACTTGAGGTCCATTAATTTGTAATTTTATTTTATTTTTTTAACCATTAAAAATCATTTAAATTATGTTTGGTATAATCTTTAAGACCAATTTAGATCCAAAAACAATGAGAAAGTATTAAGTACTTACTCAAATTTATTTATTTATTTTATAATTTTATGTTTAAATTATATCTCAGAAATTTAATTGAATAGTCTTTGGTAGCCATTTAAAATTGTAATGAAACTTGAATTTAAAGTTTTTTTTTTTTGTTTTTTTTTGTTTCCGATGTCTGGATTTCCCTTACCCAATTAATTGCTCATATGTATGTGTATTAGAATTCAACATTTGTACAGTAAACCTTAAAGAGATTTTAAGTAATTCAACTACTTAAATTGTTGATTATTTTTGTTTAAAAAAATCACATAAACAAATGCAAATTAATAATTAGTAAGAATGTTTTGTGGCAAAATCAGAATCAGATAACAATCTTTCTGTATTGTTAAGCATAGAAATGAGTAATGACCTTAATTGGTAATGAAATCAATTGCTAATTCCTCTATAATTATAATTACAAACCTTGTCTCAGTGCAGGTAACGAAACACACATAGAAATGAGTAATGACCATAATTTAGAGTAAAAAAAACAATGACCATAATTTCTGTATAATAATGCATATCAAACTCCAAATTAAAAGTGCTTTTACCTAAAAATAAAGATCAAATTCTATTCGGTAACAATTTTTTTTTTAAAAATATATATATTATTGAACGACTCAAACCTACAACATCATCATACTATATTAATAAATATTGCAGAGTCAATATCACTAGTGTCCTTAGGTCAATAATCTTTCATATACAGGTATAAATCAAGTCCACTTGAGTTGTTCGGAAAATCATCAAACCTCAAAAAAAAAATTAAATTAGTAATTAGAAACCCTTTTACCAGGGGTGAAACAAGATTAACAATTGAATATGTTTTTTTTTCACAAAATATGTAATATAATCATTGTTTGATATCATTAACCACTTGAACCAGCCAGGCAATATAACAGCCAAGCAATATCTTTGTTTTTTTTTTTTTTTTTAAATATTACAAGAACTATTACAATAGGACTATCGGGATTTGTCGAGATTAAACAATAGATGTATGGTCCAGATATCTACTCCCATAACGGGAGATAACTACTCCCACAATTCGGGAAGAAAACTCCCCACACATGCTTGTAAAATGCGCATTGTGGGATTTAAATCCCTCACCACTTATGTGAAAGAGAGGTGTACTACCAGCTCAGCTAAAAGTTGATGTGCCGAAGCAATATCTTTGTTGCAGCACATATACTACTGTCTCAGAAATGCAAATGAATCTGATTGGAAACATCAGCAGACAACATCAAATAAATAAAAAAACACTAATCCTACTCAGAAGAAAGCAACTTGCTGATGATCATTGTTATGCGCCCAATTAGTTAGTTAATCATTAGTCAATTACAACATTATAGTTGGCCAAGTACATGATCACGCAACCTCACTCTAAACTCTAAAGTGACATTATTTTTAGTTTAAGCACCAACCAAGTCACACTCAATTTACCCATTAATTATATTATTTAGAAAATAGAGAGCATCAAGAATTTATCATATTTCTTATATTATATGATTAATTACATGTTAGTGAATGTCCCTGAAGGACAATAAGCTTTACTAAAAAATAAATGATGTATTGAAATATTGAAATATTTTATATGAATATCCATTTCATAACTAATTATTTTTTGCTAGTGAATGTCTTTAAAGGACAATAAGAACATGTAAATTAGTCCTTAAAGGACAATATGACAAAATAAATGAGTTTATGTAGAAAATTATTATGATGCATATAATTCCTTGAATTAAATTTTATCTTCGTTAGGGGGAGAATTATCATAAGTTGATAAACGACACAAAATTACAATGTATGCATCATCTTTTGAATTGCATGATATGTAAATAAATTTTCAGATGATTCAAATAAAATAATAAAATTACATTCTGTCAATATATAAACCCGGGTGGTTGTTCCTATAGAATAATTTATGAAATGACAGTAAAAATCATCTGTTTGACAGTAAAGTCGTAAAAAACGATTTTGGTTCAAAAGATATGGTTCATAGAACTGAAATTAAAAGATCATGATCATATTTAAAATAATACTCGAGTGATAAATAAATCATCTTCATATAAGGCTCTTGAAGAGCTAGTCTCATAAGTGAAAACAAAATCATGAAGAATCATATTGAAATGTTAATCTCTCCTATGAGACTGTTGAAGAAAATAAAATAATCTCAATTGTCCTAGTAGAGACACATTTATTAAATTTAATGTGATTATACTTCTCCTGGAGAGATATTTGTATAGAAAGACATGTATAGTGTATATTTAACATTAAAGTTATTAGAATAAGCCCTTTAAGAGGCACATGAATGACATAATCATAATGAAATATATTGGTATAGAAATTGAGATCATATATTATTTGCTTTGCATAATATGAAAAATGATGAGGGACTTGTATTATAAATTATAGTAATGTCAACATATAAGTTATTTGCAAATAAAAAGCAAAGTTATAGTCATGTGAAACTTGAAAGCTTTGGACCTGTAGTCAACATGTTTGATGACATCAAACTTATTGAATATAAATTATTTTTCGTACGAATTAATAAGATAAAAAGTTTAATGCAGAAACCTAGTTTGACAATAAATAAAAATCCTTGAAGAATTTAAATGCCTGAAGCAAGTTATTTAAAGCTACATGAAGTTTTATATAATGAATATTAAACAATTAAAATGTATGTAGTGTATTTGTTATAGTGAATATTTATTAAAATAATTATATGTTGATTGTGTAAAGCTTAGTAAAAATTATGTTAAGTTTATAAATTATATATATCAGGAGAATAATTTTTAAGATGGAAAATCTTAGAAAATAATATTATTTAGTCTTGGCTAATGCGTTTGATATTAACATGAATCAATGTATATAAGGAAAATGTCCTGAAGTATTTTTCTATAGATAAAACACATCGAATGGATTCCTCGATATTTATTCCATAACTTAAAGTGGTGTAAGATCTCCTCTTGTTATTAAAAAAACTTTAGGTCCTGAAGTACCAAATATAAGTTCAACTTATGATTTCATAATAAAACAACATGATGTCATATATAACAAGTTGAACCAATTCAAAAATCGATTTTATTAAAGTTCTTTACATATGATCTCCAAAAAGGTGGTGATAAAATATATATATATATATATATATATATATATATATATATATATATATACGCACAAGTTTCAGTCCTGTAGATTTATTTATAAATATAGTACCAATTGCAACAAACAAAATCTTGGTACATAATATCGGTATGCAATATCTTTGCCAAATATTGAAACATCCACGCCAGAATAAAAGGGAGCGTATTTATCACTTTATCAAGGGGAGTTACTGATTTTGGAGAAAATATTACATACTGTACACTTTTTCCTTCACTAGGTTTATATCCTATATAGGGTTTTCCTAATAAGGTTTTAACGAGACAGTTTTGTGCCCCAAATACCTTCAAAGGTTAATTTGATATGTAGATAAATGTGGTACTCTTTTTCCTCTGCTAGTTTTTTTATCACATTGGGTTTTTACTAGCAAAGGTTTTAACGAGGCATATTCTATGTAAAATGGACATTCAAGGGGGAGTGTTATGAAAATACAATATAAGTGAATGTCCCTTCAATCTCACAATGTAACTTGTGATCCTTCACCTTTCCCAATTTATTCTCAAGTTTATGGTACCATTTATTCTCAAGTTTATGGCTAGTGCCTTTTCAAGTTTGTAACTACTATATTGTGAGCCTATAAAAGGGAGGTCTCACCAAGTTGTAAACATTCATTGAGAAGTATTGAGGAATAAAAAAAATCTGTTTTCTTGGGCTACTATTTTCTATCCTTTCTTACTTTGTATTTATGCTATTACGTTCTTGTTTATTTTATTTATTTCATAATAGTAAGGGATATTATTAATTTCCCCCCTGACGTTTGCATCAACGTCGTTTTGCCCCCTCTAGTTTCAGAATTAACCATTCCCCCCCTACCGTTATCCAACTGTTAAAATAGATGGTTTGGCTATTAGGTTTAAGGGTAGATTAGTAAATTCATAAAGCAAATGAGTTATTTTGATGAAATAATATATTTTTCCATTTAAAAAATAAAAAAAATTCTCTCTCTCTCTCTCTCTCTCTCTCTCTCTTCCGTTCACCTCTCTCATCACTCGATCTTCATCTAGACACCACTGACAACACCAGACACCATCTCTCTCACGTAATTTTTTTTCTCTCTCTATCTCTCTCACGTCGTTTTTTTTCTCTCTCTATCTCTCACTCGATCTACACACCGACACCACCATCTTGGCCGCCACGGTTCGCCGATTGGTTCGGGGTTCCTCTCATGGAGAACCATCTAGAGATGGATCCGGTGAGATCCAAGGATCTCGACCAAATCATTTGTTTTTTCTTTCATGTTTCCATGAAGATGGTGATGAAGAAAAAAATTGTAATCCAATTTGGTTTTTACAGAAAACCAGATTTGAGTTTTTTTTTTTTAATAAAAAAAATGGGCGATGAACGGATGTTATTGGATGGTGTTTTTTAGATTTTTTGAATAATGGAGATTTGAGTATTTGTTTGAGAATTTTTGAGAATTTCCAGAATAATGGAATTTATTTATTTATTTAGGTTATATTTAGGCAATAAATTTTATTTATTGTTTTTATTCTTTAAATTGATGCATTTTAAATTTGTGTTCTTAAATTGATGATGATGATTGTGAAAGAAAAAAAAAAGCTTGGGAAGAAAATTGAAGAAGAAGAAGATGCACAGATGACAGATCTGTAAAAAAAGGAAAAAAAAAAGTTTAATTTTTATTTTTAAAAATTTATATTGATGGCTAATATAAATTGGACAAGGAAAATCTTGTGCTGATTGGAGAGATGTTGTGCGAGAGAAATGGTGTCTGGTGTGGTGTGTAGGTGAAGATGATGATGAGCTTTCTGTGTGCTTTCGTTGCTGTTTCTGCTGATGTTGTATCAAAAAAAAAAAAAAAAAATAGGTGAAGATGACGATGAGTGAGAGAGGAGAGAGGTGAAAAAGGAGGAGAGAGAGAGATAGGGAGAGGGAAAAATGAAAGGAGAGATATTTTTTTTTTTTTTTTTAAATGGAAAAATATATTATTTCATCAAAATATCTCATTTGCTTTCTAAATTTACCAGTCTACCCTTAAACCTAACAGCCAAACCATCTATTTTAACAGTTGGATAACAGCAGGGGAAAAATGGCTAATTCTGAACTAGAGGGGGCAAAACGACGTTAATGCAAACATCAGGGGGGAATTAATAATATCCCTAATAGTAATGACCTTAATTGGTAATGAAATTTTTATTTTTATTTTGAAAATATCTATTAATTCGGACCAGGTATTTTTTTGAAAGATTTCGCCATCGGTAGGATTCGAGTCGATAAACTTGAAGTCATTTACCCAAACTCAAAGCTCGTCCATCTATCAGCTGAGTTACGCTCCTATTGGTAATGAAATCAATTGCTATATATTCCGCTATAATTATAATTACAAACCTTGTCTCATTGCAGGTAACGAAACACACCTAGAAATGAGTAATAACCATAATTTAGGGTAAAAAAAATTAAAAAAAATTGACCATAATTTCTGTATAATAATGCATATCAAACTCCAAATTAAAAGTGCTTTTACCCCAAAATAAAGATCAAATTCTATTCGGTAACAAAAAAAATTTAAATTTTTTTATGTTATTCAACGACTCAAACCTACAACATTATTATACTATATTAATAATATGAACATCACATAGTCAATATCACTCATTAATGTCCTTAGGTCAATAATCTTTCATATATAAATCAAGTCCATTTGAGTTGTTCGGAAAATCATCAAACCTTAAAATAAAATAAAAAATTAAAAATTAAAAAAAAAATTAATTAGTAATTAGAAACCCATTTTACCAAGTGAAACAAGATTAACAATTGTGTTAGAACTTTGAGTCATATTGGCATTATTCTATATCAAAACGACTTTTCCTTTGTACTGATTTGTTGTCTAGGATTCACGGTTTATCAAGCTTCAAGGAAATTGGTCAACATATCAAGCAATGTAAAGCCTTCAAGATGAGAAAGTATCAAATGTATACTTAGACCTCTATCCTCTTGCAAGGCCTTAAGGCGCACACACACATGGCATTCATTTGTGTCCATGCATAGTTGTACACCATTGGTATAACACACTCACACACTTATTGAAGTATGCACATGCATTAGATTTAATTTAACAAACATTGTGAAATTGCATGTTCTAGGACTATCTCTAGGAAATGGCATACTTGTGTGACTTTGTGTTTTATTGATTTTGGACTTGAACATGATCTCATATAATTCTTTATTAAGTCCCATTCATTTCGGTTACTCATTCATTAGGTTTCGAGTCCAAATTAGGAAGCTACGCTACTTTACGCTCTCATACGTTGTGTTGTCTTCGTCATCGTGTATCAAGTCAAATTTTCAACCTTTTTGCAAAGTTTTATAGTCTTCCTTGTGCGCGAGGGATTCATGGTTCGTAATCCAAAAACAGATTTGAATTCAGAGTTCGGATGCCCGAATACGGCTGAAAAACGCATGAGGAGCACGAGGGAAGCAAGAATGGCCGAAGCCATTTTTGGGAGGAGCCCGCGAGGGGCGTGTGAGGCTCACGGCCTCAACACCCCTCTACCCCCGTGAGGCTCACGCGCCTCTCACGAGGTGGGCTATGTGGCCTTTTTTGATTGGCCACCGATTCTCCCTCCCTCTCTCTTTTAAATGTCCTCCTTCTTCCTTTCAAACATGTGTGAAGAGAATTTTGAAAAACAAAGAAGTGCAGAATTTCTTCATGATTTTAGTTTTCTTGTTTTGATCATAACTCTCTCGTTTCAACTCGAAATTAAGTGATTCAAAATCCAAAAATGTTGGTCTTGATGAGAGCTACAAACCCCAAGCATTTTCAGAGCCAAGTGACTTCGTGATTTTTCACAGTGAGCAGATTTCAGTCCGAGGTTCATCCTTTGTATGTGAAACATCTTCTTCTTACTTTCTCTTTTGATCATCTCTTTTAGTCTTCATATTTGATAGATGAAATGTGTTAAGAATGATGTTAGTTCACACTCTAGGTTTGAATGATTGATTGATTGTTGAGTTTTAGCCTTGTGATCTTATTTGAACATATTTAGCTAAACTTGACTAAACTTGAAATTGATTCTATAAATATCTTGTATAATGTGCCTCATGATAATTTCTAGGTTTAATTTCATGATCTAAGAACTAAGAATTTTTGGGTGAAATATTGAATATTATTATCTTGTTCTTATTGATACACATGCTTTGATTTCTAAGTACATTTGTGATTGTTTGTTGAAAGCATATCCTATAATATCACTAAGCACGTTCATAGAGCTTGATTGATCATCTTGCTTTATTTGATTGTGTTTTGCATCATTTGCATCACCTAGATTATAGCCTTGTAATAGGTGGAAGTCTCTTGCAAAGTGAGTGAATCTTTGTGTAGAACAAGAAGTCTTGACTAGGACATGTGGTTCGGATAGTCAAGCAAAAGACTTAGCTAGGAGTGTGGTACTCCGGATGGTTGAGCTAGAGGAGCTTAATTAGGATCTTTGTGATCCGGATAGCTAAGCACGAAATCTTCCTAGAGGTTTGAGAGTCTTGGATTGGAAGTTGCTTCCTAGAGGTGTAGGACACACCTTGGATAAGAAGTAGGCTAGGTGGTTCACTAGGCCCAATGGTAGAGTAGGAGTTGATAGCTTTGGGTGGATATCATATGTTGATAGCCTGGAGTGTGTAAGTCTTTTTCATCATAGTGAATTGCTTTGCCGATGGTTGTGGTATCAACCTGTGGATGTTTCCTCTTTGAGGTTTTACCACATAAAAACAATTGTGTCATTTTTTTTGTTTTTATATTTCTTTATCTTCCATATCATGTATTGATTGTCTCACTTGTATATTGATTTTCGCATATGTTGCTAAAACAATTCTATTGTTAAGACACATCAAGTGTGCATTTCATTCTTTTATTTGAGAATTTCGAATTTGAAAAAATTTGGGCCTATAGAATATGTTTTTTCACAAAATATGTAATATAATCATTGTTTGATATCATTAACCACTTGAACCAGCTAGGCAATATAACAGCCAAGCAATATCTTTGTTTTTTTTTTTTTTTTTTTTTTTTTTTTTTTTTTTTTTTTTTTTTAATATTACAAGAACTATGTATTACAATAGGACTGTCGGAATTTGTCGAGATTAAACAATAGATGTATGGCCCAGATATCTACTCCCATAACGGGAGATAACTACTCCCACAATCTGGGAAGAAAACTCCTCACACATACTTGTAAAATGCGCATGGTGGGATTGAAATCCCTCACCACTTATGTGGAAAGGAGGTGCACTACTAGCTCTACTAAAAGGTGATGTGCCAAAGCAATATCTTTGTTGCAACACATATACTACTGTCTCCAGAAATGCAAATGAATCCGATTGGAAACATCAGCAGACAACATCAAATAAATAAATAAAAACACTAATCCGGCCTACTCAGAAGAAAGCAACTTGCTGATGATCTTTGTTATGCGCCCAATTAGTCAATTATAACATTATAGTTGGCCAAGTACATGATTACGCAACCTCACTCTAAACTCTAAAGTGACATTATTTTTAGTTTAAGCACCAACCAAATCAAACTCAATTTACCCATTAATTATATTATTCAGAAAATAGAAAGCATAAACTAGTTTCTCCAATGATTCCCACTTTGCGTCCCCATTTAAAATATGATTTTCTTCGGTGTACACTTCACTACAACTATAAAAATGGCTGCTTCTCCATAATATTCTCCATAATATATATATTAATACAAGGGTTTTGCTACCTTGTTGTTAACAGCAAGATTACTGAGTACTTATATGAGAGTGAGTTGGTTACATTTTATTTTAATTTTTAAATCCTTAATTTTTATACACCCTTGGATTGAAATCTAAAGACTGAAATTATTTCAGTAACCTTACTTTTAACAACAACTTAGTCAAACCCTTAATACAAATATATAATAATTCCTGAAATTACAAAACGGTGTGAAACTGACTAGAGGTGCCTTTCACCTCCTCGCCTTTAGTCAGTTTCACACCATTCTATAACTTAGGAAATTATTATATATTGAAATTTTTTATTTTGGTCCTCGTATTTTGGTTAAATTTTTTATATTTATTTACCATAAAATGAAATTTTATTGGTTATCCCTCAAACTTGATAAAATTTCAAATTATGTCTTCGTCATTGGAACCGACATTATGTAACTAAACGTAAAGTTTTGTAACATTGTAAAATCGATTTCTGCAACATTATACGTAACTTCAATCGTGGATTAAAAATTTTAAGACCGACCAGATCAAAGAAGGAAACTACAAATATATAATATATCAACCCTGAAAGTGACATGCAGAAACCAACTATGTGAAAATAAGTTGCATGATGATTTTCTTTTATGTTAGATGAACAAGAACAACTGTCTTGTTTTCCAAGAGATATATAATATATATAGTGAGGACGCCGAATAGAACAAGTCTTCTTTGTTTTTAACACCAACATGTGGCACTCACTCACTAGAGCCGGCCTCTCCATTCCTTACTTAAAATACACCCATCTCATCATTTTCTTCACTTGTTTTGGCTCTCCCTCCAAAACCCACCAAACTACTTCTTCGATCAACCTCCAAAAAAAAGAAAAAGATTGATAAAATTTTAGAATATACAGAAGATAATGGACAGGCTTATAAGTTTGGAGCCATCGAATTTGGTTGCTGTGAGGATCGAAGCAGGGCAAAAATGTTCCGGGGAGCTGACTCTCCGCAACGTTATGTTTACCATGCCGGTAGCTTTCCGGATTCAGGCAATGAACAAGACTCGTTACACGATCAAACCACAGTCAGGAATCATCGGTCCTCTTGCGACTCTGACACTAGAGATAGTGTATCATCTCCCACCTGGGTCTAATCTTCCAGACATGTTTCCTCACAGCGACGACTCGTTTCTTCTCCACAGCGTCGTTGTGCCCGGAGCTGCCATCAAAGATGCAACGTCGACTTTGGATTCTGTTCCCGGTGACTGGTTCACAACCAGGAAAAAACAGGTGTTCATCGACAGTGGAATCAAGATCATGTTTGTTGGGTCCCCCGTTCTTGTTCAACTTGTTAAAGAAGGTTCAATGGAAGAGATCAGAGAAGTTCTTGAAAAAAGCGACCCCACTTGGAAGGCGGCGGCTTCGATGGATTCACAGGGACAGACTCTGCTCCACATCGCCATAGCTCAGAGAAGACCCGATATCGTTCAACTTCTCTTGGAATTTCAACCCGAAGTTGACTCGCTAAGCCAATCCGGATGCTCTCCTTTAGAAGCCGCCGCTGCAGCTGGCGAGACACTGATCGTTGAGCTTTTGCTTGCAAGAAAAGCTAACACGGAAAGATCGGAATCTTCAACTTGGGGACCGATTCATTTGGCTTTGGGAGGTGGACATTTAGAGGTTTTAAAGCTTCTGTTAATCAAAGGAGCCGATGTCGATTCTCTAACCAAAGACGGCAACGCAGCTCTCCATTTAGCGGTTGAAGAGAGAAGAAAAGACTGCGTTAGGCTTCTTCTGTCCAACGGAGCCAAATCCGATCTCCGAAATGCCAGAGACGGTGACACGCCACTGCATATCGCGGCGGGGTTGGGAGATGAACAGATGGTGAAGTTATTGTTGCTTAAAGGAGCCAACAAAGATATAAGGAACAAGAACGGAAAAACAGCCTATGACGTGGCGGCGGGGCAGGGGCATTCTAGACTTTTCGACACGTTGAAGCTCGGAGACAGCTTATGTGTTGCTTCTCGGAAGGGAGAGATAAGGACAATAACGAGACTGTTAGAAAACGGAGCCGTTATTAACGGTAGAGACCAGCATGGATGGACTGCACTTCACAGAGCTTGTTTCAAGGGGAAAATTGATGTTGTGAGGATGTTGATCGATAGGGGGATTGACGTTGACGCTAAAGATGAAGATGGGTACACGGCGCTTCACTGCGCGGTGGAGTCTGGACAAACGGACGTGACGGAGTTGCTGGTGAAGAAAGGAGCTGACGTGGAAGCTAGAACTGGTAAGAATGTGACTCCATTGCAGATAGCTGAGTCTCTGCATTATGTGGGAATTACAAGGATATTGATTCATGGTGGAGCTACAAAGGAGGGGATGACGGCGACGACAACGATGAATAAACGTCAACAACAAGGACGGGTTTCGTCTCCATTTGGATATGAGAAAATTGGAAGAGAAGTAATGATGGAGAGTAAAGAGTTGATGAAGAAGAAGAAGCCACTGAGGTCTAGAGTTATGCGTAGCAGCTTTGATCGCTCAATGCCACTCGCGGTTCTCTAGTGCCATTGTGCCAATATCAGTTTTTTTTTTTTTTTTTCCTTTTATTTTTGCTTCTTCATGATTAAGAACAAAAGTTGATGATGATTTTTTTTGTTTTGGATAAATAACAAAAAAAAATAAAAAAAGTTGAAGAAGTTGTAGATCATTTACATGTGTTTAATTATTGTATTATAATCTGAGGATATCGATATTCTGCTCCCTTCTGCCACCCCATCACGAAAAGTTACGATGACCAATTCAATCACGATTTCATAATTTTATGTTCCAATTAAACACCTTCTCTTTGTGATTATTCTCAAAAGAGAAGATTAATTATTCTCTTTTTAACCAACATCTGACGATGCAAATCCAATCACATAATCTTATAATAAGAAGAGATAGATCTTTTTTGATCCATTCCTTACCCCTCATTCTTCAAGAATTAGAAAGATCCTTTTTAAGCTAAATTTACTTCAAGGCCGGATTAGGAATCTATCAATACTTATCCAGTTCTTTTTATGAAAAAAAAAAAAAAAAAAATGCGATTCTAACCTCCATCACAATTTACAAATATAGAGATGGTTGTGCATAATTACTCAATCGAGAGTGAATGGGCTAACATTAATGAATATCGGTCAATAATTTGTGTAAGTTGACAACGGTGAAATTATTAGTAACACGGAGTTGCTAAAATTTATTTAAATACCGATACTTGTTTATCATAAATTTAAATTTTCTTCAAGATTTTAATAATAAATAGTTATATACGAGTATAACTCAATGGAGATATTGTGACTTAAACTAGGTACACTGTCATATTAAATTAGCCTATTTATCATTAAGTCATATTAGACGGTGGTGTCTTTTGAATCATCTATTGAGTTGAGGTATAATTGAATAAGGTAATGTCAGTGGTAGCTTGTAGACCCCAAAAATCCACAGTTGAATTTGGTTGAATTTGGTAGGGCGGAGGGCACTGACAATCCTGTAAAACAAAAAAGAAAACACGGAGTTGGGATGATCCCTTTGGGGGACTCTCCGACGCTCAAGTCGGATATTTGTAGGAGAAATCGTTTGTATAGAATAAAACTTAAATATAATCAATTTCAAGTTTTCAACAACTATATTGAATTACTAAATAATAAAGATCAAACCGTAAACAAGGCTAGTCAAGTCCTGGGTGGCATTCGAATAGCCTTATTTTCGCTTGGGCTAAGCATAGGGTTAGGACTGCAATTGATAAACAGCTACGCTTATTGATCCTGTCAAGCACTCGTAGAAGTGAATTAGACTTGTTAAACATGACTTAGAGCGTGGAGTTGAAAGGCCGGCAAGAGATGATGCAAGGCCGTCTTCGGTCTATGTAGAAGAAGCGATATATTATGTTGAAGTTTATGGCTCAAAGTTGGCAAACTGAGAACAAGTCGAACCAAATAATAATAAATGAATTTAAGAAGGAATGATTTGAACATAAGAGTAATAATATATCGAATGATAAAGAACAAGGCAACAAATGGAGTGGGCTTGTTTCCCCTTTGCTTTGCATGAGTGATGGGTGTCCCTTCCTCCTCCTTGATGAAAATAGAGGCTGATATTTATAGTAGTGGAGGAATGATCTAACTGAAGTGCCAACTGATCTTTCCTGTAATTTCGGCCTGATATTATGGAGCAAAATATCTTCATTTTATCTTTGAGAATCCCAGATATTTGAACTACATGAACTCATCAGTTATGTGAGATGTACACAATAATTTAGTCAAACTTTAGAACCTTTTAAACCCATATTAGGCCTAGCTTTCATTGGGCCTGACTGTTTAGGTTTTGACTTTTGATATCAACCGATCACCTGACTCCTCATTTGGATTTCCAAAATTGAGCCTTAATATTTGTTATACTATTTTTGACTACCACAAGATTAGAGAAGAACAAACAGAAAATAATCAAATATGAATAACATATTTAAAAAATAAATAAATAAATAAATAAATAATTGTCGGTTATTAAAATGTAAAAAATAAAACTGTGACAATGTCCCTCTCTCTCTCTCTCTCTCTATATATATATATATTATTAAAATACAAGATTATAATTTATAAGCTCTTCAATCTTGTCATTCATGTTTGTATCGATGAGTCTATGCTGTAACTTGTGAGGGCAAGGGGTGGGAATTTTGGGGTTTGATTGGGTTTGAGTTGAAAATTTTCTAACCCAATCCAACTCGATCAACCCAATATAAATAACAATTCAATCCAACCCAATTTTGGTCGGATTGGTTGGGCTTTTAAGCCCAATAAGATCAATTTGATGGTACATATTATTTATATTTCAAATTTCGTTATATTTAAATTCAAAATAATTTTTCAACCTAATATTATATCACATATAGATATAGATCAACAATCAAAACACATCATATAATGCATATTGTTTAAATATTTGTTATATAAATTAAAAAATAAATAACAAGTTAACCAACTTGAAAAGTCTTCATCCAAATCTCTCATCAATTCACAATTTAATCACTTTGTCGAATACCTCGTAGTTTGAGAATCTATAATTTATTTCTATCAACATAATAGTTAGAGTTTATATACTTCTATCAATTCTTAATTAAATCCTAAATTAACTTATTAAGAAAAAAAAAAGTATAGTCAATGACATTGGAATTAATACAAAAAGAAGAAGACAATATAATTACATATCTTCAATAATTGTCTTTATATATTAAATATTTATGGTATAAAATAATTAATATTAATAATTATATATATATATAAAACCTTTTTTTTTTTTTTTTTTACAATATCTATTAATTTAGGATCATGTATTTTTTTGAAAACTTTCACCATTGGTAGGATTCGAACCGCTGACCTGGAAGTCATTTGCCTAAACCCCAATAAACACAATTATTTATTTTATATTATTTCGGTCGAGTTGGATTGGGCTAATAAAATATAGCCAAATCCAACCCAACCTAGTCGGATTGAATCTGTTGATCAGTCTGGTTTGAGTTGTGATGACTAATGATGATGTGGTTTAGAAGGTATAGTAGGTAGACTACTAATAAAGGATTGTGTGGAAAAGTTTTTAGCATCTTTTTCTATTTTTTCGATTTGCTTTGAATCGAATTCTTTGATTGTTATCGATCTGATTAAATAGCAAATTGAGTATTCTAAACAATCCCAACAGCTCGTATATATGAGACAGTTTGGGTCATTTGGGCCCAATCCACTATGAGTCCAAACCTCTAACCTTAACATCTGGAAATTCCCAAAGACCTCAAAATAGCTCTTAAATTTTCCAAACTTTTAACAACATATGTGTTATAATAAAATTGAAGATCGGATAAAACAAGAGATGAAATAATAACAAAGATAATGAAAGGGAGTAGAATTGTTACTGCTTGTGTTATTGTTGGATTCGAATTACTGAACTAAACAACAAAAATTAAGCTTATTTATAGGTGAAGATGACGTCACTGAATACATACACATGATTCAAAGCTCTATTATATTGCCACGTGTTGATGAGTAAGCTTGGTAGAAGAATCCATTAGGATTAAACCTTCGGTGCATCGAATACACCCAAGAATCTCTCATGAATTAGAGAGGTGAAATCCAATACAAATGGTGGGATGGTGGTAAATCCACGAGCTTCTACAATGATGTGTAATTTAAAATAAAAAATATAAAAATTAACCCCAAAATTGAAGTTGGAAGCATATATGCCCTATAACGTAATAATAATATTAAAAATTATTATTCCTTTGAAAATTTATTACCATATGTATTTCATGGACAATGACAACATATTTGATGATGTGTAATTTTTCCTAATGTTATATTAGGTGAAGATATATCCTTAATTAAGAAAGCTTCATGTGAATAGACATGACACGTTATCTATATATCAATGAAAAACTATCTATCATAATACTGATTTTTTAATATAAATTTATTTAAAATGTATAAATTAAAAGCATTTCATTACACGAACGTATAGATGACATGATATGTCTGTCTGGTTAAAGTTTTTCTCTATAAACAGCGCTTTCAAAAGGATTTCAAAGTGCATATTAAAATTACATATTGACTCACCAAAAAGTGAGAAATCCCAACTGGATCCCATCTCACATTTGTCTTTTACAACTAACCAAGAACTTTGAAAGACTTGCAAAAAGTCTTATAAATAGGTAGTTCTTGCTTATGATATTTGTAAACCTTTACTTCTTCTTTCATTACTGGTGTCCCACTTCCTCATCTCAGAAGTACTTAATTTCAAAACAGAAGAAGAATATCCATATATTCCATACATGATTTAGAAAGATTTCATATTTGTCATATCTTATAAGGTAATGTGAACTTCTAATTTATTCTTATTTCGAGTTCGTGTAAATTATGTGATTGATTATGAAGTATGTTTTTTTATTTAAGAATTTGTTTTCGTATTATTAGAATATTTCTTAGAAACATGAACTCGATTTGAAGACATACATACACACACATTCAATATGTCACATCAAATTAAAGAAAGATACAATACACAATATATTAATTGAGTATATTAATTTTGTTTTTTTATTTTTTATTGAAAATTTAGATGTGGGAAGATTATGTTGAAGGTAAGCAAAGGGACAGAAGGAATTCACTACTTGGTCACTACTCACTATAGCAATATAAAAAAATGCATCCTTTAATTTTAATTAATTAAAGTGGATTTTTTCTATTTAAAAATTAAAAATATCTTTAGAAACTGGCTAGAAAATGGATCGAAGATTCAAGTGTTTATGCCATGCATGTTAGAAGCAGATCTGCACCATTATTTAGTCAGGCATTTACTTAAATTAATTGAGAGGCTATTAAATCATATTTGAAATGATTGAGCTTCAAATTAAGACAAATATTGTCTTAATTGTGAATATTTGAAGTAAGATTATTTTTTTTGGGTAAAAAATTGGATATATTTTTTGATAATATCTATTAATAATAGACATGAGTTAAAAAAATAAAAAAATAAATATTATATATTTAAAAAATAAATATGAATTGTTTATTTCGATTTTTGTTGTTCTTAACGTGACATAATTTTACGTGATTTGTATTTGAAACTTGGAAGGTGGTGTTGGTTGGAATAGATAAGTTGAAAAAGGAATAGCAAAATGTAACAATCAATGGTTGGTGAATGGTGATGGTGAGGACTGAGGAGAGAGAGCCGCCTTGTTATGTATCCAAAGTTTTGGCCAACCATTATCATTTAAGTTTTCGTTTTCATGGGTGGGTTGGTAGTTTTAGATTTATTTATTTATTTATTTTAATGTTTGTTTATTATTCTATAAGTCATAATCTATACACCTACCGTGTATTGACTTTGTTGTTTGTTAATGCCCATTTTATACTAAAGGCCCATTTAGCATTGTAGATTATTTTCTTAATTATTTATATGCTGTTTTTACTTTTGGTAAATCAAATAACATGTGTAAATTATGTTTGTAAAGTATATATTTAAAAAAAAAAAAAAAATTATAAAGCTGTACATCACCTCTTACTAAATGGTAGTGCACATTTCTTCCAAACCGGGTGACTAGGGGTTCGAGTTTCACTATACACATGTTTTATTGTTTTATTTTTGTATTATGTATTAAGTACATCCAAACATTGTACATATTTATTTATTGTGGCTACCCTTTGTTCTTATGTCCACTAACAACATGTCTTTTTTACTCGATCACAACGTGTTTTATAGACATATAGTAGCTTTTTTTTTTTCTTTCGATACACACACACACACATATATATATATATATATATAGTAATTTTCCAACGAGAACTTTTACAATGCACACTTTAAGAGCAACTCCAATGCAAGCGTGGCTTGTGAAAAAAAGAGATGTCACGTAGGATAAATAGACGTTATGTTAATAATTGTGTCTCCAATGCAACTGTGCATATTCAACGTCAAGCTGACATGGCAAAAAAAATATTAGACATTATCAACATGACCGTCCACTTTCAGACGGTCTGTTGCACAGCTATTTTTTAGGTTAACTCAGCAAACATTTAAAACTGACATTAATTTTTCATATATTTTTGGTAAAGAAATAAAATAAAAAATAAAACAGGAAAAAAAAATGGACACGTCATTAAAAAAAATGTGTTTTAGATGGAAGCATTGGAGACTAAATTTTGAGTTGATTGTCTATCAATTCTATTTTTATACCACATAGGAAGCAAGTCTCTTGACATTGTTGCCATGTCAACAATTATTAGTATGCAAGCCATTTTTGCATTGGAGATGCTCTAAGTACCTTTGATAAAATTGCATAGAATATATTGAATCTTGATTTGATTTTTTGTATACATCCTAAGAAAATTAAAATACACATTTAGTAAAAATTTGGAAATTTTTTGGATTTGAGAACTATTTTTTCTTATATTTCCCTATTTTTAAATATTTTATCTTTAAAAAAATTGGAAAAAATTAGTTATTGCACCCGATTTTTTTTTAAAAAATTTCCATAAATGTATTTCAATGTTTTCACAATCCATACAAAAAATCAAATCAAGATTCAATATATTCCATGTAATTTCATCAAATATGCCTAAAGTATGCATCGTAAAAATTCTTTATTGGAAAATTACTCTATATATATATATATATATATATATATATATATATATATATAATGTTGGGTTGTGATATTTTAATTTTAATTTGTTACTTTAACAGTCATCCATTCAATCCAATGGTTAACAACTATCATTAATTGTTTGCGCTTTTCTGATTGAGAGAAAATAAATGGATGTATGTTGAAGCCAAAAAATTTAAATAAAAAATTTATATTAATATAATCTGGCCCTATTTTTTTCACATAGTATTGTTATAATGTAATTGTTTCATTTTAATTAAAAAAAAAATTTTCATTTAATTTTAGTTTTAAATTTGAATAAATTGATAAGTCTTGATTTGAAATAAAGATAATTTTTTTTATATTGTTTAATATCTTGTTAGCTTTATTTTAATATTTTTGGAAGACTCTACTTAACTCATAACATCAACTTCATGGTATAGATATGAGAGTTATTTAGGATATCACTGTACCAATTTCATTTCATCTCATCATTAGATTGGATTAGTTATTATCCTTTGAAATTCTAAAAATACACTTTTTTTAAATAATAATCATTTTAATATAAGAATATAATTTATTTAAAAAAAAAAAAAAAACACTATTGAACATGATTTTGATTTATGTCTCCAATAAGAAAAAACATGATTTGGCCATTTGGGGAACAATATGGTAGATTTGTAATTTCAACAAAAATATCTATCGTTATCTCTTCGTTAAAAATTATTTGTCTGCAAAATAATTTTATTATTCCTCTATTATTAATTTAGTTTTTATTTCCGGGAATCTGAATCGCATACGACAAAACTGGAGTACACGATTGGCTACTGTACCCGTTATTGTGTCAGTGGATCCACGTGTCCACACCCTGTAGATGGGCGCGTGGTCATTGAAAGAGGTGAACTTGTATTTGTGGAAGTGCGTGAGGAGAGGAGGTGATGCCACCGACAGACGACAGGATCATGTGTGCTTGGCAGGTCACTCTCCACGGCACCGTTTTGCTTTTCCCAATTGAATCGTTTTTTTTTATTTTTTTTTATTTTTTTATTTTACATAAATTGAATCGGGTCTTTTTTATGTGAATTATTCAATTCTTAAAGAGGGTCGTGCTCTTCACCCACCCACCGACGCCCGCGAATCAGATTCAGATGAAGCCACTCATTTTTAGTTTAGGACAAATTGTACAAACGCCCATGAGGTTTGACAACATTACAATTTACACAGATATGGCATTTTTGGATATATCTATAAAACAGTCTTTCTACTGTCAGTTTTTCCTGATATAAAATATATCAGGATGAAGAATATGGACCATAGATTATGGAGAAGTTTTGATAAGTGCATACACTTTGAGTCAAAGTATGTAAATCTAATGTTCTACATTCTTCATCTTGATATATTTTATATTAGGACGAACTGACAATAGAAAAATTGTCCATAAAAAACCTACCCGATATTTGAGAAATATTGCACCCCTATGGTTAGTTGGGATCTGTTAATTTCAAACGGTAAATGGTCAGATGTACAAAATGTCTAAAATGCCCTAATTTTTATTTTTAAGAATTAAAATTATTAAATTATTAAAATAATATTTTTAAAAATTGAATGTTCGAGAAAATCTCCACCAAACATCTATAAATATGGAGAAAAAAAAAAATTCATCATCTTCCTTAAAATTCTTACAAAATTTTTTCATCAATCTCATCATCGACATCCAAATTCTTACCAAAATTCATTTAACAATTTTCATCCACAATAATACAACAAATTCCATCCAACACTACACAACAAATGTCAACAAAATCCCACAATTATCTATTCAAAAAATATATATATGCTAAAAGGAGATGAAGCTCAAAGATGGCTCCATCCCTGACCAGAAATGGAGTCATCTACTCTATCTCTTTGGTCAGAGATGGAAGATTGGAGATGGAGCAGATCTCTACCTTTGATGAGATGGTGCAACGACGCTCCATGCGATATGCTCCATCTAATTGGAGATGGAGTAGATGAGATGGAGATTTATCTATTTCTTACTTTTCTTAAATAAAATTAAAAATTAAAAATATATTTATTTTTCTTTTAAGAAGAATTAGATATTTTTTTCATTTTTTTAATTGGTTAAAAATACCATATTGCTCCCAATAGTTACGAGTTAACGGTATAAATTTAAAGGGAGGGAATATCCATGCATTGTTTATTAAACATTGGGTGGATTTTCTCTTGATATATCAAAAATTGTCATATTCATGTAATATTGTTAAACCTTAGGGTTGTTTGTGCCATCAGCCTTTTATTTACTTTGTTGTTGGATTTTGAGTATTTTAGCTTAAATCTATCAAATTTATGGATTTCTTAAGTTTAAAAATAGAGTAAAGTTAATTTGCTCAAATTTACTATCCAAGTTTAGAACCAAAATGACGTGATATCACTAAAACCCAATGATTTTAATAATCCAATTATAATACAGAGAAATCAATTATCCACATTATTTGGCCACCAAATTTAGATAAAGTAGCATAATTGTTAAAAGGGATAACTACCCCGATGGCCATTAATTTGATGATATACTATCAAAATGGCCACTAGATTGAGAATTGGTTCCAAAATGACCATTTTTTGTGAATAGTGTGGGGCACTAATGGCCATTCTATCAAATTCTATCTAATTCCATCAAATTTTATCCAATGAATGGCATTTTGGTAAATAACATTAATTTATTTTAGATTTTTTCGGAAATCAATTTTTTCTTTTATTTTTTGAAACGAATAATTATATTTAGTGTGTATATATGTATAGCATATCCCATATATATATATATATATATATATATACATTCTTTCTATTATCAGTTCGAACTGACAAAAGTTATATCAGTTCTTTGTATGTAGGCCACTGGATTTAAATACTTTGACTGACAAGTGCATACAACAAAGTCAAAGTATTTAAATCCAGTGGCCTAAATGCAAGGAGCTAATATAACTTTTGTCAGTTCGAACTGATAATAGAATTTCTAGTTCAAATGTTATATATATATCTCAAACGCGCACGCGCGCGCGCACACACACACACACACACACACACACACACACACATATATATATATATATATATATATATATTTCTTTTTTAAGAAGATTAAGGCTACAAAATCTAAAAAAACAAAGAAGAGACACATGTATTAATCTAAACCATTTCTTTTGTTTTTTGAAATGAGTAATTATATTTAGTGTGATATATATATATATATATATATATATATATTTACACACACTAAATATAATTATTCTTTAAAAAAAGACAAAAGAAAAAATTGATTTCCAAGAAACATCTAAAATAAATTAATGTCCTTCCCTTATTTACCAAAATGTCACTCATTGAAAAAATTGATTTCCAAAAAACATCTAAAATAAATTGATGGCATCCCCTTATTTACTAAAATGCCACTCATTTGATGGAATTAGATGGAATTGGATGGAATGACCATTAGTGTCACACTTTTCACCAAAATTAGCCATTTTGAAACCAATTCCCAATTTAGTAGCCATATTAATAATGTGTTATCAAATTGATGGCTACTGGGGTAATTATCCCTTGTTAAAAATATGACAATATAAATATCTTTTTTTTTTTTTTAAATTAATTTTTTTTTTTTTGAAGTATTACAATAAAGGGTTTGGGGAGGGGATAGAACTTGAAGCAACAATCTAATGGTATAGATGGATGAATTTGGGTTTAATAAAATTTAAGCCAATCCATTTACAACTCAACATGTATTCGACTAGATTCGGCCGGTGGTTATCAAAAAATCGATGACCCCAAACCTATGTTCCCCACTTCCATAGTTCTATTAGGGCTCGTTTGGCACATGGGATGGGATGGGATGGGAATCAGCTTGTTTTTAATCCCATTCCCACGTTTGGCTGGCCGATCGGATAGGATAAATTAGTTCCACTAAAATTTTGTATCCCACCAACGTGGGATAAATGAATCCCAACTAAAATGGTGGGATTAAAATGAATCCCATCCAATTTTTCAATCAATTGAAATAAACCCAGAAAAAACGTCTTTAATCAATTAAAAAAAACCCATAAAAAACAATCAAGATCCATGTATCAAGATCAGACAACTGGCGTGGATCGGAGATTGGATGTTCTGGCTATAGAGGAGGAGCGAGGAAGGAGGTGACGCCCTATAACTGACGGGAGAAGGATTTGGTGAGGTCAGCGAGGTCCTCTTTGACGCCACAAAGAGTGTGAGCCGTTGATTAGTGTTGATCATGACCAAATTCTGGATTTGGAGATGTGGAATTGATGTCGGTGCTGGTGTTAGGTAAGTGATTGTGTGTTGTGGATTCACAGCTTTGAGATGGAGATGAAGAAGGGCTGTTCATTGGTGTTGTGGATTGAAGGAATTTTTTGTTTCGTTTATTTGAAATTTGACTGATGAAGATCTGATTAATTTTTTTTGTGTGAGAGGAGTTGAATGTGTGTTATGAGTGTGAAGATCCAATTGTATTGATGGAATTTTTTGTTTCTTTTATTTGGAATTTGATTGATGAAGATCTGGTTAATTTTTTTCGTTTCCCAATTCCAAAAAAAATTGTGGATTAATTTATTTTTAATCCTATCATGTGTTGCACCAAACATTTGATTACTTATTTTTAATCATATCCTATGTTGCACCAACCACAGAGCAGTAGTAAATTTTATCCAATCATATCTCATCCAATCCTATCCCATCACATGAAAATAATCATATCCTATCCCGTGCACCAAACGAGCCTTAAGGGAATAAAAGTGCTCATTTTAAGGGACAAGGCCGCAAGGGTGCATTTCACTCCGATATGTTAACGGGGTGGGTGGTTCTCCCAACTTGAAACCCCCTCCCCCAAATCATATTAAATTAATGGACTAATTGCACAAACCTCCCCTGAGTTTAAGTCTAATTATAGTTGGATGGACCTTTTACTCGAAATTACATAAACCTCTCCTACCATAAGTTGATTTCTGTTAAACTTAACCATTGGCCAAACTTTAGGGTTAAATGACTTGAATACCCTCATTTGTATTATTTTATTACCTAAAATAAATAATTAAACAAATATTATCTAATATATAATAAAAATTTATAAATTTAAAAATTAATAAAAAAAAATGAGGATAATATTGTTATTTTTTTTTTTCGTTATTTATCACCCATTTTTTAGAGGAGAAAAAAAATGGCGAACTTTTCTCTTTTGTCGACATCTATCACCATCCATTTTCAACTAAAGAGAAAATCATCATCATCCAAGGTTTTTTTTTTTTTTTTTGGTTCAACACCCATTTTCGACAAAAGAAAAAAAATCATTCACAGTTGAGCTTTTTTTTTTTTTTTTTTTTTTTTCCTGAGATTCATCACCCATTCAAACAAAAAAGGTCCATAAAGGATTTTTATGAAAAATGAGTGATAAAAAAAAAATAAAATAACAACATTATCCTCATCATTTTTATTAAAATTTTAAAATTTTATTATATATTAGATAATATTTGTTTAATTATTTATTTTAGGTAATAAAATAATACAAATGGAGGGCATTCAAGTCATTTAACCCTAAAAATTTGGTCAATGGTTAAATTTAATGGAAGTCAACTTATGGTAGGGGAGATTTGTGTAATTTTAAGTAAAAAGTCCATCTAACTGTAATTAGATCTAAACTCAAGGGGGTTTGTGCAATTAGTCCAAAATTAATTTATGAACTATATGAATGAAAAAAAATATTTTGATAAAATTTAATTTTATTATTAAAGGGATAATTTTTTATTTAATTGTGATTATTTTCAAATTTCAAGTTAAACGGAAAACGAGGTAACACGGAGGGGGGACAGGGTTGGAATTTGGAAATGAGGGTGGGGCAAGGAACCCTCCCGACCCGAAATGACACATTGATAACCTTAAAAATGTAAATATTAATAAAAAAAATGCTTATTGTTAAAAAATGTAATTAATTGAAGTAACTTATTCTCTTATTATATATATATATATATATACAGTAAATCCCCTCAAAATTAATATTCTTGGGACCCATCATTGAGTATTAATTTAGAGGGGTTATTAATTTGAAGGGTTTTACCTTGTAAATTATTATTTTGTTTTAGAAAACGTATGAAAGTCGATTTCTTGTTTATGGAAGATTTCTTTTCGGGCTTTCTTGCTTAGTCGGTTTTCTTCTATGGGGAAAGTTCCATTTTTGTAGGATTCCTCATAACAATTGCATTGCCCATGGCAATTGAAAGGTTTTACTTTTCCTCGCAATTGCACAACCCGTGTACCACTTACAGAGCTACCTATTCACATCTAACTCAAGAACACCATATTGCACTATCTGCCACTAAATTTGAATAAGAAGTGTGTTACACTCCAACTGAAAAGGATATCATCAATGATAAGACAAGACAGAATAATGATGGTGTGATAGAGATAGATGATGATGACAACGATAGTCATGAGGTACCTAAATTCTCTACAAGTAAGGTTATTTAAATGCTAAATTTAATTGAAACCTTTTGGCTACAACAAGAGGTTATCACAATAACTTATTAAAGATAATTCAAAAGATGAATGATGAAGTCAGAAATATCAAACATGGTGGCCGTGCAAACTATCATTTTGAAATACTTTCTTAGTTCTTGAATAATTTGTAATATATATTTTACTTTTATGAAATTATTAATTTATACGACAATCGGGGCCGAAATTTTACACTAGGTTTCAAAAAAAAATATTAATTATTACGATAAAGAGGTTTATTAATTTTTTACACTAGCCCGAGTCAAGACCGAGATTTTTTATTAATTTAGAGAGGATATTAATTTATAGGGGTTCTACTGTATATATTTTGTAGTATTATAATAGAACTATCGAGACTCATAAAGATAAGACAATATATGTACGGTTCGGATAACTCCCACAAATCAAGAGAAAACTCTCCACATGCTTGTAAAATACGTATGGTGGGACTCAAATCCTCTCACCACCAATGTAGAAGGAAGGTACACTACTATTTCTACTAAAAGGTGATATTCACTTATTCTCGTATTTTAATTATAAAAATAAAAAACAGAAAAATCTACTTAATTTTCTCATATCTCTTTGATGAATTTCATTGAGCCAACTGACTTTTATTTCAGACAAACTCTAGGAACTTCTCCTAAAAGCACTTTTAGCGTCAGATCAGGGCAGGGGCGCAGGGCTTTTATCTACTGTAAACACACAAGTCACACAGACGAACACCTAATAATTTTTCGTATGAAATATATTTTATATTTGTAACATGCATGTGCCAGTGGCCCAGTGCCACCAAGTACCCATTAAAAACTTTAATGATTACATAATAAAACTATTTAATTTTTCATATTTAATCAGCAAAAAGGAGGAACTATATTTTAATCCTATGTTGGAAAAACATCTCACCAAGACTGAGGACCCTTTACACATCGGTAATTTCAATTTATTATAAAAAATATATATTAATAATTTAAAGTACAATTGCGTACATGGCTTGCCAAAATGTTTGGTAGGTAAGCTGCAATTTATAGGCATTTTTTAAAAATACAATTTATATGCATTTGGGAGTTGGTACTGTTAGACTCAAAAGTTTAAAATGTAAATAAAAATAAAAATAATAAATTTAAAAACAAACACAAATACAATCACATAGGAGTACAAAATTGGTTTTGATAGAATGATTAGATTACTGTTAAAATATATTTAAAATATTAAACCGAAAGAGTATGTAGCTCATATATTAGCTAAAAACGGTATCTCCTGTGTTGAGGACATGTTTTGACTGGAGGAGTTTTCTCCTTGTGTTAGTTTCTTAGTTTCGGTCAAGTGCCGTTCTTGCTTGTAATATTTGTTTCCTTCAAAAAAAAAAAAAAAAGAAAGAAAGAGTATGTAGTGTATAATTTAGAAAATCTTTTAACTGGAATGAAAAGGAAAGTAGTAATTCATAATCAAATGTAACCATAAATATTAATGTACTTTTATACCATTTATTAACAGAAAAGACCAGAAGTTGCATGAAATGGGAAAGTGTAGGCGATTTGCAGCGGCTTGATTTGGGTAGGGGAGTGAGAAGTCCATTCTGCGCGCCATTCATTTGCAGCTTGGTTTTGGCTTTATTGGCTATATACGACAGAAAAAGGTCCACAGCCCCACCTACCAACTCCCATGATTAATTTATAAATATTATAAATAGACCGGAGAATCGGTGAATAACCTCGACGTTTTATAAAATATCAAATTAAACCGGTTTGAACGACCATTAAAAAAAAAAACCCTATCATTTTGACCGTAGTTTTTTTTTTAATTTTTTTTTTATTCCTAGTATATTTTATAATTTTTTTTAAAAAAATTAATTTTATTATTATTAGTATATTTATATTTTTTATTATATTTTCTTTTTTTTTTAATTCAATTTATAATAAATGATTTAGATAGTCATATTTCGGAACATTTAAATAAAAGTCAACTAATGATTAACTAATGATAACATGTTTTTTGCTTATTGCTCAAACCAGAGGGTTTGATTCGGCATTTCAACAATAGTCAAGAGTTTTTTTTATTATTAAAATAGTTTATTGGGCCGAAAAGGAATATATATAAATAAAAGCAATAAAAGGTTTGGAATTGAGTCCTATTTAAACATAAATATATCGGGTTCCGAAGCCCCAAAAAAGAAAAAATAAATTGGACCAGTTGGGGGCCACAACAAAATGTTGGGTTTGCTACCCCTATGGGCTGGCCCTGATGACTCATATACATTGCAATTACTTAATATATCTAACTAATAAGGTGCATAATCATCACGATTTTTCTTGTGATGTTCGACTTTGTTATTCTGTAGCATCACAAAGCCATTCAAAGACTCAAAATCCATAAATAACGTTACAGGGTCAGGATCTCGCATATTATATAGAGTGTAATTTTACTAACTTATATATATAAATATATATAAAGTACACACCTACCAACTGATCATCAATAGAATGATCAACATGATTTTTCATACGAGATTCCACTTTGTGATGTTACAAGGTTTATTTTGTAATGTTACAAAGTTATAAAATCACTTGGAGTCATTTAGTAACGTTATAAATTTAGAATATCAAATAAAAAACGTGTGAAATTTCGTACATATTATATTTATATATAATCTTATAAAGGTTACACATACCTTTATATAAATAAGATTAGAAACACAAAAATGGCATTAAACTACACATGTTTAGTCATCGGTATCATTTAATTGAACATACAAAGTCAACAGCGTTGCTGGTACAACATGCCAACAAGGTTGTATAGCCTTAATTCATTCAATCGGATCGGCAAATTATCCTGTATGGAGTTTTGGAAAGTTATGACTTGGAAAACGACATAGTTTTTTATTATCAATATATCCAGTCAAAAATCTCAAACTATTTTGAGTTTTGAAGGCAATTTTAATAAACAAACCAAAAAAAATAAAAATAAAAATCAATATTCAAGGTTTATCTTCCCAATATGTTGATGCGTCACGGGACTCATGGCTTTATAATATGGTCGATTACTTATATCTTATGACATGATTTGAGTCGAATAAATTTAAATATTTGATACCTGAAGTATTTTATTATATGATCAATTATTTATATTAAATGATATGATTAGATGAATTTGACGTAAGGTGACATAGACACACCAAAACAAAGATTTACATATTCCATCATGTGCTTAAGTAGAAGGTTGGTCCCACATCCACCAACCCCCTAGCGTCCAACAAACCCATGTCTACGTGGCAGTCACTTGCCATTAATCAAATGATATTATTCGGGTATAACTTTTTTAAAATATTATAAATCTTTTGGTAATAAAAAAAAGAAATCGATCCAAACATATAGTGCAAAGAAGTGGCCAGGCCACCAATCCCCATTCCCCACACCAACTTCAGCCACCAACTTTCTTGGTTACTTCTTCGTATTTTTACTTTGGTGTTTTGAAATTATTATTATTTTTTTCTTATTTTGACTAATTTTTGTGGTGGTTGGTGGATGGCTGGATGCCTTCACTTGGCGCGTGACACCAGTTTCTAAGACCCTCAAGTGGAAATTCGAATTACAGCCAAAATTGACTTTCTAAGTTACTTTCTATAAATTGTTGTAAAAAAAAAAAAAAAAAAACACAATTTCTATAGATTTCTTTTTTAAGTTAAAATTGTTTCGTTTTTTAAAGTTCAATTTTTTAAAAATAAAACAAATTAAAAAAAAAAAATCAAAACTATTTTAGAATTAACGTATTAAACTAAATGAATGGCTTGGAATGATGTTTGGATTTCGAATCTAGAAGATTGTCAGATTGAATAAACATCTATCACTATTAAACCACATTAAATACTTACATAAATTAAATTATTAAAATAACAATCAAATCACATTATTCAAATTGCCTTTATAGATGTATTACAGTATGACTTTACAAAATTAATACCATTATATGTATAATTCGCTAAAGAAGACACATCATCAAAAAATGTAGACCAACATGGCCACGTAAGTAGAAAGTCAAAAGATCAGTCAAAAGAAGACATGTTGGCACCCTATAAGGATAGGCTACTCGGCACCAACGCAACAATATCAGAAGACAACACCAAATAGAGCCGAGTAAGCCGAGCAGAAGAGTAAAACCTGTTTAGCCCTACTTGGTACAAACGTGAACAATTACATAAAGCCTTATCCACTGCCTATAAGGTAAACAAGCGATGACAGACAATCACAAGTCAACTATAATTCGGTCACCTAGAGTTCAACAAGGAAACAAACAAATCCTCTTTTATACTTGTAATTAGAGTCCAAAACAGATTCGGATTCAATGACATTAAACACGTGATGATATCAAATAGAAAAGGAATCCTAAAACCAACTCTGTAATCCCCTACTTGTACGCCACAATGTCAAACCCTAGCGGCACCTAAAAACCCTAGTAGTACCATATATAAATACCCTTGGAAAACACAGTAAACGTGGTGAGAAATCTTAGCAAGAGAGAGAGAGAGAGAGAGAGATCATAGTGTGTATCATTCAAATAATTATGGTGGATTTGACTAAGTTGCTAAGGCAACAACCCGTGGAAGTTTCTCCGATCACCGGAGTTTTACCACGTATTTCGCTTCTTTCATTATTTTACAACTGGCGTGTTCTTTATTTCATTCATATTTACAAGTTTTCGCTAATCTAGACTATTGACTGGTTGACCGTCGAGAAATCACCGTCAACAAATACGTATAAATTTATATAAATACGGTGAAATGATTATTGTTACGTAAAATATTCAATCAATTTTACACAGTCAATTATAAAATAATATAATAAACACAATGCAATTATATATTCTAAAAAAAATCAATTAATTAATAAGGTAAAATTTGAAATATAAAAAATTAAGTTCTTATCAAAGTGACCATATATCTTTATGTCATTTTAGTAATGGATATTCGATCTCACTTTTCTATTAAATCGTAAAGTGTGTGGAGATCCTTATAATTTTTAATTTTTTGATATACCATTTACAATGATGGCGATTTGAACTTAAGATGTCATCAAATAGAATGAGCATTCATACGATGATAATAGTAATTGATTTCGCTATATCAAATAAACAGTCTACTATAATTGTATATATTTACGATTGGAAAATCATGTTAGCATACACTAAAATTACCTTATAAATTCATGTATTATCACACATCTAACAAATAATATGAGTTGAATTTAAAAAAAAAAAAAAAAACAAAAACAAATAATCTGTGCTGTATAAATCTGTAATTACCCATTACAGCATCTTAAAATTAAAATTATTTTGTCAATAAAAAATAAAAAATAAAAAATAAAATAAAATTATCAACTGTCTTTGTGAATGATCGATCTGGCACGCTTGGTAAGGAAAAAAAAAAATGCTAACCAAAACCTGGGTCCCACACGGATCTACCCTACCACACTCCCCTCCACGCTCCCCATAACCGCGCGTGATGTCCCAACAACTACACTGAAAATGATGAATTAAATAAAATAAAATAAAATTAAAATTGGATCCAATCTCAGATCTACAGCTTCATTGGCTATAAATAACAGAAGACTACTACCACTGAACTCGTGCCGTTCTCATCCCTTCTCTCTCTATCTAGTATCTACTTTCTCACCAGAAATCAGTCTATTTCCTCTCCGGTTCTATCTCCGGTTAGTGCGGTTCCTTTCCATATCCTTGCCTTTCGTTTCCTCTGCACTCTATGTTTAAAAGACCTAAAAACCTCTGATGGATTTTGATCTTTTGAAATGATTTTATAACTCTCACTATTATAACTGGTAACAATAACAATAACTTGAAAAAGAAAGAAAAAAAAAAACAAAAATCATTAGCTTTTTGTAAAAATTCTATTAGCTTTTTTCTCAGATCCATAATCTATATAATCAATCGGTGAGTTAAATCAGTCATAGATCTAGGGATGTCTAAGATCTGATGTCTACACGCATTAGATCTGTTACTTTTCTAGGTTTGAAGTGTCGAGATCTTAGAATTTCAATCCAATTTCAATTCAAAGTGTTTAGGTTTTCAAGATCAGATTTGAAATTTGTGTTATGATGATGGCAAAATTGATTATTTTTGTGTTTTGGCAGAAAAAATGGCGTCACACATTGTTGGATACCCACGTATGGGACCCAAGAGAGAGCTCAAGTTCGCATTGGAGTCGTTCTGGGATGGCAAGAGCAGCGCAGAGGAGTTGCAGAAGGTGTCGGCTGATCTGAGATCGTCAATTTGGAAGCAGATGTCTGAAGCCGGGATCAAGTACATTCCAAGCAACACATTCTCTTACTACGACCAGGTGCTCGACACCACCGCCATGCTCGGCGCTGTCCCCGGCAGGTACAACTGGAGCGGCGGTGAGATCGGATTCGATACCTTTTTCTCTATGGCCAGAGGCAATGCCACCGTCCCCGCTATGGAAATGACCAAGTGGTTCGACACCAACTAGTAAGTGTCTAAGTGACGGACTTTACTTCAATTTTTACAAACTGGGTCGATTTTTTTAGCAATTTATGTATGGTATTGTTGTGTGGTCGATTTAGTGTGTGATTACTGAAAATGTTTTGTCACGTGTTTGATAAACAGCCATTACATCGTGCCTGAGTTGGGACCTGATGTGAAATTCTCATATGCTTCTCACAAGGCTGTCAATGAATACAAGGAAGCTAAGGGGGTACACATCTATTCTTATTTTGTTTAGATATCTAAACTTGATAACGTTCAATGAGTGTAGATTTGTTATGTGGGGGTCTGGATCGAAAGAAAATTCTGAAATGCCCAGATTTAGATAGGATATTGGAAATATAATATTGAACTTAGATTTCATACTGCTTGAGCTGATTGTGATCGGATTGATAAATTCATTGTTGTTCTTTTCCCAGATATTAGTATACAAATCAATGCTAATTGCTTTTTTGTCCTTTATTTGTTAATTAATTTTGGGGTGTTATTTGGATTAGAATTTTGAACCAACATTTATTAATCCTATGCACTTCAACTTTCAATCAATCTGTTTAAGTTTGTTAGATATTGAATCTCTTTCGGCATGTGTCTTATGTGCAGCTTGGAGTTGAGACTGTTCCAGTCCTTGTTGGCCCCGTCTCTTACTTGTTGTTGTCTAAACCCAGCAAAGGTGTTGAGAAGACCTTTTCTCTTCTCTCCCTTCTTCCCAAAATCCTTCCTATTTACAAGTAAGAGATTGTTACTTATTTTTAGATATCTGAATATTCTTATACTTCTGTATACATATAAATGTTCTGAGTCCTCTAACTTGTATTGAAATTATTAAAACCTCAACAGGGAAGTTATCTCTGAGCTTAAAGCTGCTGGTGCTTCCTGGATTCAGTTTGATGAGCCTATGCTTGTCATGGATCTTGACTCTCACAAATTGCAAGCATTCACTGAGGCTTACTCTGAACTAGAATCAACTCTGTCCGGATTGAGTGTCCTCATCGAATCTTACTTTGCTGATATTCCTGCTGAGGCATACAAGACCCTCACTGGTTTGAAGGGTGTCACCGCATTCGGATTTGATTTGATCCGTGGAACCAAGACCCTTGATTTGATCATGGGTGGATTCCCTGAGGGAAAATACCTCTTTGCTGGTGTGGTTGATGGAAGGAACATTTGGGCCAATGACCTTGTTGGTTCGCTCACTATCTTGAGCGAACTTGAGAGAATTGTTGGCAAAGGTATTCTTATTTTGCTTGCATTTTTTTTTACATGGTGATAAATGTTATTCGTTTTATTTCATGACTTGATGTATAACTAAATATTATTTTTCCTATGCAGACAAGCTTGTGGTCTCCACCTCATGCTCACTCCAACACACCTGTGTTGATTTAGTTAATGAGACCAAGCTTGACAAGGAAATCAAGTCTTGGCTTGCATTTGCTGCCCAGAAGGTCGTTGAAGTTGATGCATTGGCCAAGGCTTTGGCAGGTCACAAGGATGAGGTATCTTTCTCATTGAAAATGTTACAACAACTTATCTAATATAAAATATTATTACAGCTCACCATAAAATGTTTCAATTTTAGTTAATACCTAAATTATGTTTGCAGTAGAATGTCTGAGGGATATATCTTGTGCTTGAAACTGGAAAATTGAGCTTTACATGAAGTCCTTAGTTGAAATGATAGCAAGGATATATGTGTTTGAACTTAAAAGAACTGAATTGAATTTTCTCTACTGATTATCACAAGGCTAATTGACATTTATGTACTCATTGCATTTTAGAAATCTCTTTAGTGTTAGCTGACAAGTTGCATTAGATTTGTATTCTTTTGTTGAGCGATGGGAAAGGGACTAAATTTTTTCACTCTTTTTGGTCTTGTTTTCAGGCATTCTTCTCTGCTAATGCTGCTGCCCAGGCTTCAAGAAAATCCTCACCAAGAGTGACAAATGAGGCCGTTCAAAGGGCTGTAAGTGCTTTGATTGATTCATATTCATTTGTTTTGGTTTTATAGTGACTTCTCTGTAGAATGACCTTTTAAACTGACCATAATTCACCTATTTTGCTTTCTCAGGCTTTTGCTTTGAAGGGATCAGATCACAGACGTGCTACAAATGTTAGCGCCAGGTTGGATGCTCAACAGAAAAAGCTTAACCTTCCAATTCTCCCAACCACCACCATTGGGTCCTTCCCACAAACCATGGCACTTAGGAAAGTTCGCCGTGAATACAAGGCTAAGAAGTGAGTCAATCTGAGAATGCCACATTATATTCTATTTGTGAAATTATATTGACAATTCAATGAATTAATGCCATTATTGACAAATTTGCTGATTTCCTCCTTGATGGCATTCACATATATATTCTATTTGTGAAATTATATTGACAATTCAATGAATTAATGCCATTATTGTGTTGTTTTAGGGTCACCGAGGAGGAATATGTGAATGCCATCAAGGAGGAAATCAGCAAAGTTGTCAAGATTCAAGAAGATCTTGATATCGATGTCTTGGTTCATGGAGAGCCTGAGGTGAGCTTCCATCTATCCCTGGAAAACAGTGACAGATTTCATTTGGCACTGCACTTTTAGCTTACTAACTCCTATTGAATATGAATTTTTATTCTTGCAGAGAAACGATATGGTTGAGTACTTTGGGGAGCAACTGTCAGGTTTCGCCTTCACTGCCAATGGGTGGGTGCAATCTTATGGATCTCGTTGTGTGAAGCCACCAATCATCTACGGTGATGTGAGCCGTCCCAAGGCTATGACCGTCTTCTGGTCCTCTATGGCTCAGAGCATGACTGCTCGCCCAATGAAGGGAATGCTTACTGGCCCTGTTACCATTCTCAATTGGTCTTTTGTCAGGAATGACCAGCCCAGGTATTGAAAATGAAAATCAATAAAGAAAGATGAAGATAAAATGATATTGTTGGTTAATCCTTTTGAAATGGCAATATCTCTTAACATAATCTTTTACAAATTTTGTAGATTTGAAACCTGTTATCAAATTGCTTTGGCCATTAAGGACGAAGTTGAGGATCTTGAGAAGGCCGGCATCAATGTTATCCAGATTGACGAGGCTGCCTTGAGAGAGGGGTTGCCTCTCAGGAAGGCTGAGCATGCTTTCTACTTGGATTGGGCCGTCCACTCCTTCAGGATCACCAACTGTGGTGTCCAGGATACTTGCCAGGTCAGTTTCCTCCTCACCCTTGATTTCATGTCTCAAATTTTGACCCTGGTTCCGTTTCTTATCATTTTGTTTTTCACTACTCACAGATCCACACCCACATGTGCTACTCCAACTTCAACGATATCATTCACTCGATCATCGACATGGATGCTGATGTGATTACCATTGAGAACTCTCGTTCGGACGAGAAACTGTTGTCAGTCTTCCGTGAGGGTGTGAAGTATGGTGCTGGAATTGGCCCTGGTGTCTACGACATTCACTCTCCCAGAATACCATCAACCGAGGAGATTGCTGATAGAATCAACAAGATGCTTGCAGTTCTCGAGACCAACATCTTGTGGGTTAACCCTGACTGTGGTCTCAAGACCCGCAAGTACACTGAGGTGAAGCCAGCCTTGCAAAACATGGTTGCAGCCGCCAAGCTCCTCCGCACCCAGCTTGCCAGTGCTAAGTGAATGGTTCATGAGATGGGAAGTGTGATCCTACCCAGCCATTGATTTTTACCCAAAAACAAAGAAAAACGAGAGTGCTGTCGTATTATTTCAATAACTGTTTTGTTTTTGCTTGTTGTTTATTAATATTTTCGACTTCGGGGACCAAATTGCCTAGTGTACCCCTCTGAATCGAAATTTATGGAATGCCTTTACTAGTTTGTTCATTTACTGTTACTTTTTTTTCCTTCTCTGTGTGCTTACGCTTTATACGTGTTTATTGTTATTTTTTTTTTCTTCTTTTTAACCATTACAATATTTCGGAATTGGGAGTATGACACGAGCACATTTTTTGGACGTAAATGTGTTTGTGTCTCAACTTTCAAGTACACCGAGGTCAATCTCATATTGTTAAACACAAAATCTCAATATCGAATTAGTTTAGAAGAAAAACAAAATTTAATGGAAAGTATTTATCTTCACTCTTTAAGGTGTCTCATAATTACAGGATTGACAAGTGGAAACTATTTAATAAAATATATCATTTAAGGATTTGGATTTTTTTTCCCCCTTCCTCCCAATGATTTTTTAATGTTTTTTAAAATGAAAACCGTTAGTGATACGGTGCAGAGAATTCTAATATTTAATTAAACTTTTGAGAATTAAGTTATGTTTACTTTGTACCCAACAAATATAAAAAATAATTAGTTTATCATTTTCACCCTAAGTAGTAATTAAGTTTCATGTTCTTATATAAAAAAAGTATTTTATATATTTGACCAAAAATACCTTAATTAATAATTTTATATGTTATATAAGTAAGAAATTTTTTGTAATTAACTTATTTTTATTTTTAATTCTTAAAAGTTAGTAATTTGTTTTTTGTGATTTTTTTCTTTCTAATGTAACTTAATTTTTTTTTCATTTTTATTATATATTATGTAAATAGAACCTTTACGGATTTAAAATTTAGGAAGATAGAATATATGCATAACTTATAAAATAAGTCCAAACAAGTAATTAAAATGGTTGTTATAATATTCTTTAATTGTTTATTAAGATTAAGGAATTCCTTAGTTTACCTACTTTAGAAGTAATTTTATTTTTAGAACAAATACACTAAAGAGTCATAAATATTTGGGGTAATTACCCTAGTGGCCATCAACTTTTGCCACCACTATCAAAATAGCCATTAGATGGGGAAATGGATGAGAAATGGACATTTTTGGCAAACATTGTTACACTAATGGCCATTCCATCCAATTCCATCCAATAAGTGGCATTTTGGTAAATATGAGGATGACATTAATTTATTTTATATATTTGACCAAAAATACCTTAATTAATAATTTTATATGTTATATAAGTAAGAAATTTTTTGTAATTAACTTATTTTTATTTTTAATTCTTAAAAGTTAGTAATTTATTTTTTGTGATTTTTTTCTTTCTAATGTAACTTAATTTTTTTTTCATTTTTATTATATATTATGTAAATAGAACCTTTGCGGATTTAAAATTTAGGAAGATATAATATATGCATAACTTATAAAATAAGTCCAAACAAGTAATTAAAATGGTTGTTATAATATTCTTTAATTGTTTATTAAGATTAAGGAATTCCTTAGTTTACCTACTTTAGAAGTAATTTTATTTTTCGAACAAATACACTAAAGAGTCATAAATATTTGGGGTAATTACCTTAGTGGCCATCAACTTTTGCCACCACTATCAAAATAGCCATTATATGGGGAAATGGATGAGAAATGGACATTTTTGGCAAACACTGTTACATTAATGGCCATTCCATCCAATTCCATCCAATTCCATCCATTTCCATCCAATTCCATCCAATAAGTGGCATTTTGGTAAATATGAGGATGACATTAATTTATTTTATATATATGACCAAAAATACCTTAATTAATAATTTTATATGTTATATAAGTAAGAAATTTTTTGTAATTAACTTATTTTTATTTTTAATTCTTAAAAGTTAGTAATTTATTTTTTGTGATTTTTTTCTTTCTAATGTAACTTAATTTTTTTTCATTTTTATTATATATTATGTAAATAGAACCTTTACGGATTTAAAATTTAGGAAGATAGAATATATGCATAACTTATAAAATAAGTCCAAACAAGTAATTAAAATGGTTGTTATAATATTCTTTAATTGTTTATTAAGATTAAGGAATTTCTTAGTTTACCTACTTTAGCAGTAATTTTATTTTTAGAACAAATACACTAAAGAGTCATAAATATTTTCAACAAGTAAGATCTTTGAGGATTTGTTCCAAGGAATGCTAATGCGGTAGTCCATTATTACAAGTGAGTTTATATGGAATATACATCTCGTGACGATAAATAAATACAAAAAAAAATTAAAAAATCAATTCAAATGATTTGTCATTCATCTTATCGACTTATGAACTATATGGTAATATTTAATTACAATCATTTACCATATTAAACAAATTTTATTTTGATGAATTTTAAAGCATATAATCGGCTACATACAAAATGTGAAAAATTAAATACAAGATTCAACGTATTATTCAATATATGGAAATAAAAGGGTAAAATAGGGTTTGTGAGAATGTCAGGGGTATATTTCCACTATTTTTATAATGTAAGCGAATTGAGATTTTCAATTTTCAATTTTCATTTTCGTCACTCTCTCTCTCCCTCTCTCTCTCTCTCTCTCTCCCTCTCTCCCACAAAGAACAGAACCAGACCAGACCAAAGACTCAAAAGAGTCAAAGAGAGACAAGAACAATGTACAAAGCAAAGCTACAAGAGTATTGTCAGTTTAAGCGGTGGGAGTTGCCTCTGTACACTACAATCAAAGAAGGTCCACCTCACGATCCTCGCTTTCAAACCACCGTCACTGTCAACAACCTCTCCTTCACTAACCGAATCTGCAAAACCACCAAGGAGGGCCAAAACAACGCCGCCAGGCTCGCCTTATTGCATTTCTCCACCTCCACCTCCTCCTCCTCCGCCTCTGCTTCTGGTATCATCATCTTATAACATTACTTCTTGTTGTTGTTGCAATTAGTGTTGTTATTGCTTGTTTTGTGAAGCTTTGTGGTTACTGCTTCTGTTTGGTTCCTGAGATGATGAGGGAATTTTTTTTGTAAAGGACTGAAATTCTTGATGTATTCCCGATCATGTGCGAATTGCGATTATCTATGCAAAATTCTATGTAAAGTTTCATTTGAAATTTTGTCCTTTAGAGGATTTTAAATATTACAGTTGTTTGATATTTAGAATTGACCTTTTAGTGCATTAATACAACGACGCACTTTAAAATTTCGTGGCTGCATGTGACTATGCCAACACAAGATCAAATTTTAACCGTGCATGGCGGGTAGAATTTTCAATTTATATATATGTGTGTTAATTTGTTTAATATCTTTTTCATATTGATTTTCATGTTTGTTAATGAGGCTACTTTCGCCTGTCTGTATTTATTTATTTATTTTTTCCAATGCTCTGTGTCTGTATAGGAATGCTAAAATTTGTAAGTGATGGGCTGTTTAGTTGTTGAGAGAATTTGGGGTTCTAATAGGGGAAAATGTTTTACTCTTACATTTTATACTGGGTCGTGGGTGGGATTTTGAGTCGTGAGGGTGGGAATAATCTGTTGTTGAATAAGATGTTGCTCTTTGAGTTAGTTAATCACGCTGAGGAACTAAATCTTAGTTTTCAACTGTTAACATGGTTAATTGGTTGCCATTTGTAAAGCACCGCTTTCGTTTTGCAATGTATGTTGATTTCGTTAATTATTGTGTCCTTGTAATTAATGTTAAACATTTGGTGCCGGTATAATTATATTCTTCATACATAATTTATTTTCTATGTTTAACTCTTCATTTCTTCTATATAGTATTATTTAGCAATATAGTAATTCCCTTATAAAGATCTTACGTCGGTTAGATATTTCGTTTTTGGAAAGTATGAATTTCTGTGGATTACTACTTTCCGATGAGGGCGGAACATGAATTAAATATGATAGTTTTGAAAGGATTCCAAACTTATTTTGTTTTTCTCGGAAAGCTTAGTTTGCCTTTATATCGAGTTGCAACAGTTTCGGTAGGTTCTTCAAGTCAACACACAGTGCAGCCAAACATGATGCTGGAAACAAATCCAATTCCCCAGGTCAATGCAACCGCCACAGTTGCTAAAGATGCTAACGGATCAACTGATCAAGAAGTTCTCTGTAAGTGTTTCCTGTAAATCATTAATAACTCGTAATCACATAGAGCTTTATGTCAATGCTAGATGAATATGTATATCAAAATAAAAAAATGCTGGATGAATATGACTGGCCATAGAATTATGACTCTCTTAATCATTCAATGCCTACCTCATTTGATACTCTTTGCATTGCGCAAAGTATGAGTATGTAGAAATAAAAGAATCCCTAGATGATAATGAAACACAAGGTTTAGTGTCAGCACCACCTAAAATTTAGTCATTCTTTCTTTGGAATTACAATTCTCAATGCGATGCACAATTGAAATCCCCAAGCTGATGGGGAAAGGATAATAAACAATTGATAGAGCACATTGGATCTAGAATGATTTAGTCTGCTCTGCCTGATTGATTCGAATTTTAAATATTACAATTGTTTGATATTTATAATTGACATGTAGTGCATTAATGCATTGATGCACATTAAAATTTGACATTGTTCGTGAGCTGCATGTGACCATGCCAAAAGAAGATCAAATTTTAATAGTGCATCACATGAATGCATTAAATAATGCACGGTAGAATTTTCCATATATATATATATTTGTTTATTATCCTTTTTATATTGATTTTCATGTTTGTTAATGAGGCTACATTCTCCTGTCTGTATATATTTAGTTTTTCCAATGCTGTGTGTCTGTATAGGAATGCTTAAATTTGTGTATACAGAGATAAACAGAAAATCTTATTTTAATTGAAGAAGAAATCCTCTAATATATTGAAAGAAAACCTAATAACCAACAAAAAGGAAAGCCGGTGTAATCCCACAAAACCAAGACACAATCGTTCAAAAATAGAAACAAATTAAACAACAAATAATATCCCAAAGACATCTCCAAGAATAAGGAAATAAAACTGATTTGGTCAGTGAAAAGCTTTCAACACACCCCCTCAAGCTGGAGAATAGATATTTGTCATTCCCAGTTTCTCAACTAACATCTTGAAGCTTGGTCTAGACAACCCAATTGTTAGAACATCTGCTACTTGTTGCTTCGTAGGAACATAAGTCATGCATATCTCCAAGGTCAATCTTCTCCTTTATTAAGTGTCTAACTACCTCTATGTGCTTTGTTCGATCATGATGTACTGGATTATGTGCCATACTTATTGCTGCCTTATTGTCACAGCACAACTTCATAGGATACTCACTTGATACTTACTATTCTTCCATAAGTCTCTTTAGCCATATAAGTACACAAGTTGTTTGTGCAAGAGTCTTGAATTCTGCTTCTGCACTGCTTCGAGCAACTGCCGACTGTTTTTTTGCTTCTCCAAGTAACCAGATTACCCCAAACCTTTGTGTAATACCCAAATGTGGATCTCTTGTCTTCAACTGAACCTGCCCAGTTTGCATCCGTAAATGCCTCCACACTCCTCTGTTCATTTTTCTCAAAGAACATTCCTTTTCTTGGTATGGTCTTTAAATACCTTAAGATCCGATATACAACTTCAAGATGTTCCTCAAAAGGAGAATGCATATACTGGCTCACCAAACTAATTGCAAAAGCGATGTCTAGTCTTGTATGAGACAAGTATATCAACCTACCAACCAGTCGTTTGTATCTCCCTATCACTGGAATTCCTCCGTTTCCTCCAAACTTCACATTCAAATCAATAGGTCTATCAGCGGGCTTGCAGCCAAGCATACCGGTTTCTTTCAAAAGATCAACTGTATATTTCTTTTGGGAACTAAGATTACCATTATTGCTTCTTGCTACTTCCATCCAAAGAAAGTATTTCTGTTGTCCGAGATCCTTAATTTCAAACTCACTTCCAAGGATTCTCTTTAGCCTTTCCAATTTGTCGGTATCTTCACTAGTCAAGATGATATCATCAACATACATGATCAAGATAGCCTTTTTTCCATGTTGTGAGTGTTTGAAAAAGAGAGTATGATCAGTTTGTCCCTAGATATGTCCGGTGTCTCTTTATTGACTTTGCAAACCAGTCAAACCAATCCTTTGGTGATTGCTTTAAACCATAGAAAGATTTCTTAAGTCTGCACACCTTCCTGTCGCTGTTTTCTCCTTCAAACCCAGGAGGTAAATCCATGCAAACTTCCTCTCCTAGCTCTCCATTGAGAAAAACATTCTTGACATCCATCGGTGTATTGGCCAGTCAAGATTGGTAGCTAGTGAAAGCAGCACCCTTATAGTGTTTAATTTGACGACAAGTGCGAAGGTTTCAATGTAATCCACTCCATAAGTCTGAGTGAACATCCTTTCGCAATCAAGCGGGCCTTGTATCTCTCTATTCTACCATATGAATTATATTTTATAGTAAATACCCGCTTACATCCATTAGGTGTTTTCCTTTAAGGTATCTCCCCAACATCCCAAGTCTCGTGCCTTTTTAAGGCTCTCATCTCTTCAAGTATTGCAGCTTTCCACTCTGGACTTTTTAAGGCTTCTTGAATGTTTCTTAGGACTTCAATTTCTCCAATTTTTTCTATCAAGGCACGAAATACAGGTGAATCCTGAAACTCACAGTATGATGGATAGAACTTAGCCACACAATTCAAGTCGTTTGTCAATTTACTAAGGTACATGCTAAATTAGGGACATGTAGAATTAAAAATAGTGTCATATTAGAAATTTTAATACGCCCCTTTCCGGCAACAGAAGATAGTGAGCCATCAGCAATACGAATCTTAAAATTTCTAGGACATGGAGTATATGTTGAAAACAATTCATGCATCCAATCATATGATAAGACACCCCATAATCTATAATCCAAGGACCCTTAAAATCAAATTTTGCACTCAAAACAGAGAGGTAATTACCTTTCTGTGCTACTGTGCACTTTAGAGTAGGTGTTTTTGAATTCATCGTAAATATTTTCTAAATTACAAAAATGGTTTGTCACTAAAAATATATCAAAAATCCTATATTAAACAAATTTTATTTTGATGAATTTTAAAGCATATAATCGGCCATATTTAATTTAATACAAAATATGAAAAATTAAATACAAAATTCAACATATATATATTTTTGAAGTTTTACTTAAATTCGGGGTTTTGTTTTGGGATGGGGAGGACTCGAACCCACAACCTCGTGGTGTAGGTGTGAGGGGGATATCATTGGACCAACCTCATCTCGTACAAAATTCAGCATATTTAATATATATATATATATATATATATATATATATATATATATAGTAACTTTCTAATGCGGGATCCCATACGACTTTTTTGTGAGGTTTCACTAATTTCAACCGTATTTACACTAATTCCAACCGGTTAGAATTAGTGAGTCTGCATGAATTTTTTGTGCGGATCTTGCACTTGATAATTTCTATATATCTATATACCATAAAAGGGTAAAATAGGGTTTGTCAGTGGCGTTTATAATGTAAGCGATTTGAGATTTTCATTTCGCCTCTCTCTCTCTCTCTCACACACACACACACACACAAAGAACAGAACTAGATCAAACCAAACCAAACAGAGACAACAACAATGTTCAAATCAAAGCTACAAGAGTATTGTCAGGGGAAGCGGTGGGAGTTGCCCCTGTACCATACAATCAAAGAGGGCCCATCTCACAAGCCTCTCTTTCAAACCACCGTCACTGTCAATGGTCTCTCCTTCACCAACCAATTCTGCAAAACCACCAAGGAGGGCCAAAACAACGCCGCCAGGCTTGCCTTATTGCATTTCGCCACCTCCTCCTCCCCCGCCTCTACTTCTGGTATTATCATCTGATAACAGCGTTTCTTTTTCTTGTTGTTGTTGTTGTTGCGATTAGTGTTGTTATTGCTTGCTTTGTGAAGCTTTGTGGTCACTGTTTGGTTCCGGAGATGATGTGGGAAAAAAAATGTACAGGACTGAAATTGTTGATATATTCCCGATCATGTGCGATTATCTATACAAATTCTATGTAAAGTTTCATTTGAAATTTTCTCTTTTAGAGGATTTTAAATATTACAATTGTTTGATATTTAGAATTGACCTTTTAGTGCATTAATGTATCGATACATGTTAAAATTTCATGGCTGCATGTGACCATGCCAACACAAGATCAAATTTCAACTGTGCATGACAGTATCCTTTTCATATATATGTGTGTGAATTTGTTTAATATCCTTTTCATATTGATTCTCATGTTTGTTATTGAGTATACATTCGCCTGTCTGTATTTATTTATTTTTTCCAATGCTCTGTGTCTGTATAGGAATGCTAAAATTTGTAGTGATGGACTGTTTAGTTGCTGAGAGAATTTGGGGTTTCTAAGTGGGGAACATTTTTTACTCTTACATTTTATGATCGATTGTGGGTTTTTGAGTCGCGAGAGCGGGAATAATCTGTTGATGAATAAAAAGTCGCTCTTTGAGTTAGTTAATCATGCTTAGGAACTTAATCTTAGGTTTCAACTGTTAGCATTGTTAATTGGTTGCCATTAGCGAAGCATAGCTTTCGTTTTGCAACTTAACTTATGATGATTTCGTTAATTATTGTGTCCTTGTAATTACTGGTAAACATCTGGTGCTGTTATAATTATTTTCTTCTTATACAATTTATTTTCTATGTTTTAACTCTTTATTATTTCTATATAGTATTATTTAGCTATATAGTAATTCACTTATAAAGATTTTAAGTTGGTTTGATATTTCTTTTCTGGAAAGTACGAATTTATGTGGATTACTACTTTCCAATGAGAGCGGAATATGAATTAAATATGATTGTTTTGAAAGGATTCCTAACTTATTTTGTTTTTCTTAAAAAGTTTAATTTTCCTTTATATCCAGTTTCTGTAGGTTCTTCTAGTCAAAGCACAGTGCAGCCAAACATGATGCAGCAAACAAATCAAATTCCTCAGGTCAATGCAACCACCGCATTTGCCAAAGATACTAACGGATCAACTGATCGGGAAGTTCTCTGTAAGTGTATTTGCAGTAAATCATTAATAATCACATAGAGATTTATGTTAACGCCGGATGAATATGCATATAAAAAAATGCCGAATGAATATGACTGGCCATAGAATTATCACTCTCTTGATCCTTCAATGCCTACCTTATTTGATTTTCTTTGCATTGCGCTGAGTATGAGTATGTAGAAATAAAAGAATCCTTAGATGATAATGAAACACAAAGTATAGTGTCAACACCACCTGAAATTTATTTTCTATGTTTTATATCTTTATTTCTTCTATAAATCACAATAAGATCTTTATAGTCATTCACTTATAAAGATCTTAAGTTGGTTTGATAGTTCTTTTGTGGAAAGTCTGGATTTCTGTGGATACTACTTTCCAATGAGGGCGGAATATTAATTAAATATGATAGTTTTGAAAGGATTCCAAACTTATTTTGTTTTTCTTGAAAGGTTTTTTTGCCTTTATATCGTGTTGCACAACAGATTCTGTAGGTTCTTCAAGTCAAAGCACAGTGCAGCCAAACATGATGCAAGAAACAAATCAATTTCTTATTCTCAATGCAACCACCGCAGTTGCCAAAGATGCTAACAGATCAACGGATCAGGTGGTTCCTTGTAAGTGTTTCTCCTAAAAATCATTAATAACTCGTAATCACATAGAGCTTATGTCGATGCTGGATGAATATGCATATCAAAAAAAAAAAAAAAAAAAATGCTGGATGAATATGACTGGGTCTAGAAAGATTTAGTCTGCTCTGCTTGATTGATGCGGATTTTAAATTTTACAGTTGTTTGATATTTAGAATTGACCTTTAGTGCATTAATGCGTCGATGCACATTAAAATTTGACATTGTTCATTAGCTGCATGTGACCATGCCTAAACAAGATCAAATTTTAATAGTGCATCGCATGAATGCATTAATGCACGGTAGAATTTTCCAGATATATATATATATATATATGTGAATTTGTTTACTATCCTTTTTATATTGATTTTCATGTTTTTTAATGAGGCTACATTTACCTGTCTGTATTTAATTAATTTTCCAATGTCCATATAGGAATGCTAAAATTTGTATGTGATTGACTGTTTAGTTGTTGAGAGAATTTGGGGTTCTAAAAGTTGAAATTTTTTTTGCTCTTATATTTTATGCTGGATTGTGGGTTTTTGAGTCGTGAGGGCAGGGACTTCGTGCAAATTGTCTGTTGATGCATAAAATGTTGCTCTTTGAGTTAGTTAATCATGCTTAGGAACTTAATCTTAGTTTTTAACTGTTAGCATAGTTAATTAGTTGCCATTTGTGAAGTTTCACTGTCGTGTTGCAACTTATGCGGATTTCGTTAAATTATTGTGTCCTAGTAATTAATGGTAAACATTTGGTGCTGGTATAATGATATTCTTCTTATACAATTTATTTTCTATGTTTAACTCTTTAAGTATTCTATATAGCATTGTTTAGCTATATAATAATTCGCTTATAAAGATCTTATTTTAGTTTGATATATATATATATATATATATATATATATATTTTGAAAGTATGAATTTCCGTGGATTACTATTTCCAATGAGGGCGGAACATGAATTCAATATGAAAGTTTTGAAAGGATTCCAAACTTATTTTGTTTTTCTTGAAAGGTTTAGTTTGCCTTTATGTTGTGTTGCAACAGTTTCTGTAGGTTCTTCAAGTCAAAGCACAGTGCAGCCAAACATGATGCAGGAAACAAATCAAATTCCTCAGGTCAATGCAACTGCCACAGTTGCCAAAAATGCTAACGGATCAACCGATCAGGAAGTTCTTTGTAAGTGTGTTTCCTGTAAATCATTAATAACTCGTAATCACATAGAGATTTATGTCAATGTTGGATGAATATGTATATCAAAAAATAAAAAATGCTGGATGAATATGACTGGCCATAGGATTATCACTTTCTTGATCCTTCAATGCCCACCTTATTTGATGCACTTTGCATTGCGACTCATATGAGTTTGTAAAATAAAAGAATCCCTAGATGATAACGAAACACAAAGTTTAGTGTTAGCACCACCTGAAATTTAGTCATTCTTTATTTGGAATTACAATCCTCATTGTGATGCACAATTGAAATCCCTAAGCTGATGGCGAAAGGTGTAATAAACAATTGAGCACAATGGATTAGAAAGATTTAATCTGCTCTGCCCTGCCCTGCCCTGCCCTGCCTGGGGTATGCTTGTAGTAAACACCTTTAAACCTTTAAATATGTTCAAAGTCCCTTAATTCAATGCAATAACATATTAAGTCCTAACAGAGTTTTTAATGTTATTATTATTTTTTTTTTGTATCCTATCAAAAATAAATAAATACAATCCTATTTAGCCACCTCTTTGCTGCTCTCATTTGTAGCATTTGATCTGATCTTTCTTTCCTTTTCTCCCATCTTTCATCATGGTGTGAAGCTTAGTGAGAAGCCAAATTTCCCTCAGGTGTCTCATTTAAATCACATTTTGTGGTTTGACACAGATTCTTGAGTAATGACTCTTGGTTTTGAGGGATGAGTTTAGCTTGATTGATACTTGGTTCTTATTCTGTCTTTTCAATTTATGGGATTTAGTTTAGCTTAGTATTTTGCTAGACCTTTTTAGCAGATTGTAAATATTACAAATTGACTATATACACAATCTTACATTTTATGCTAGATTGCGAGCTTTTGAGTCATGGGACTGGGAACTTTATGTAAATGATCTATTGATGAATAAAATGTTGCTCTTTGAGTTAGTTAATCATACTTAGGATCTTAATCTTATTTTTCAACTGTTAGTATGGTTAATTGGTTGCCATTTGTGAAGTATCGCTGTCGTGTTGCAACTTATGTTGATTATTGTGCCCTTGTAATTATTGGTAAACATTTGGTGCCTGTACATTCATGTACCTCTAATACAATTTATTTTCTATGTTATAATTCTTTATTTCTTGATTTTCTTCTATATAGCATTGTTTAGCTATATGATAATTCACTTAAAAAGATCTTAAGTTGGTTTGATATTTCTTTTCTGGAAAGTACGAATTTCGGTGGATTAATACTTTCAAATGAGGGTGGAACATGAATTAAATATAATAGTTTTGAAAGGATTCCAAACTTATTTTGTTTGTCTTGAAAAGTTTAGCTTGCCTTTATACTTGTTTAAACAGTTTCTGTAGGTTCTTCAAGTCGAAGCACAGTGCAGCCAAACATGATGCAGGAAACAAATCAAATTCCTCGGGTCAATGCAACCGCTGCAGTTGCCAAAGATGCTAACGGATCAACTGATCAGGAAGTTCTATGTAAGTTTTTCTCCAATAAATCAATATTAACTCGTAATCACATAGAGCTTTATTTCAATATTGGATGAATATGACTGGCCATAGAATTATCACTCTCTTGATCCTTCAATGCCCACCTTATTTGATATTCTTTGCATTGCGTCTCATATTAGTTTGTAGAAATAAAAGAATCCCTAGATGATAATGAAACACAAAGTTTAGTGTTAGCACCACCTGAAATTTAGTCATTCTTTATTTGGAATTACAATTCTCAATGCGATACATAATTGAAATCCCTAAGCTTATGGGGAAAGGTGTAATAAACAATTTATAGAGCACATTGGATTAGAAAGTTATATTCTGCTCTGCCCTGGCCTGCCTGAAGTATGCTTGTAATAAACACCTTTAAATATGTTCAAAGTCCCTTAATTCAATGTCAATAACTTATCAAGTCCTACAGAGTTTTTTTTTTTATTTTTTTTTTATTTTTTATTTTTTATTTTTTTGTATCCTATGAAAAGAAAAAAAAAATTAAAAAAATATAAAAACTGTGTTAAGGTTTTATTCCTATTTAGCCGCCTCTTTGCTGCTCTCATTTGTAGCATCCGATCTGACCTCTCTTTCCTTTTCTCTCATCTTTCATCATGGTTTGAAGCTTAGTGAGAAGCCTAATTTCCCTTGACTTCGTGTCTCATTTAAATCACATTTTGTGGTTTGATAGATATTCTTGAGTAATGACTCTTGGTTTCGAGGGATGAATTTAGCTTGATTGATACTTATTACTTATTCTGTTTTTTCAATTTTCCAGATTCGGTTTAGCTTAGGATTTTGCTCGACTTTTTTGGCGGATTGTAAACTTACAAATTGACTTATTCACATAGAATCTTACATTTTATGCTAGATTGTGGGTTTTTAAGTCACGAGGGCAGGAACTTTGTGTAAATGATCTATTGATGAATAAAATGGTGCTCTTTGAGTTAGTTAATCATGCTTAGGATCTTAATCTTATTTTTCAACTGTTAGCATGATTAATTGGTTGCCATTTGTGAAATATCGCTATTGTGTTGCAACTTAAGTTGATTACGGTGTCCTTTGTAATCATTGGTAAACATTTGGTGCCAGTACATTCTTATTCCTCTTACACAATTTATTTTCTATGTTTTAATTCTTTATTTCTTCTATATAGCATTGTTTAGCTATATAATAAGTCACTTATAAAGATCTTAAGTTGGTTTGATATTTCTTGTCTGGAAAGTATGAATTCCCGTGGATTAATGCTTTCAAATGAGGGTGGAATATGAATTAAATATAATAGTTTTTTAAGGATTCCAAACTTATTTTGTTTGTCTTAAAAAGTTTAGCTTGCCTTTATACCGTGTCTAATAACAGTGCAACCAAACATACAAGAAACATTTGGGGTGTTACATTCATATTCTTATACATTATATATATATATATATATATATATACTTTTTACGGTTATTCTTCTTATACAAATTTTTTTATTTTTTTTATTTTTTATTTTTTTTATTTTTAATGTTTTGACTCTTTATTTCTTCTATATAGCATTGCTTAGCTATATAGTAATTCGCTTATAAAGATCTTAAGTTGGTTTGATATTTCTTTTCTGGAAAGTATGAATTTATGTGGGTTACTACTTTCAATTGAGAACGGAATATGAATTAAATACGATAGTTTTGAAAGGATTCCAAACTTATTTCTGTGGGTTACTACTTTCAATTGAGAACGGAATATGAATTAAATATGATAGTTTTGAAAGGATTCCAAACTTATTTTTGTTTGTCCTGAAATGTTTAGCTTGCCTTTAAGAAAGAGATTTTAGTTATCATATTTTTTCTTATGCTTTTCTTCTTTGATTAGGCAGTTTGATTCTTTACTCTTTAGTTATAAGTTATAACATGATATTTCTTCTCGCACTCATTATTGCATTCTAAATGCTTACTTTTTGATAATGAAACTCTCAAGTGATAGAGGAAAGAGGCCATAACATTGATGCAAATGTGAAAAGTAAAGTATAAGTTTTTCTCTTTTCTTTTATTTTCAATATGGTGTAACTATCTCGATTGTTGCTCTTTCCAAAGAGCTTTCATATTTGTATTATGCTTACTTTTTGATAATGAAACTCTCAAGTGATAGAGGAAAGAGGCCATAACATTGATGCAAATGTGAAAAGTAAAGTATATGTTTTTCTCTTTTCTTTTATTTTCAATATGGTGTAACTATCTCGATTGTTGCTCTTTCCAAAGAGCTTTCATATTTGTATTGCATGTACAAAGTTGTTTCTAGATGCCAAATGACTGCTTGTTTGAAAACTTGGATGGCCATGCCATAGTTATAATCTATCCCATGTTGGTAATGTTGAATATGAATATCAAATAATTCGCAGATAGAAACTAATTGCAAATAGAGAAACTAGGATGGGTGTCACTTAGATTCCATTTCTGAAAATCATTAATAACTTGTAAATTTGTAATCACATAGAGCTCTATGTCTATGCTGGATGTGAATATGACTGGCCATAGAATTATCAATCTCTTGATCCTTCAATGCCTACCTTATTGATACTCTTTGCATTGTGTCTTTCATGAGTACGTAGAAATAAAAGAATCCCTAGAAGATAGTGAAACACAAAAGTTTTCGTGTCTGCACCACCTGAAATTTAGTCATGCTTTCTTTGGAATTACAATTCACAAAGTGATGCACAATTGAAATCCCCAAGCCGATGGGGACAGGTGTAATAAACAATTAATAGAGTAAATTGGGTTTAGAAAGATATAGTTTTCTCTGCCTTGCCTTGCCTGGGGTATGCTTGTAATAAATGCCTTCTAAAATCTAAATATGTTCAAATTCCCTTAACACAATGTCAATAACATATAAAGTCCTAAAACAATTTTTATATGTTATTATTTATGTATCCTATCAAAAATAAATAAATACAAAAGATATAAAAACCGTGTCAGGGTTTTATTCCTATTTAGCCACCTCTTTGCCGCTCTCATCTGTAGCATCTGATTTTATCTCTCTTTCCTTTTCTCTCATCTTTTATCATGCTGTGAAACTTAGTGAAAAGCCAAATCTCTCTCACTTCTATGTGTCTCATTTAAATCACATTTTGTGGTTTGAAAGATATTGTTGAGTAATGACTCTTGGTTTGAGGGATGAATTTAGCGTGATTGGTACTTACTTTCTCGTTTCAATTTCTTGGATTTGGTGTAGCTTAGTACTTTGCCTGACATTTTTATGCTTCATAGTATAATGATTTTCATTGAATATTTTTGGGACATTTGTTGACATTTAGTTGAATTGTGTCACTGGTGGGGCTAGGTTGGATCTAAGACAGTGATTTATAAACTTCTTTGTGGTGGCATTTGGGAAAAGTGCCAGCATCTTATGGGGTGGGATGGAGATGCTGTGTGGAATTCCCTTGTCCAAATCTGGCTTGGTCACCATCCCTGTGCTTTCTAATTTTTTGATTATTATGACATCTTGCTTTACATACTGAACATGTGATTCTAAGAATTGATACAACAATTAAATATTCTTTTTCATGACAATTCAACAATTGACTTACAGTTTTTTTTTTTCTTTCTATTTTTAAAATTATAGTTATGTCACAGCACTATAAGAGCCAGCTGCAAAGCTATGTTCAAAAGAGAAATCTCGCTCTTCCTATCTATTCTTGTGAGCGGATGGGTCCTCCTCATGCTATGCGCTTTAAGTGTAAGGTTACAGTTACTGGGCAGACTTACGAGTGCTCAACTTTTTTCCCCACATTAAAGGAAGCTGAACATGGAGCAGCAAAAGTTGCTTTAATGTCATTGCCATCAGATGGAGTTCAAGAGGCATGTGTTCTAATTACTTGTTGATTTGTTTGTTGTCCATCTTTACCTCTTTTAAATGTATGATTATGTATTCTGCAGGATGGCTCTATACTTTACAAGAACCTCTTACAAGAATTGGCTCAGAAAAAAGGTTATGCTTTGCCAATTTATACGACAAATGTATCTGGTGAAGCTCATGTGCCAACTTTTGTTTCAACTGTGGAGGTCAAAGGTGAGTTGTTCACTGGACAGAGATCCAAAACAAAAAAGCAGGCAGAGATGAGTGCAGCAAAAGTTGCTTACGTAACTATTATAGAAGGTATGTGTACCCTTTTTTCTTTGTGCTCTCAATTATTTGTTGAAAGGTTGATTCAAGGAAAAAGGTGCGAATTTGGTAAAATATCTACTTTACTGTTATGTTTGATTTATAAAGACCTGTATACTAGATTCTAGATAGTCTAATTTACATCTTTTGTCTCGACTCTTGAATGTGAACTCTCTTGACCGACGTTCTTACAAAAGTTCCGTAGCTGTAGTATGAGTGAGATACATAATATCATGATTTGAAATTACAATAATTGTTGAGAGAAACACTTCAAAGTTATGGTTTAGGTACTACCAAATTACGAAAGCAGGAAAAGAGAAAGTGATGACTCTAGGTTACATAGCTTCATTATGCTAATAACTATTTCCAGTGCTTGACTAGAGACTATGCTTTCATGTTCAGGTAAGCCAAGTCAGGGCCCAACATTTCTTCCTCCTACCGGTGGAGCACAAGCTGGCCACATTGATCCAATACCTTCGGAGCCTATGGAGGTAGTTTTTATTGAAAATGAGCCTATGGAGGTAGTTGAAGTGGATAAAGGTGAACGTTCTTCTTGGAGCTTTAAAGAATATACCATTATATATTCCAATTACTAAATACGATAGATATAGTTGTCCTTGTGTTCTTTGATTTTGATTGGTCTTGTAGATTGACTAGAAAATAGATAGTTTAGAGGGATGTGATTATTAACAGTAGTTACAGGTTGTAATTTTTGGCTCAACTTGTCAAGACTCCTTTCAAGTGTGAAATTGTTGGTAGTTGCATTGATTAAACTTACTTCAACTTATTTATTTCTAAATTATTTACAGAAGCAATCATCTGTCAACATCTTCGCGAGCTGCTTCCACAACCAGGCACCAATCCAACTTGTAAAAGAGAGTCATCTTCTTCAACTGTCTTATCTGCCCCTGCTGATGTCTCCGGTCAAACATTTACCAATGATCGAACCAAAATTAGAGTACTCCCATATACGCCAAACATGACATTGCCAAAGGATGGCACGGTGGTGTTTAGAGATGAAAAGTATGTTGCTGTGAAGCTCGGATCTCAATCAAACCAGTAAAACTTTGTCCAGAAGCATGCACCGATTGTATACAGTGAACGATGTAGATTTTATCGATAGTTTTATTATTTTAGGGCCCTTCGCAGTGTATTGATCAGACTATTAGTTCTGTAGATACAACTTCTATTAATCTGATCTACACATATAAAATCATCTTCAACTTTTAGATGAGTTTCATCTACTATAAAGTTTTTATGTGCAAATTGTCAATTCTAATCATATTAGTTTTTGTTGGAAATTTTTTTTTAACCACATCTATTAGTTTGATTTTTAATAACGAAGTATGAATATTTCTTTTCACCGCCATATCCTAACAATTACCCAAAATATCCCTTCAACATAGATATGATTTGACTGTTTTCATTTGTTAGTTGGTTAAAAACAATTACATTTTTGCCTGTGGATAAAAATAAATTTTCATATTTTATGAGGGTTATTTATGAAAGTGCAAATTGTCAATTTTAACATACAAGTTTTTAGAAATTTGTTTTTAACCACATCTATTAGGTTGATTGTCACTAGTGTAAATTGTCAAAAATAATAGGGAAAATTGCACAAACATACCCTGACTTTAACACATATATGAGGCATAATCCAGTTTTGCCAAAATTACAAGAAAATACCCTTGACTAACCGTTGACTGACAGTTGACTAACAGTTGACCATACTAAATAATAAAATGATCAAAATGCCCTTCTTCAATGTTTTATTAATTTTAATTTTTAAAAAATATTGTAAATATTAAAATAATTAAAAACTAATTAATTAACAATATAAAATTTAGAAGTCAAATATTACAAAATGTCCAAATTACCCCTCAATATTATAATATTTTTAATTTTTTAATTGTTTGATAACCGTTAATTATATATTAAAAGCCAACCAAAACAATTTAAATATATATATTTTTAAGAAAAACTATTTATGCAGATTTCGTAGGTCTCCATGGAGATCAATTGCTATTTGAATTGTTTTGGTTGGCTTTTAATATATAATTAACAGTTATCAAACAATTAAAAAATTAAAAATATTATAATATTGAGGGGTAATTTGGACATTTTGTAATATTTGACTTCTAAATTTTATATTGTTAATTAATTAGTTTTTAATTATTTTAATATTTACAGTATTTTTTAAAAATAAAAATTAATAAAACATTGAAGAAGGGCATTTTGGTCATTTTATCATTTAGTATGGTCAACTGTTAGTCAACTGTCATTCAACGGTTAGTCAAGGGTATTTTCTTGTAATTTTGGCAAAACTGGATTATGCCTCATATATGTGTTAAAGTCAGGGTATGTTTGTGCAATTTTCCCAAAATAATATTATATCTTTAGAAAATTTTATTTTTAACCTCATACAATAGTTTGATTGTTACTAACCTAGTGCAAAAATTTATTTTCTCCCCGTTGTAAAACAATTACACAAATTCCCCTACCATCATTCCCTTCTCTCTCTTTTCTCTCTTCAAACAAATATTCTACCATTATCTCTCTAATTTCTCACTACGTTTCAACGGACCTGATTTCAACACAAACATAATAAGATTTATGCACAAAAAACCATTCAAAAGAAGGTTTGTATCAATTGAAGAGATTTTCTAAGTTTGCATAAAAAAGGGGCAAATCTCACCATTTATATTCACCCATTGATGAGTTTTGGTTGTATATAGCAACTTTTGAACATGTAAAGAAAAAAATTGAAAAACCACGAGGTGCTAAAAAATTACAATATTTGACTAGGGGTGTGCAAAAAACCGTCAGACTGAACTAAACCAACCAACCCAACCCATAAAGTTTGGGTTGGTTAGATTAAAAATATAAAAAATGGGTGGTTACAAACCGATTAAAGGTGGTTCGGTTTGGGGTTGAGTGAAATAATTCACCAACCCAAACCAAACCACATATTTTATAAAGTAAAACTAAAATATAAAATTCACTACGTTTTCTATCGAGTCTAGATTTTATAATTTTTACCGATTACTTTAAACTTTTATAGTTTAATTAGTTGTTTTGATATAATTTCTCTGATTGATTGATGTATTAGGGTTTCAAAAACATATCTGCTGTCAAACATGTCTTTAATCAGGGTATATATATATATAAAATATTTTATGTTATGATTTTTTCATTTAAATATTTTAACAATATAATACCCAAAAAAAAAAAAAAAAAAAAAAAAAAAGATTTGAGTTCAAATCTAAACCGATAAACTTATCCAAACCAACCCGACTTTTTTTGTTTTGGTTTGAATCGGTATGAAAAATCACATTGGTTTGGTTTGGGTTGAAATATAGCCAAACCGATCTATATTGGTTTGATTTGACATTGAGTTTCAACCCAAACCAACCGAAAACGCACGCCCCTATATTTGACATTGCAAAGTGCATTACTTTACAATATTAAATAGAGTCCTTAAAATTTCTAGCACTCTTTTCAAAGCCATTTGTGGAAAAGTCACCCAATTAATAAGTTTTGTAGAAATAGCACCAATTAAGGTGATCCACCAAAATTGCCCCTAATCTCTCTTTATCTCTCTCTTTCTTCCTCTTTCCTCTTTTTTTTTTTTTTTCAAAAACCTCCATTGATCCATCAATGGAGGTCGGACAGACCTCAAATGGAGGTCGAATGGAGGGCGAAAGACCTCCAATGGAGTCAAAATGACCTTGACTTCCATTGGTGGTCGATGAAGAAGAAGATTAAAAAAAAATAAATCTGGAAATAAGTCTCGAGTATTTTGAAATAAGTCTTAGGTATCTAAAATAATTCTCGGGTAGTTGGAAATAGCTTGAAATAAGTCTCGGGTGACCTACCCGAGACTTATTTCTAAATACCCGAAACTTATTTCCAAATATCCGAGACTTATTTCCAGATTTTTTTTTTTTAATCTTCTTCTTCATCGACCACCAATGAAGGTCGAGGTCATTTCGACTCCAATGGAAGTCTTTCACCCTCCATTCAACCTCCATTTGAGGTCTGTCCGACCTCCATTGATGGATCAATGGAGTTCTTTGAAAAAAAAACAAAGGAGAGAGGAAGAAAGGGAGAGAGAGAAAAAAAGAATAAGTGAGGGCAATTTGGATAGATCACATACTTTGGTGCTATTTCTACAAAACTTATTAAGTTGGTGATATTACCACAAAACCAATCCAATTTGGTGTTATTTCTCTCTATTTCCTCTATTAAATAACCAACATGAAATAAAACACTGACCAACCTGAAATACAAGCCATGAGTCCATGACTAAAGTGAAATACCTAAACACAGACCAACATGAAATGCCTAAACCATACCTCCTCTCTCTCTCTCTCTCTCTCTGTGTGCAGGATGTGTTTGAGCAATGAGAGGACAGATTAAATAGGGGCATTTTAGACCTTTTACACACAAATGGTTAATAACAGACCAACAGTTATTGGATGTGGCTAATTCGATACGTGAGGGGTTTAATTTTGAGATTTTCCCTTTTACTAACCAAGTATAAAAATCTCTTTAGAAAGGTCCTGCTTCATGTTTGGCATTATTAATGGGTTGATTAGAAGCCTAATTGTTGTTATCGGTGTTCAATTTTAAGGGTAAAAACTATCTTGTCTACCCAAAATTTGAAAATGACCGAAAAAGAAACAAAAAATTCAACTGTATTCATAACACTAATTTTCTACATTAAAAAAAAAAAGAAAAAAAAAAAGAACTCTCCCATTCCAAAGTACTTTGTGATGCAGTAAAATGTCAAGCACATTCCCAGATGGACTTGGCAACTAAAATAGACAAAATTGAACTACAAAATTTGGGTTTGGCATAAATAAATGCCCATTAGATTGCAATAATTAAACTCACATAAGGATTCCTTCTGTATTATTGAGGGCTTTCTTTGCAACCTTGAATTTGTTAGAGAGCTTTCGGTTGGTTTTCACGACATACTCCTTCACAAAAAACTCGATCCCATTTCTAAGAGTTTCAAGCTCAGGTGTTACAGCTATTCGTGTAAACACGTTCCATACGAGGTTATCAGGATACTCAAAAATGGCCTCAAACAGCATCCTGAAATGCATGATTCTTTTCGGGGTCAGAAGCTGGGGGTCGCTGAAGTCTATACTCTTCAAGACTGCAAGGGACAGAGTAAAAGAGGCAACCATCTCCACTATAAATTTCGCTAGGTGCATCGATCTTATAAGCTGCATCGACTCCAGCTCCTTGAAGTGGTCCCAAAGGGTAAACTGAAATTGTGCCAGATAAAAAGGAAGATAAAAATGCAATAGCTTTTGTAAAAATCTAAAGAATTGCAATAAAGATGAGGGCTCTAAACAACTATTGTGTAAACTAAACTTGTGATTTATACCTGTAAAGTAAACTTGTGATTTTTGTCATGCTCACAGAACTTGGACGCTAGTATAGTGTAGTATTTGTTAAAAACTTTCTCTTGCAAACAACATTCCACAAGAACCCGCATAATCTCTCGATCCTATAGACATAGGCAAAGATGAAGTGTTATAACATGAAGGAACAAAATTTACAGAAGTAAAAGAATAAAGAAAGAAATCAACAAATGCCCACCTGCTTTGCAGGCAAGTCCAGCCTTAAAAGCTTTTCAAATGCATCAATATAGTCTTCCCCACTCATTATTATACAAAATATTGCCCTTCTAGCATCAGTATTCATCCTTTGTGCAGAAGCAAGCTGTAGCATTTTCTGGGCTTCAAGAACCTCTTTATCGATTGTGCTAGCAACCTCTTCCACATCTTCTGTTTTGGAAGCCATCTCTCCAGATAACCACCATTGGCCCTTTTTCTTAGGGTCAAGCAGCTTGCTCCACGTTAGTCCCCTTATTAAAATGTCTTCGACCCTTAACTGCAATATCAACTTATCAAGACATATCAAACTACATAACTACACAGAAGAGACAAAACCTCATGCAAACAAGTTGAATGAAGAATATTATATAAATATTAAACTATCATTTTTAATCACTTTCGGTTTCTCAATATTTTGGCAATCAATGGAAATCTCACCTTTATCCACAAAAACTAAAATAATATCACCAGAAGCAGAATATCCTTTACTTTATTTCATTCATTACCTTCTGCTTCACTTTATTCAATATACATTTATACTTCCCAAGTGCATAAATGCATTATATTAGTAAATTTAGACTTCCTAGATGCATAAAGGCATGATATTAGCATCAAGCTTGGCTAGACTCAACTTTGCAGATTCGAAGCAAAGATATGGATGGCCCAAGTGAAAACACTAACAAGAAGCTCTGACGAATTTTTCAGGGTGGTTGTTCTCCTAAAAACGCAATGTCAATCTTTCTTAAAGGTAAATTACCTACACACATAATACTTCGACCAATGCCGCATAAGCTAAGAGGTCAATGCAAAGTCTTCCCCTTTACTCCCCAAGGCATCCAAAGGGGGAGGAAGGAGATTTAAAATAGGTAAAAGAACTTGAAAAGAAAATAAAAATAAAAAACAGAACTAGCAAAGACCTTTTGTAGCCATTTCTTTATCCGTGTGTGTTGTACGGTATCCTCTTTAGGCCTTTTCTTGTTGTTTTTGATGTCGCATATGGTTTCAAGCATGAACTCCATCTGCACAAATCACTACAAATTAGCAACAAAGCCAAGTAGACAAAAGATTTGAATGTGTAACTTTGTAAATAGCTTACCCTTTTGCCATTTATTTTATCCTCGCCGTCTTTTAAGGAAGCCTTCAACTCGCTCACCCTATTCTGAACACTAAGGATAAAATCTCTCATAGCAGCAGGATCATCACTCCTTATTTTCATTCCACAGCCTTTACAATCAATAGCAGTTCACACAAAACAAGATGTTTTGGTTCATCAGTTTGGATAATTTAGTACATTGACATCTAATAGTTTGCAAAACACTAATTCATGCAGACTAAAAGCATATAAAAAGGATAGATCATGTTAAAATATTAAATAGTTTGGAAAAATTTTAAAATTTAAATGCAATGCTAAACTAGAGTGTATCTTCATGAATTCAGAATTTCTGATAAAACTTAACCATGAATCATGACATGAATTTTCAGAAGACAAAGCCACGCACATGAAGACAAAAACATCAATAATCAAAACAAGGCTTACATTGTAAAATTGTCAAGATAGTTGAGACATCAATCTCTGCCAACTGCTTGCTCAGCATGATGAGAAAGTCATATATTAACTCACTGAAAAACACAATCAAAAGCAATTCCATTAGAATAGGCCAATAGGGTTGTCCAATACTTGAGAAGCTATTTTAAGGGAAGTGTCATGTGAAGTGAAACAGATCGCTATCAACATTATAGGGAAATGACCTATTAATATATACTAGACAACATCAATCACTGATCTGTATAACCAAAGGGAACTCACTTAGGACCTAGCTATATTTAAACTCACCTAAGAAGTTACCAAATATATGAAGCACAGATTAGGACTTCCATTTGAAAGTAAAATTGGAGTCCCCAGCTACAGACCGACTTATTTGTGAAGCTCAAGTTAGGTCTTTAGAGTTTAAAACAGTAGCACACACCAGGCAGTCGTCTGGCCATGTTCATAGTGCCACATAATTTAAGTTTAAAAAAATTCTAATAAGAAGGGCCATATTTATGGCCATGTTTACAGCAGATTACTCACCTTGAGCAAATTCCAAATATGCATAGATAGGAGAGTAAAAGAGTAAGATTTCGCAAGGAAAGATTGTCTTCTTTGCAGTACTCATTCTGGAAAGAAAATGAAAAACTGATTCAGCTCATTTGATTGATAGAGCTTGCAGATGCAAAAAACATGCCATTGGACACTAAATAATTTAATTTATCTTTCTGATGTTACAAATCAAAACAAAACACTTTCCATGATGAGATGTAATTCTTTTCAATATTGCAAGTCAAACCTCAAAAGATTTAGCAAGTGAAGCCATAAGCTTTGCACTAAAGTCGATCCCAACTGAACAAGCCATGCCTGCAACAAAAGCTGCAAAAACAGCAGCATACCTGCACAACAAGCATACGAAATGTCAGTTATATATAATGCACCAAAATAAGCTTTACACCCACTAATGCACCAAAATAAGCTATAAACATAATGAAACTAAAGATTTAGCAGAGCATTGGATATACAGACCATTCACATTACAATTAGGAAACTACAAATTCACACATGTAAACTTCAAATATACGCCTATTCCAAGACATACTAGTGCATGGCAGTCAATATTGTCCTCTTTCTAATGCATGTAATACATATGGAACGGCAGAGATTAACAAGGATACTTTATAGATAACCTGAGGTAGTCTTGCAAAGATACTATCCACATATATACTGTTATCATTTGGCCCATCTCAAATATAAGAGCAATGAGGAAGACATTGAGTGATTATTATCTTGAAATAGAAGTTGAAGGAAAAATCACTGAGATAAATAAAAACATACTTAAACCTACATAGTGGTAATTTAAAAAGCTATACTGCTGATAATGCATCCTGCTTTCTATGTTTATAATTTCCAGGACAACACTACATTTAATTTTCATGATGAAGGTATTAAGAACTGAAACCAATTTAAGAAACTATTTTTATGTTCTTCCTTTCCTATTTTTGAGTAGGGATGAAGCACTTCTTTCATATAAAGGAGGATTTGAAACAAAGAAATGAAGTGACTTAAGAGAGAAAATTGTTATGGTAGTGCACAACAAACAAATCAAGAACAAACAAGTCAAACAGTGAAAAGATCAGAAATTCTGTAAAATGGACACATAATAAGACCTAGCTTTTCATCAGAGATAGATGCCAGCCAAAAACTTTGTGATTCCATGTTTCATCCATAAAAACAGATTGTTATTTGTAATAACTTTTTAATATCATGAAAGGTCCTGATTCCTGAATTACTATTTGCATAATTTCCCATGTAAAAGATAAATCCAAAGATTAACTTGAACTTTATTCAGTCCCAACATATCACTAAACACTAGCCAAGCCAATGATCAGGTCCCCTTATCTATTAATCCTTTGGGAAGAGAGCCTAAACCATGTCATAAGAACTATTCCAGTAATAGCAAAATTTTCAAAAAGACACAATTGAGCCAAAAATCTAAGGAGTAAAAACATTAACATGACCCTACAATGCTGTTCAGATTATTGTTAGTACTTAGTAGCACAAATAAACAAATAACAGCACAGAATCAATCAAAAAAAGGTCTTCGATTTGAGAAAAAAAAGATAAGAAAAAGCTCAAAACAAAGAAAGAAAGAAATAAGGCTGCGTCTGGTATCATTTTTAAAATGATGCTTTATAAAATCATTTGAGAAAATGAAAATGGTGTTTTAGATTTGCTGTTTTTTGAAAAAGAAACAGAGAAAACATGTTTGGTAGACATAATCGAAAATATTTTTGAACTAATACTATTAATTGTATTTGTATGATTTATATTAACAATGATATTTATTTTGATATTTTGAAGAGACATACGTTGTTATTAGTTAACAGTTTGATGATAAAATGTATTTGTTAAGAATTATTTCACATAATTTAGGGCAATAAATAAATATTATTCAAGGCTAAACCATTTTTTTAATTTTAACTTTTCTCACATTAACAGATTATTTCAATTAGTTTAATTTAAATTTCAGATGTCATTATCACTAGAAAATAATAAAATCTATTTTTTTTGTGATAAAATAATGCATGACTGGATAGGAAGAGAATGAATAACATCTCTCTCTCTCTCTCTCTCTCTCTCTCTCTCTCTCTCTTATGCAAAACTAGCAAAACAACTTTTGGTGTTTTCAATGTTTCCTGATATTTGTGCACAAACGTTAAATAATTGTTTCCCATGTTCTTTTGGAAAAGAGTGACCAAACACGGTTTCAACGAATTTCCGAAAAACAAAAACAAAAACAAAAACAAAATTAGGTGGCGTTTGGATCTGTTTTTAAAAACAGTTTTTTGTTTTTAAAAATAAAAAACAACTAAAATGCTGTTTGGTTAAATGTTTTACAAAACTGTTTTTAAAAACAAAAAACAACTTTTTAAAAGTTAAAATTAAAAAGTTAAAAACAACTTTTTATTGTTTTCTATTGTTTTCAAAATAAACTTTAACTTTTCCCTCCAAACAACTATTTCACTCATTTTAAAAACAACAACCAAACACTTTTACATCGTTTTCCGTTTCAAAAAACTACTTTTAAAAAACACTACCAAACACATTACATTTTTAAAAATATCATTTTTAAAACATGATTTCCATTTTTAAAACAAGTTTTTAAAAACACCATTTTAAAAACGATACCAAACGCGCCCTTAGGTTGTAAAAAATGGTATCTTACACCCCGTAACCTTCTAGCAGTAATTAATATTTGGATTTACTTTTATTGCTTCCAGTCAGAGAGAGTTGACAATTATCAAAAGCAGGGAAGAGAAGATATGGAATGATAATAAATAACTCTTAACTGTTCATTGCCACGAGGACCACTAGAACAAGACGCCAACACCTCTTCGCTGATAATCTGAGAACCAACGCTGCGGCCAGAAGACTGCATATAGGTAAGCTTAACGGGTTAAAACTGCCTATAGTTTCAGTGTAATAACAATAAAACAAGTTAATCATGTTACTCCAGTGAAACTACAAAACCTTCCATGCAAAAAATAGTATAGACGTGTCATGGGTCACACATTGGAATATATGATTATAACATTTCAAAACTTAAATTTTTTTGAGCTGTGATAACATGTACACAGTATGTCTACTTGTAATGGTTGCATCATCCTCCTGATTAAATTTCAGATATATAAGCTATAGATAAAATAGCAACATACAAGAAAAATTGTGGACATTTCTCCGGTAACTGATTCCACATTGGATTCAGACAGCCTATTCAAAAGACCTGAACATATGAAAATGTATAACATGTCAAGTTTCAATATGAACGTACATAATTCAAAAGTTAAGGAAAAATGATCAATTCTCTCACCTCGAACCCTTCTACGGATTTGAGTATGTTCTTCTGACTCATTTCCTGCCCGGAATCTTAAGTGAGGAGCAACATATTTCACACCACTTTCTACTATGGATGATTTGGCATGAGTTTCCACTAATTTCACTTCTGTATCATCAGTTTCCAATGGATTGGATACACCATCAGCTGTGTTGCCTATGACATTGTCTTCTTCGCCTTGCTCTGACAACTTTCTCTTCCTCTGTTTCTTACGTGAAGGTGCCTTGGCAGGAACTTCTTCCAAAACCAACTCTAGACCATTTGTTTCCTCTGAGTCAGACATACATTTCTTCTTGTCGGGAAGTTCTTCAGCATCAGGGATTTCTTCTCCTTCCTCAAGCGAATCAAGAACAGATGAAATTCCTTCAAACAACATATTTAAACCATCGTCATCTCCCCCCAATTTTCTATTCTTAATTTTAAGTTTCTTTGCAAGTTTCCTCTCCAATTTCAAATCTTCCTCTGCACTTATGTCAGCTTTCGGCATATCAATTTCAAGAAACTCTTCAAACTTTGTCTTTCGAATTCTCTTATTAAGATCCTTCTTTCCATTCACCTCTGCATCATGTGTTTCCAATGGATCGGATACACCGACAGCTGTGTCGTCTGTGACATTTTCTTCTTGGCCTTGCTCTAATAACTTTCTCTTCCTCTGTCTCTTACGTGAAGGTGCCTTGGCAGGATCTTCTTCCAAAGCCAAATCTGCACCATTTGTTTCCTCTGAGTCAGGCGCTCTAACTTCTAAATCATCTTCAATCTCACCTTCTAGCCCTTGCTCCAATGACATTTGCTTCTTACCTTTCTTCTTGATATGAAATTCTTCAGCATTGGGGATTTCTTCTCCTTCCTCTAGCGAATCAAGAGGAGATGAAATTCCTTCAAAAAATATATTTAAACCATCATCGTCTCCCCTCAATTTTCTGTTCTTAACTTTGAGTTTCTTTGCAAGTGTCCTCTCCAATTTAAAATCTTCCTCTGCACTTATGTCAGTTTTTGGCATATCCATTTCAAGTAACTCTTCAAACTTTGTTTTTTGAGCTCTGTTATTAAAATTCTTCTTTTCGTTCATCATCTTAGAAAAAATAGCCTGATTTTGTCCAAAAGAGTCTGATTTCACCTCGGCTTTCTCTGACACTGTCAATTTCTCTGAGCCCTTATTTTCTGCAGAATTATTCAGAGTGAATGAACTTTTTGACGTCTTCTTCGATTTCTGGACTTTCTGTAATCCCAACATAAAAAAAACATATAAAGAAATTCAACTTACATTCTGCAACATTTTTGAAAAAATATAAAAAAAATTATTTTACCTGATGCTCCATCCATGATTGATGTTTTTTTTGATTCTTTGCTAGTCTAGCTTCTTTCCTCTTCTCACGGCGAGCTGTATTTTTCTCTATGACATTATTTAAAGCAAGTCAAAATATTTTTCATAGTCCTTAGAGAGCAAAAACAATGTTGAAAGAAGAAAGATACAACTGAGACAATCTGAATCAATGAAACTATACTCACCCATAATTCCCTTTCTAATTAAGTTTCATCAACTGATTAACTGCCAAACAGAGAAAACAAATAGAGTGGTTTTCAAATCAAAAAACTGCAATTGATTATAGTTTCATAATTTAAGTTAACAATTAACAAAATAAGAAAAAACATCAATAAAATGACTAACGAAGCAAAAAATATAAAAAGTTAAATTAACTGTAAAAATAATTGATTAAGTTTCTATTGTTTATCTTTTTGCAGCAACCAAACAGACTGTTACAAACTACTCATTTCTTTGTACATTTAACTACAAGTCTACAAGACGTAACTGTTTCAGCTTACACAGATACTTTTAATCCAAGAAATGGAAGGGATAAAGAAAATGTTACTGCGAAGGAGTGTTGGCAGTGTGAATAATAGCAGCAACATGATTCCAAATCCTATATTTTGCTTATGTTTCGTAATTCCAAATCACAATTTTGGTTGTCGCAGGCATCTTTACATTTAAATTACACCGTATTTTGTAATCTCCAACTTCTAAAACATTGAAGAGCAAAGGATACCTTAACAAAAGTGAAACTCCAAGTTTAGTCAAATTCTGTGCAACCAACCACTGCAGAGTTTTTAATTCAATCACCTTTAAAAATTACAACTTTAAGCTAAGGCTTACAGCAAAAGCATGGATTCTATAGCAAAACCATCACAACTAAGCCGAAGCATCGAAATCTTACACGTAATTTATGCTTTCAAATTCTAACAGTATGAAATATATATCAACATGGTCATAGTCAAAGTAGAATTTCCAGTTTCCAGTTTCACCTATTAAATTATCGAAAATCAAAATTCACGGTAAAGAAAACCAGCAACTAATAACGATATCAAAAATAAATAAATAACTGAAACATAATTCAACCGCAATTGAAACCATTGAAGAAACGAAATGCAGCCCCAGATCAATATACCTATACAATAATCGCGACCAAATCTAGCCTATGAAATAGAAAACTCTAACCTCAACTTTGAGAAGCAAAACAAGTCGATCAAATAAATGATCGTTGGAATCAAATAGAGAGAGGCTATCAGTCTTCCTGGTCTAGGGTTTGAAAGGGGGAACGATTAGGCAGAAATAGGGAGATAGTTTTGAAGAGGGTGGTGAGACGAAATAATGGGCCGTTACTGTAAAAATAAACAAAATAAACAAAAGTTTAATTAACTGTAAAAATAATCGATAGATGGGTTTAAATATTTCTATGAGACATTTATTCGAACACCTTAAATACATAAGACAACTAATACATAAATCAATCAAATTAAGTATAAATCCTAACCCATTATTGTTGACAAATGAAAACACATTTATAGATACAACTGACCTTATAATCTGTACTTTGAAAAAGTGGGTTCGATTGATTCTGAGACGCCAGTGAACTATGGGAGAGTAACAGTCACAGGCTTGGAAGATGCGTGGCGTCCGACGGCGAAGTAGTAGCGGGTGTGGGCGTTGCCAGAAAACAAAACAGAGATTAATGCAGTGGTGGAGGCAGCCGTGAAGGAGCGGAAGGGAGAGTTCAAAAAAAGAAAAAAAATTAGATTTTTTTTTTTACTTATAAAGATATATATATTTTTATATAAATTCCATAACTTGATTGTATAGAGACTTTTGTAATAACTTTCATAAATACATTAAAAAAAAAATCTTTGTTAATTGTATTAACTTTCATAAACATACAATTCTTGTCCCTCCTTGGTTTAACACCATGTGTGGGTGCCCTCTCCCTATATAAGTGGGAGTAGCCCTCTCCCCTTGTGGGAGCAGACATTCGGGCCGTGCTTGTAGTTGAGTCTAATCCTCGCTGAGTCCCGGCTTTCAAATTTTTTTTTTTTTTTTTTTCATAAACACATTAAAAAAATCTTTATATTAACGGGTTATCGAATTAACGATTTTTTAAAAGGTAAACCCAAAATCGAACAATTATATTTCATGTTTTAATGGGTTGACCCATTAACAAACCGATCCGATAAACTAAACTCACCAACCACTATTTTCGAATGTGTTTAGGTCGTGTTAATGGGTCGTGTAAAATTTTACCAGGTATACAGATAGGTAGGTGTAAGAAACCTTTTCCATTTAGGATTTAGGAACCAAATTGATGTGTTTGTAATATTATAGGAAATTGTTACCCATTCCACATAGGATTTAGGAAACTGTTGATGTTAGTATAGGTACAACACCACCCACCAATATTATTATTAAATATGATTAGGTAGCTTTAGTACGTACGAGCTTCCAATTAATTGCTATAATGGCAAATTGGGGTGAAGTTAATGAAGACGCTTTAGAGCAAATTGCTCGGAGGATAGAACTCTATCAAGCTTTTGTTGCTTTTGGCGAGGTATGTCGTTCATGGCAATCGGCTGCAGTGATAGACAACTTCAGATTCAAGTCTGGTCAGATTCCATGGCTCATGCTTCCACCAAAAATAGGAACCAATCTTAAAATTTATTCTAGTGTTTTAGACCTATGGTTCTATTTTTTTAAATCTATTATGTTTACTTATAAGCGAACACTATTTTTGTCAACAACTAGATTAGGGAGTTTTCGAACAGCTTGAGCTCTTTGTTTTATTAAAACTGACACATTATGAAGCTCAAGCTGGCTAGGTCTTTAGCTATTATTCAACATGTGGGTTGTTTAATTAGCTCAGTTTCTCTTGAACTGGGTTTTCTTTAAGGAAACTAGCTACTAATTAACAATGAAAAGCGAGCAAAAGTAATTTTATTTTCCCTAAACACTGTTAGCAGTACTTAATATTATGTTGAAAGTTGAAACACTACATTAAAAAGACAATAATATATATTGAATAAACATAAAGAATCTTTTTTTGGTAAAAGTTGGAATAAACATGAACACTAACTGAACCTTGGTTTATATTTGTTTTTTCCTTAAAAATATAAAACAAATAATAATTTTTTATAACTATTTTACGGCTTTGAATAGTTGATTAACTAAACCAAATTAAAAAAAGAAATAAATAAAATAAAATTAGTTAAGAAAAACAAAAATCCAAATCAATAAATTGCTGAACTTCTTCCATGCCTAAAAATTAAAGACTGATCAAGGCTATTGCCTCCTCCATTCTAGATCGGGAAAAATGGAGGAGGCAGCCACCTCTACCCCTCAAAATATATCTCATAATAATTTTAGCATAATTATAATTGTTTAAAATCCCGGAACTCTTGCCTCCTCAATTCTAGATGGAAAAATGGAAGAGGCAGCCACAAACACCAACATGACCTACCCTGACTCCTCCCTTGAGTACGAGGGAATCCTATGAAAACTCTATCTTTCAAAGGTTTCATGCAAAATTGGCCATTGTGATGCATGATAAAAATTTAAAAATACAACTTTATCTTTAACTGAATCAAAACTTGATGCATGAAACATGATAATGTCCATCGAATCTAAAACCGATGCTCTGATACCAAGTTGACAGGACCCGCCCCGACTCCTATCTTGAGATTTATATGATTTTCTGTAATGTTTTTCGAAAGATTCAGATTTCAGATAGAAAGATAAGATTTTCATGGGATTCCCTCGTACTCAAGATAGGAGTCGAGGCGGGTCCTGTTACACACAAAGGAAGAAAAAAAATCCTCATATATGATAATTTTTTTTTGCATCTTTCTTTGTGTAATAATTGTTTAAAATCCCATTTGTTTCTGTAAGTTTTGTGGGTTTCTCACTACTATGATTATATGTATATATATATAGATTTTAAATATTTTATTATTTAATTATTTATGATATTTTTTAAAATTAAAATAAGGGCATATTTGGTAACGTGTGAGGTGTGTTTACAAAATTTCATATTTTAAAATTTTTAATGGGGTGTAGATACAAAAAGGGGTGCATATACAGTTTCTCAGGGGTGTAACTTTTATTTTTCAATAGTGGGTCTATGTTTTATGTCAGTGAAATACATATCGGGGAGTTATTTATTTTTATTTATTTATTTTTATTTTTTTACATTGGGCTAAGGTTATGTTTGGGATTACTTTGTTTAAGTTATAATCTGCTTATAGCATAACTTAAGAAATAATCAACTTAAGAAAAAATAGGTTGGTGTTTGGTAAACTAAATTTTAAAATTACTTAACTTTTGAAAGGATGGAAAATGTATTGAACAAAATGACTAAAATAGACATCAGTAAATATTATAAATATGAAGCATATAAAAAGAAATAAATAAAAAATTTAAAGGGTTTTTACAATTTGGTCCCAATCTAATTGGGAAACATCACTTTTTTACTTGTTAATTCAAAATACATCAAATTGGTCCTAAGGTTAGTTAAACTAACGGTCAACTAACGTTTAGGAGGGTAGAAAAGTCATTACGTCTGTTTCCAATTAAAAAATAGAAATAAAATAATAATAAAATTTAAAAATAAATAAATTCAAACTTTGATCTTTGAGATGGATGGTGGAGATCCAATCTGGATCTCCATCAAAGAACAAATAACAAAATCTTCTTAAACCCAAAGATCAACATCACCATCATTAGATCAACATCACCATCCCAGATCAACAACACCACAACCCAGATCAACAACAAAAAAATTAAACCCAGACAACCCAGTTCAACAACAAAATTAAACCCAAAAGAAATTTAAAAAAAAAAAAAAAAAAAATTGTAATCCTAACCGAAACCTCACCATCATCAGCTCCCTTCTTATCAACCAACTTTCTGCACTTTCTCATCAATTTTCTGCACTTTCTCAACCCCAATTTTCTGCACCTTCTCATCCTTTGTTGTCCCTTCTCATCAACCAATTTTCTGCACTTTGTCATCAATTTTTTGCACTTTCTCAACCCCAATTTTCTGCACTTTCTTATCCCTTTGTTCTCCCTTCTCATCAACCAATTTTTTGCACCTTCTCATCAATTTTCTGCACTTTCTCATCCCTTTGTTCTCCCTTCTCATCAATTTTCTCCACTTTCTGATCAACCAAACACAATAGATTTCACCAAATTAGTTTATATGTATATAAATAAAATGAAACCTCAAAATCACGTGTAAAAGAAAGCAAATCATCGACAGATTTGCTGAAACGAGACCTTGAAAATCATCGGATTCTAACTCAAAACAGCAAAATCACCCAGATTCGAGGTGAGAAGAGTGAGACTGCAAGAGTGAGAAACTCCAACTGAAACCGCCATTGAAACCACCAAAAACTGAAACCAAATCGACCCGAAACCAAATCTTCGGGGTTTTGTGTCTGTGAAAGATGGTGGTTTGGTGTGTGGTGGTGGTTAGGAAGTGGAAGTGGTAGTGTGGATTTGGTTGTCGATCGGTGGTGGTGGTGGTTAGGAGGTTGTTGATCGGTGTGGTTTTGGTGGAGGTGGAGCTGGAGGTGGTGGTGGTGGTCGATCGGCGTGGATTTGGTGGAAGTGGTGGTCGATCGGTGTGGATTTGGTTGAGGTGGTGGTCGATCGGTGATGAAGTAGTGGTGGTGTGGATTGGTTGATGATGGAGTGAGAGAGATAGAGAGAAAGTTTAATTAGAGGGTAAACTTGTCTTTCCACTGATATTATAAAGGTTGACCGTTAATTTGACTAACCTTAGGACCAATTTGATGTATTTTGAATTATATTAGGACCAACTTAATGTATTTTGAATTAACAAGTAAAAAAGTGATGTTTCCCAATTAGATTGAGACCAAATTGTAAAAACCCCAAAATTTAAAAAGGAAAAAAATAAACAAATTATGACCGAGTCAACTCGGTCATTTTTCAACAACTCGCTAAAAAAAAACTAAGTCAACTCAATTCATATCTAAAACACAACAAAAAAACCTGACTGAGTCAACTCATGATCCTCATCCGAGTCAACTCAATCCCCTTCTTCACCAACACACTCAACAGTCAACCTTTGCAAACTCCAGCGTCGACTTTCCAGTTCCTCCTCTATCTCCGGCTCCACTGAGATCGTCGTCAACCTCCTTCACGTGCTGTTGATATCCTTTCCCGTGCCAGCGACGAACATGTATTTGAAATCGTGAGATTTTGTCGCAGATTCGTTGCATCATGGTGGAGGCTTCCGGCCTTTTCGAGATTCTGTCGAAGTCGTCAAAGAAAAACTGGCCTTTGCGATGGATTCTTGACAGAATCACGATGGGATTCGCGTCGAAATCTTCCTCCATCTGTTCTCTCACCTCCTCCATTCTTGCCTCTTCCGTTGCCAGAGGTGCTGGTTTCTTCCGAAAACTTCATGGCCGGAGAATGTTGGTCCTCCATCGGCATCGACTTCCGGCGGTGGCCACACGACAGTGGCCACCATTCCTGTTTTTAGTTTTTAAATTATTATTTTTATTGAAAAGAAATTTTAAGTTTTTTACTTTTTACTTTTTATTATATTATTATTAAATATAAGGGTAATATTGTCTTTTATTAAAATAATGAAGGTATTCTGGACATTGTATAAACAATAAGCTAACTTTTGCTTCAAAAAGCAATCCCTTGCCAACTTCTCAAAAGCTACTTATTGAAGGAGCAAATTGTAAAATAAGTTACTTTTGGGAAGTTTACTAAACACCAATTTACTCAAAAGTTGAGAAATAAGTGATTATTTCTCGAGTAAAAACAATCACAAACATAGACCAGTGACTAGTAAAAGTAAGGTGTTTGAAAAAGTTTAATTCTCCTTTGCAGTTTGCACAACCCTTAACAAATGTAATGACGTGCAAGCATTAATAAAAAATTAAAAATTACTTGAGGTTTGACTTTTGACATTGCTAATTTTTTTTTTTAATAAAACTTATATCGACATTCCCGATTATTAGAGAAAATTTCATTAGTCCCTAAAAGTTGAGGGATATTTTGGTAATTTCAATAATAATATTAATAAATAATAACTAATGTATAAAAATAAAACAAAATATAGATAAAAAAATTTAAATAAAAAATTGACAAACAAAACAGTATGTTATAAAAACTAAAATAAGAAATTAAAAAGACTTAAAATATTAATAAAAAAAATTTCATCTACATTGGCCATATCCAACAAGGAGGCCATCGCTAGTTGGCCTCCACTCCATTGTAAAAATGGAGTAGGCTCATGCCTCCATCCATCGTTTTTGTGAGATTTTGGAAGAGACTTTGCAGCCTTCTCCAATGCAATGGAAGAGGTGGTGAACCTCCTCCATTTCTCTGAGGAGGCCAAAATTGGCGGCGTCCATAATTTATAAATTTAACATATGTTATATATTATTATATAGATAAAATGAATTTTTTTTGAACAATTATAATTAATTTGTGGTTTTGGAGAGGGGTACGCAATTCGAATACACAATCTCATGGTGTAAATGTGGACTCGATAAATATAGGGATATTATCATTTTCCCCCTTGAAAAAATTCTTATAGAACAATGAGGACAGGGTTTCAGCATATTGACTGGTCTCCCCTCTAAAACAAAACTAATGTATATTATCCCCCTTCTGTTACCATTTTCATCCAAAAAAAGTTTGACCGTGGTCAAATGACCATTTTATCCTTAAAAATAATCAGAAAATGACTATAGTACCCTCCAAGCTTCAACTATTTATTTAATGAAAAATATATTAAAAGAGAATTTTTTTTAAAAAAAAAAGATGGATCTCCACCGTCCATCTCCATGATGAACGGTGGAGATATTTTTTTATTTTTTATTTAAATTTAAAAATTGTTGACGGTGATTTTTGATGGTCACCAAGTCAATGATTCGTTTTTGAATTACTGCAGTTTATATTTGAGTATGACTAAAGATTGAAAAGAAATAACAAGTGATTTACGTGGTAAAACTCCAAAAAATCGGAGAAACATCCACGGAATTGTTGCTTTAGCAACAAAGTCAAATTCACTATGAAGAACGATTACAAGAACTTTGCACTATGATCCTCTCTTTCTCTATGTCCTACTTCTCGCGTACCCCCTGTTTGTGAATAGAGGGGGTATTTATACATGTTGTTTTTAGGGTTTTAAGGTGGCCGCTAGGGTTTAGTGTTGTGGTCCTCAAGTCTCAAGCGGCTTCCTAGTCCTAATCAGGTTATGTTTTCCTCTTTCGGCTGGGTCCACCTCTAGACGAGATTCTTTCTCCTTTATTCGCGGGAGAGCTGCTTGTTTCCTTTTCAAACTCTAATGGCCGCATCGTTGCTTATGGTGGACATGCTGGTCGCTGATTGTGATTGGTACGAGTGTTGATGGCTGTCTTATTGATTCCCGAGTAAGTATGCCCGAGTGTGCCCGAGTGTGACCGAGTGTGACCGAGTGTGCCCGAATGAGATCTGCTGCCCAAGCTGATCATCTTCGTTTGTGGTCGGACTACTTATTCTCTTTTCCGAGTAAGGTATTGTGGGGGTTTCTGCCCCGTAAGTTGACTTATCTTGACTCCTGCTGGCCTGGCCTTCTATGGTGATGACGTGTCCTTTATGACTATTTTTACCTATAACAAAAAAATTAATAATAATAATTTTTATTTCTGTTTAAATTTAAAAAAAATAATAATAAATTAAAAACAAATTAATTAAAAAAGAATTTAAAAAAAAATATGGAAACAAAATTAATTTAAAAAGAATTTAAAAACAAAAAAAATTCTGGATTTGTTGGAAGTCCAGAATGGATCTCCACCGTCCATCTCATGAGATTGTGGAGATCATCACCGAACCACTGCCATCATCACCGACATCAAGCCAAAATCAAACCTAACAATCAAAATCAAATTAAAATAAAACCAACATTAAACCAAAATAAAGATCGATCAAAACCCTTCCAAAATGAAGAACTGGGTTCGATCAAAACCCCTCCAAAACGAAGAACTAGGTTCGATCAAAACCCATCCAAAATGAAGAACTGGGTTTGATCAAAACCCCAACACCGAAAACCTTATCGGCGCAAACGCAGAACCATCATCGACCCAAAACCATCCACCATCGATCTATTAGGACCTCAGTTTACCAATCACGCAGCAGAAGGTTTTTAAAATTTTATTTTATTTCATAAAGAAATAATGCGATCAGTAAACCCTAGGATCTATTTTTCGGAACAGTAAAAACAAGAAATCGAAATCGAAATATATATAAAAGAGAAGAAACAATTTTCTTCATACCTACGTAGAAGGCTCATTCACTTTAATACGATTTGCTCCTGATTTGAACCACTTGATCTTCCTCGCTTTCTCTCGGAACTGGTAACAGCGTGTGGGCACGTCATGGTACTCAGGAAACTGTATGGAAGAAGAAGAAGAAGAGAAGAACACACAAAAACAACTCTTGTTGTTTGTATGTCTTAGGTTAGGCCACACAAAAAAAAAAACTTTAAAAAAAAAATATTTTTTTTTCTCTTTTTTTTTTTCTTCTTGGCCGCCACCTACTTTTGTTTCTCTTCAACTTTTTAACTGTGTTGTTGTGTTCTCATCAAATCAAAATTGCACTGATCTCTTATCGGTGTTTTTTAAAAGAAACATATATCATATATATTTTTAAAATAAAATAATCAATTAAATCTTTTAAGATATCTAATATCTTTAAAGATGTTAATTAATTAATTTGATTTGATTTGAATTCAAAACTCTTTTAAATTCAAATTTAAATATTTAATTTAATGAAAATAAAATAATCAAATTATCTTTTCTTCATTCAAAATTAAATATCAATCAACACCCTCCATCTAATGATTAATTACACAATTAAATAATCTAATTATTTAATTAACATAATCATTAATATTCATTAATTAAATAATCACATTATTCAATTAATTCTCAAATCGAGTCGTGTCACTTTCATAACACAATTAATTGGACAATCCAATTAATTAACCGTGACCCTTGTTACCTAAATCGATCGGGCTAGTAGGGGGACCTAATGGACCCATAGTATTTTGAGCTCCAATAATCCTTAGAAATAATTAATTAAACTCTTTAATTAATATTTCATGATTATTAACTTCGGTATTATTCCACTAAAAACCCGAAACTGCACTCTCTCAACTGTAGACGTTTTTACACAAACCAATAACTTTCGGTGTCCATCGATATAGCTATTACATATGGTATAATCCTCCACAAATAGTTCATAATTAGAGCTGGGTCACAATGTCCGTTATACCCCTCTAATTATATCTTTCCTTTAAGTACTATTGATTTTCTAATGAACAATAAATCCTAAATTCCTTACGGAATTAGGAGAGAGCTCATATTGTTCAAGCCCCGAATCAACCCTTAAGGGAACTACCATCTACTTCTCGCAAGAAGGAGTGGATTCCACTATTGTGTACAAACCTTCCCAGCCACAAGCCAAACCATGATCTCGACATACGGAGCATATTGATCAGAAATGCAACTCCGACCTCACCCATGGTATATCAAAGACCAAGATCTAACCTAAAGGAGTCGATAAAACACTCATGATTAAGATCACCCACATATAGCCATCATTAGTTGATATATATGAATCTCATCGTTAAACGGATCTTAGTGAGAGATTCATATAGATCATGGCCCAGTCATATATGATCACATCATACAAGGTGCCTCTATTCTCATATCTCCATATGAATGATCTAGGATAAGATCACCGCACATTACGAAATAGACCGCAACTGTAGATTAACCACAAATAAAGTACCCAGCTTTATTTGCTATCTACGGACTCTTTAGATTGCTCGTTTCAAATTGCATCCATTTGTATATGATACTCATATACTCAGTTCGAAATTACATCTGGCAATCTTGGATGTTAAGTGCACATGTTATATATATAAAGTATGACACAAAATGAATGAATATACAACTTCTTTTATTTATGTTCAAATAATATTTACAAATTATAAGCTTTAGGGTAAAAACCCCAACAATCTCCCACTTGCACTAAAGCATGTGAGTCATGACTCGTAACCCTAGACCTTCTAGGTGACCTTCAAACACTTTAGCCGGTAAGGTCTTCATAAATGGATCAACATGATTGTCTTGTGAGGCTATCTTGGTGATGATCACATCTCCTCTCTTCACCATCTCTCTAATGAGATGATACTTTCTCTCTATATGCTTACCTCTCTTGTGGCTTCTTGGTTCTTTGGAATTAGCCACAACACCACTGTTATCACAATAAAGTGTGATTGGCTTATTTAGATATGGAACAACTTCCAGATCGCTCAAGAACTTGCGGAGCCAAACAGCCTCTTTAGCAGCTTCACAAGCGGCTACATATTCGGCTTCCATAGTGGAATCAACAATACAAGATTGCTTAATACTCCTCCACACAATGGCTCCACCACCAAGGGTAAATACTGATCCAGACTTAGATTTCCTAGAATCCCTGTCTCACTGAAAATCAGAATTCGTATATCCTAACGGGATCAAATCCTGTCTAGAATACACTAGCATATAGTTTCTCGTTCTCTGAAGATACTTGAGAATAGTCTTGACAGCAACCCAATGATCCAATCCTGGGTTGGACTGGTATCTGCTGGCTACTCCCACTGCGAAGCAGATGTCCGGTCTCTTGCATAACATAGTATACATGAGACTACCTACTATTAACGCATAGGGAATACGTCTCATATCCTCAACTTCTTGAGGTGTCTTAGGACACTGTTCCTTAGACAAGTGAACTCTATGTCTAGAAGGTAAATTACCCTTCTTGGAGTTCTGCATCGAAAATCGCACAAGAATCTTATCGATGTACGATGCCTAAGACAGTGCTATGAGTTTGTTCTTACGATCCCTTATAAGTTGGATTCCTATAACATAACTCGCCTCTCCCAAATCTTTCATTTGGAATTGGCTAGCCAGCCAGCCCTTTACTTTAGATAATACCCCTACATCATTCCCAATGAGTAGGATATCATCTACGTAAAGAACTAAGAAAACTACCTTATTGTCAATGATGCGCTTGTAGACACAATGCTCATCAACGTTTTGCTCGAAGCCATAGGTTTTGATCAAATCATCAAACCTTATGTTCCAAGATCTAGATGCTTGCTTAAGTCCATAAATGGATCTTTGCAACTTGTAAACTTTTTGCTCTTGATCTGGAGACATGAATCCCTCTGGTTGTATCATGTAGATGCTCTCTTCAAGATTACCATTCAAGAATGCAGTATTGACATCCATTTGCCAAATTTCGTAATCAAAATAGGCAGTAATGGATAAGAGAATCCGAATAGACTTAAACATGGCTACTGGCAAGAAGGTCTCTTCATAATCAACCCCCTCTTTCTAGGTATAACCCTTGGCCACTAGCCTTGCCTTGAAGGTCTTTACCTTCCCGTCTACTTATCTCTTTCTCTTGTAGATCCACTTACACCCTATGGGTTTTACCCCATCCTGTAAGTCTACAAGTTCCCAGACTGAGTTAGAGTACATGGACTCTATCTCGAGATTCATGGCTTTAAGCCATTCCTCTTTATCAGGATCTTCCATTGCATTCTTAAATGTCAATGGATCATCCACACTATCAGCAGAGACAACATCTTGTCCCTCACTTACACCCAAATAGCGTTCAGGCTGTCTCACAACTCTAACACTATGCCTAGGTGGTAGTGTATCCTGAGTAGGAATCATCTGACTCTCAGATGTTAATGGATCAACAACTTTTGTTGACTGAGTACTGGTCTCACCAGGCTCCAACTCATTCAATACAATTTTAGAACAAGGTTTATGGTCACTAATATAGTTATCCTCAAGAAACGTTGCATTTGTCGATACAAATACTTTGTTATCTTCGGGACTATAGAAGTATCCACCTTTGGTCTCCTTAGAGTATCCTACAAACAAGCAGACCACAGACTTAGGATCTAACTTTCCAGTTCTATTCTTCAGCACGTGTGCTGGACACCCTCATACGCGAAAATGTCACAAACTAACTTTACGACAATTCCACAACTCTAGGGGAGTCTTATGAACAGATTTGGATGGCACTACATTTAAAATGTATGCCGTTGTTTGTAACGCATATCCCCAAAATGAATTTGGTAATGATGAGAAACTAATCATAGATCTCACCATTTCCATTAGGGTTCTATTTCTCCTCTCCGCGACACCATTCTGTTATGGTGTACCAGGAGCTGTGAGTTGGGATACTATCCCATACTCAACCATAAAGTCTTCAAACTCTTGGTCAAGGTACTCACCTCCACGATCAGATTGTAGAGACTTGATAGTTTTTCCTAATTGGTTCTCAACTTCATCTCGGAATTCTTTGAACTTTTCAAAAGTTTTTGACTTCCGTTGCATTAGGTAGATATATCCGTATCTCGAGTAGTCATCTATAAATGTGACATAATACTCATAACCACCCCTTGCTTTAACATTCATCAGTCCACAGACGTCTGAATGTATAAGCCCAAGTGGTTCTTTAGCTCTAAGCCCTTTTCCAGTAAAAGGTCTCTTTGTCATTTTACCTTCTAAACAGGATTCGAGACAGGTAAGGTGCCAACCTTTAACTCACTTAAAGATCCGCTTTTAACTAGTATGTTTATCTGGTTAAGGTTAATATGACCAAGCCTTAGATGCCAGCGATACGTTTCGTTTTCTGAAGAAATCTTATGTCATTTAGTTTTTGGTTTTTCAACCTTAAACATTTTGGTGTTGAGCAGTGTTGTATGTATTAATGGTCTTAACACATACAAATTGTTTTCATTAATTCCTGAACAAATATTCAGACCATTCTTTGTAATAACAACTGATTTATTATCAAAAGAAATAGAATATAATTGTTCTAACAACTTAGAAATGAAAATTAAATTCCGTGTAAATCCAGGAATGAAAAATACATCATCCAACAATATAAAATTATTATTACAAAAACGCAATCTAATTACGCCCACTGCTCGTGCCGACACGACATCCCCTGACCCCACACGCATAGAGAAGGCTCCCTCCTCAAGATGTGTCCAAGAATTAGTCCACTGCAAAGAAGAACAAACATGGTTAGTGGCCCCAGAATCAACTATCCAAGGTGAAGAATCATTTTCCACTAAACATGATCAAGAACAAGTAAATCAGATTTACCTTTCGTTTTCTTCTTCTTAGCTACCTCCTCTAGATACTGAGGACAGTTCCTCTTCTAGTGCCTGACCTTGTTGCAATGGAAACATTTTCCCTTGCTCTTGTCGATGGAGGCGCCTTTCTTTTTACTTTGGGCTTTCTTGGGTTTGGGCTTACCCATTGCCTTCCCAGTAGACCTCTTCCTCTTCTTATTATTGGAGGAAGATGGTTCGGCAACATTTGCCTCACCGGTCTTGCCTTTGCTGTCCTTAGTCAAGGACTCAAAGGTAGAGAGCTCATTAAGCAACTGTATGAGACTGAACCTAAGCTTGTTCATCCCATAGTTGCTCTTGAACTGATCGAAACTCTTCAGAAGAGTGGTCAGTATGATGCTCACCTGACTGGGTTCATCAATGGCCCCGCCATTGATTTTTGCCGTGTTGAAGTAGGACATCATGTTCAGGACATGTTCCCGAACTGATGTACCCTTCTTCATACGAGCAAGCATAGCGAAACGAACAGCTTCATGCCACTTTTGCTCAGAGGGTTGCCCGAACATAGCTTGCAATGACTCCATTATTTTGAATGCGGAAGTCATTGCTTCATGCTTTGTGACAAGCACGTATGTCATACTAGCTAACATATATGTTTGGGCCTTCTTATCAGATGAGACCCATTTCTCGTATGCCTCACGAACTCTTTGTGCGGCATGGGCAGTAGGTGCTGGAGGACATTCCTCTGTAAGCACAAACTTAAGGTCATTGGTGACCAAAATCCAAAATTGAATTGATATTGTGTTTCCATTTAGTGTAGTTATCACCAGTTAATTTTTCATTGGCTATTATTTGTAATACTGCAGTTGACATGGCTGAAAAAACATAAATTAAGAATTCATTCAGTCATACATTCAAAACATGTGCGAATGTTCGGTATAAAATTAAACATGATGTATGAAAATGTTTAATGAACAAGAACAACCTAAAAAAAATGTTATTACGCCACAACAATCCAACATACTACAAGCAAGTGCCGCCTTAGGGTCGGACAAATTCTTGCATGTTGGATCGAGACATTCTCAATCAAATGTTATACCAGAATAACTCTTATTCCTCTAACATTCAACCATTGTTTATTTCAGTCAGGTTTATAATTAACCAATTTTAATTAAAACCTTGTGAGTGTAACCCATCATTTCAAATCTCTAGAGCTTAACTCGAGAATTGCCACCTTAGGGTCGGTCAATCCAGAAATCCCCTCAGAAATGATTATCCGTTAAGAAGTCAACCTTGGTATTGATTCTTATGGAAACCCTCCTTAGGGAGGACGAAAGCAAAGCCATCACGAGGCCCCACTCGAATCTCACGGTGTTGAACTAATGATGGAGGCCATGGGATATAATGTCATATATCCCTCTCCCACTCACTATTTTATAATAAGGGTTTTCTATAGTAGTTAATGCACCTAGATATTTACAAGATTAAACGGCTAACTTCAATCTAGTTGTCTAGCGCATTAACCTTTGTTTATTAGAATCTAATTCTAATTAACTAATAAATTATTATGATTTTTAACTCTTAAAAAAAAATAATCTATTAGTAATAATTCTAATCTATGTAAACAATATACTAAGGATAGAATTATTCAAAATGTGTTACCAAGTTTTAACTATTAAAACTAAACACATTATTAGGCCCATTAATAAGGGATTTAATCGAATTAATCTAATATTATTAAAAAAGGCCCTATAAGTCAAACTAATTTAACTCTTAAAAATAGATTAATAATTAATGAGAATTTACCAAGTTTTAACTATTAAAACTAATCTCATTAATCTGTAGCCATTTATGTGTATTGCCCATTTTAATCACATTAAAACTAAAACACATAATAAATTAGGCTAACATGCATGTATGATATATCAACATATATTTATGTGTAGGCACAACTAGTCTAAATGACATTTGTATGCATGGCAATGCTTAATCATCACATAATTAAAAGTACACATGAGTTGACTGAGTATCGTGGATTATTTAACCTACAATAATAAGAATCTAATTACAAAAAATACCCAAGGCATTCCTTGGTCTTCAAGTCTTTAGGGTTCTTATTTATTTTGGGCTTTTAACCAAGTCCAACTTGATAAAAAAAAAAATTGTGACCCATCTCATGAATCAAACCCAAAGCCCAAAATCTTTTAGCAAATTCGGAAACCTCAACGTTGCGAATTTTCAAGCCATAATGCTTTCGCGCATAGCCATCATTCGTGCATGTAGGTAGCCCGCACTAGTACCGCATGAACAATGGCAGCAGTGAACATTATTGCATGAACAGTGCCGTAAACAGTACTACATGAACATTTCAATGAACAGTGTAGTGAACAGTACCACATAAACAGTGCCAGTGAATAGTGCCATGAATAGTTCGCATGTTTCCGATTTCGCACTTTCAGCATTCGTCTTCTACGTCCGATTTCTTCTTACATATTTTATAACAAAATACATAACAGAAAAAATACAACAAAGAAAATACAGCAGAAAAAAAAAATATAAAAATTACATCCCGGGATTAATATTACAAAAATATTACAACCTTTTAAAAAAGAACCCTAAATCCACGACACCATACAATTAACGATCAACTATGTTTTAAAATTAAACCATTCAATTAAAAAACAACATACAGTCAATTAAAATAGTGCCTACACATTCATACATATTAGGAGCATCGAAACCGATTCTCCTGTTCCGAAAAATTGGCTCTGATACCAATTGTTGGGACCCCGGTTTACCAATCACGCAGCGAAAGGTTTTTAAAATTTTATTTTATTTCATAAAGAAATAATACGATCAGTAGACCCTAGGATCTATTTTTTGGAATAGTAAAAACAAGAAATCGAAATCGAAATATATATAAAAGAGAAGAAACAATTTTCTTCATACCTACGTAGGAGGCTCCTTCACTTTAATACAATCTGCGCCTGATTTGAACCACTTGATCTTCCTCGCTATCTCCCGGAACTGGTAACAGCGTGTGGGTGCGTCACGATACTCAGGAACCTGTATGGAAGAAGAAGAAGAGAAGAACACACAAAAACAACTCTTGTTGTTTGTATGTCTGTCTTAGGTTAGGCCACACAAAAAAAACTTTAAAAAAAAAATATGTTTTTTTTCTCTGTTTTTTTTCTTCTTGGCCGCCACCTACTTTTGTTTCTCTTCAACGTTTTAAGTGTGTTGCTGTGTTCTCATCAAATCAAAATTGCACTGATCTCTTATCAGTGTTTTTTAAAAGAAACATATATCATATATATTTTAAAAATAAAATAATCAATTAAATCTTTTAAGATATCTAATATCTTTAAAGATATTAATTAATTGATTTGATTTGATTTGAATTCAAAACTCTTTTAAATTCAAATTTAAATATTTAATTTAATGAAAATAAAATAATCAAATGGGGTAATTACCCTAGTGGCCACTGACTTTTGCCACCACTATCAAAATGGCCACCAGATGGGGAGTTGGTTTAGAAATGGTCATTTTTGGCAAACAATGTTACATCAATGGCCATTCCGTTATAACACCGTTAACTTATTCAAAGAATGTTACACTAATGGCCATTAATTTGTTCACTTGGTATCAAAATGGTCATTATAATCAATTTTCTTCAAAATTACTTTAGCGGCCATCCATTTGATCAATTGGTATCAAAATGACCATTATAATTGTCCAACTTTTTGTAGAACATGTGTATTGACCATCAATTTAGTTAATTGGTATCAAAACAATCATTATATATACAACTATAATCTATTAGAAAAATAGAGTAAGCAATCATTAAAAATAAAATTTCATTCAATAGAGAAAATGAAGAATTCATTTGATTCAATATAAGTTTAGTCTTATACACATCAAATCAAATACTACTTGAAGTTTCAAACCTAAAGATTAAAGTATATGTTTAGTTGTTTACAAATTACAATAACAACATTAGAATGAATGAGCTAATTTGCTAATAAAATAGATAACACTAAATTAACTCAAACATGGGCAACTTGGTTAGCTTGCCTGCAGCTAGCCCTGCCTTTGAAGTTTGAACAAAACAAAAATCAGAAACACGATGAAAATTTTTCAGCTCCAAAATGTTTCGTATGACAACTCCTAACTCTGATATTAACCACGGAGAGTGAAGCACTTTTCAGCATCATATCTCTAGCTAACTTCTTACCATGAAGCACGTTTACATAGTTTTATTCTAAAACAAAAATATTAAATAATTTAAAACATATAAAGTACAACGAATTTACATTATTTAATTATATTTCAAAATTATTTGTAACCATCTTTACTTAATTAAAAATCTAATCCAGACCTGGCTTGGAATGAAGTCCACCAAAAGTCAACTTTTTTTTTTTTTTTTTTTTTAATATAAAAATACCGCTATTAGTGTGATTTCAAGGTTCTCCAACAAAGACAGAAAACCAACATGTAAAGTGAGTTTTGTCATAGTTTTTACAGGAAAATCAAATCCTCTAGTCTTAGACTTAATTTAATACCGATGGAGATCAGTTTTGAGAACCAGATTCTTTTTTCAAACGAAATTTTTCATTTTCGTGCAGTTTGACAAGTAGCATTTGATGTGTATAAGACTAAACTTATATTGAATCAAATGAATTCTTCATTTTCTCTATTGAATGAAATTTTATTTTTAATGATTGCTTACTCTATTTTTCTAATAGAATATAGTTGTATATATAATGATTGTTTTGATACCAATTAACTAAATTGATGGTCAATACACATTTTCTACAAAAAGTTGGACAATTATAATGGTCATTTTGATACCAATTGATCAAATGGATGGCCACTAAAGTAATTTTGGAGAAAATTGATTATAATGGCCATTTTGATACTAAGTGAACAAATTAATGGCCATTAGTGTAACATTCTTTGAACAAGTTAACGGTGTTATAACGGAATGGCCATTGATGTAACATTGTTTGCCAAAAATGACCATTTCTAAACCAATTCTCCATCCAGTGGCCATTTTGATAGTGGCGGCAAAAGTCAGTGGCCACTAGGGTAATTACCCCTAATCAAATTATCTTTTCTTCATTCAAAATTAAATATCAATCAACACCCTCCATCTAATGATTAATTACACAATTAAATAATCTAATTATTTAATTAACATAATCATTAATATTCATTAATTAAATAATCACATTATTCAATTAATTCCCAAATCGAGTCGTGTCACTTTCGTAACATAATTAATTGGACAATCCAATTAATTAACTGTGACCCTTGTTACCTAAATCGATCGGGCTAGCAAGGGGACCTAATGGACTCACAGTATTTTGAGCTCCAATAATCTTTAGAAATAATTAATTAAACTCTTTAATTAATATTTCATGATTATTAACTTCGGTATTATTCCACTAAAAACCCGAAACTACACTCTCTCAATTGTAGACGTTTTTACACAAACCAATAACTTTCGGTGTCCATCGATATAGCTATTACATATGGTATAATCCTCCACAAGTAGTTCATAATTAGAGCTGGGTCATAATGTCCGTTATACCCCTCTAATTATATCTTTTCTTTAAGTACCATTGATTCTCTAATGAACAATAAATCCTACATTCCTTACGGAATTAGGAGAGCGCTCATATTGTTCAAGCCCCGAATCAACCCTTAAGGGAATTACCATCTACTTCTCGCAAGAAGGAGTGGATTCCACTATTGTGTACAAACCTTCCCAGCCACAAGCCAAACCGTGATCTCAACATACGGAGCATATTGATCAGGAATGCAACTCCAACCTCACCCATGGTATATCAAAGACCACGATCTAACCTGAAGGAGTCGATAAGACACTCATGATTAAGATCACCCACATATAGCCATCATTAGTTGATATATATGAATCTCATCGTTAAACAGATCTTAGTGAGAGATTCATATAGATCATGGCCCAGTCCTATATGATCACATTATATAAGGTGCCTCCATTCTCATATCTCCATATGAATGATCCAGGATAGGATCACCGTACATTACGAAATAGACCGCAGCTGTAGATTAATCACAAATAAAGTACCTAGCTTTATTTGCTATCTACGGACTCTTTAGATTGCTCGTTTTAAACTGCATCCATCTGTATATGACACTCACATACTCAGTTCGAAATTACATCTGGCAATCTTGGATGTTAAGTGCACATGTTATATATATAAAGTATGACACAAAATGAATGAATATACAACTTCTTTTATTTATGTTCAAATAATATTTACAAATTACAAGCTTTAGGGTAAAAACCCCAACACGATCCCCAAACGCAGAAAATCAGAACCCCAAAGCAAACTGATTCGAAGAAGAAGAAATGGCAATAAGACCCATGATTCCACAACAAGCCAGAGCTATTGTGGTGTTCTTCTCTTCTTTCTTGTTGGTTATGTATTTGCGTGACCCATGAATCGAAGAAGAAGAGGTATTCTACAACAATCAAAGAAGAAGAAATGGCGACAATACCCATGAATCTTTTGTCTTCTTGACATGGGTATTATTTGTTTTTTGTTTTTTTGAATCTCCGTTTTTAATATATATAATGGACGATTTGGAGTAATTTTTTTTTTTTTTTTTTTTTTTTTTTTTTTTTTTTTTTTTTGTGATGAGAAAATAATGTATATGATAGGTTTGGTTGAAATTGTGGGATAGGTGTGGATGAAAGAGAGTGATGAGATTGATGATGATCACAATGGTGGTGGCTGGTGATTTGGTAGAGATGAATTTGGTGGTGGTGATTTGGTGGAGAAAATGATGGTCAACGTGAAGAAGAAGAAGATATTTTATTTGTTTTTAATTTTTTTTTATTTCATTATTTGCTTTTACAATATTGCCCCTTAGATTTTAATGGTCAACGTTAGTTTGGATGCAAAATGTGACAGAAGGGGTTCATTTTCCATTCTTTCCATTTGAGGGGGGAGACCGGCCAATATGTTGAAACCCTGTCCTCATTGTTCTATAAGAATTTTTTCAGGGTGAAAAATGATAATATCCCAATAAATATAATCTTGTCGGTATGAATGTTTATTGAAAGGGGATTGTTATTTTGGTCTCTAAGTTTTCAAGAAATGTTACTTTTTAATTGAGTTTCACATATTAGCATTTTTGGTCCTTTACTTTTCATAAATACATCAAAATGGTCCATTTGACCAAAAACATAACGGTCAATGTTAACATAATTACTAAAATGATGATTTTGCCCCTAAATATAAATTTTTAACTTAAAGGAATATTTGGTACCACACTACCACTTACTTTATACATATTTATAAAAGTGCTTCCTTTTTAGATCCATATTTGAGCATTTGACCATCTTTTTGTTGTTTAAAATTAACTAAGAGTGGCGGAGTCAAGGAAAGGAGTTTCGGCCTCTGTATATCCAAGAAGCACCAGGAAAGGAAAAAAAAAAAAAAAAAAAAAAAAAAAAAAAAAACACTCCCACAAATCAATGTTTGAAGCAAAAAAGAAGAAGACATTTTTAAGCGTAACCTTAAACCGAAAAAAATTGACACTTCCACAAAAAAAATCATTTATTTATTTTTTTAAAAAAATTGTTTTTTAAAAGCTGTGCTTCATCCCAATTCCCAACCTTAGAGCATCTCTAGTATTGTGCTAAATTATTGTGCCAATTCTATAATTAGCACCGAGTACAAAAACCATATTCCAATGACGTGCCAAATTTGACATTTAATTGAGTTTTTGAAGGTCAAAGATGTTGACTAACGGACTTTTTAACGGTCAGGGGGTAAAATGTCTAATATTTTGGCTTTTAGGATGGAAAATAGCGATTACTGAAATTAGAGGGGCAAAATGTCTAACGGACTTGTCTTCTCTGTGTTCTCTCACAAACTTCTCTTATCTGAGTCCAAACTTCTCTCAACCTCCGTTCTCCTCCTCCTCCGCCTACGATTTGCTCCGCCGTCTGCTGCTCAACCTCCGACTTCTCTCAGTTCTGAGTCATCACATTCTCAAGGACTCAAGGTTTGTCGACGTCTCAAGTCACTCAACGCCTTTCTCTTCTTCTTTTTCTAATTTTCTTGTCTTCTTTTTTTGGTTTCACCTCCGATCTGGTCATCTGGCTTCAGCTTGTTCGATCTTCTCTTCTTCAACTCATCCGATCTGCTTCAACAAGAGTACAAGACAAAGCTTCAAAGGTAGGTCTCTTTTATATTTCATCTGGGTTTCTCTTTTATTGTTCAAAGTTACTATTTTTTGTGTGTTTGTTTTGAATATTTTTTTTAGTAGAAATAATTATCTGTGTACAAGGTGCGCCGATGCTCTGGATTTGTAATTTTGTATAATTCCTCAAATTATCTGTATTATTTAGCTTGTATTATCTATTTATCTGTATTATTTAGCTTGTATTATTCATCTGTATTATCTGAATTTGAACAAGTCATATACGTTATATTATTTAGCTTGTATTATTTAGCTCTAACTTTAATAATTATCTATATGTATGTGTTTCTGTTTTGATAATGGAAAACGTATTTCAAATACCAAATCATCCAAATTCATCCACTTCTCAAACTGATTTCGAAATTCAATGGCTGTCAGCAGAGACGGAGCTAGCCCACCCTAGTCATTTAAAAAAAAAAAATTGAAAAGATAAAAGAAAAAAAAATATGTTTGATATCACAGACAGCCCACGAGACAAAAGAGGGTTCAGAGTTCCGATATCAATTATTTTTTTTGTTGTTTTCCTCTTTCTTTAATAATTATTATCATCTTTCCCAAAAAAAACTTCCATTACTGAACACTCCAATAATTCACAATTGTTCTCTTCCGCAATTCACTCTATGCCCTTCGCAGTTCGCACTTGATATTTTTATTTGTCTCTGCTCTCCATTTTCCTCATTTTCAGCCCCGTTTCAATCGATTTTGCTAGCTCCGAGTCTCCGACCTCTTACTCTTTTGCATTCTTATTCAATTTATATTGGTATGTGATTCTTCTCTCTCCCTCCGCTGTTACTCTTTCTGGGTATTGCCTGATTTCATGTTTTATTGATGTGTTTTGTTTTTGGGTTTTGAATTGGATTGAAGAATTTGGATTTTTGTTGTTGACTTGTTTTTGTTTGTTTTTTGTGTTTTTGTTTTTATGATAGATGATTGAATGAATGATACAATGATTTTGCTTAATTTCCCCAAAGTTTTGATCTTTTTTGGCTTAAATATTGATGTTGCTCTAATGATTAATGGGTGAGATCAGGATGTTCTTTGTTTGGTTTCTGAGAAAATTTAAGGGTGAAAAGGGAAGTTGAAGGTTTTATATCTTAATTTGAATGTCATTTTGGTTTAAAAGAAGAAATTTGCCAAATCTATTACTAAAAACACAGTCAGATTCATGTAGGACTTAAATTTTAGTTCCATAATGTTGCATTCTCCTCATGTATATATATAAGTTTCGTGTTTTTGTTTTGATCTAGAATTACATATATGTTTCTATGGATAGAATGGTCTGGTTTGATTTTATGCTATTCAGCTATTGACATTTCTTAATCCTATTTTTGATATGCTCACTTCCTACAACAATTGATCCAGGCATCCAACTTAATGTTGAACCTATCCTTTCTGTTTCTTAGTTTTGTGATTGTATATTTGTATGGATGCTTAGATAATCTTTGATTTAAAACTCCATTTTAGGATGGTGATTGCTTGCTTTGTTGACCACTTGACCTTGTATATTTGTATATGTAAATAGTTTCTTATTTCTTGACATATATATATATATATATATATATATAGAAGTAATCTCCACTATGACTTCTCAACTAGGTGTATCTTTATTTTTAATTAAGACAATTTTCTCGGATTGTTAATGATCGGAAAAAAAAAAAAAAATCTAGCCTACCGTAGTGTCTATTCCTGGCTGTCAGCCTGTCAGCTTTAAATAAATCAAATCACTTTGTATATGACTTGTTCTAAGTAGTGTTTGATACATTATTCATATTTGATTATATATAAGAAATTGATATCCTACGTGCCTAGACCAATTTCATTAAAATAGTAACACGTACATACAGTATTTGAAATTACTTATGAGTATGGCTTCTTTTAGACATTGACAGTATTTCACATACATACAGACAATTTCACTTATATATATATATATATTTATTTCACTTGACAGTATTTCACATTGTGTATATATATTTGTGTATATTAGACATTGACAGTGTTGACACTCGACAATGTTGTAGCAATGAGTTTTCAAGTGTTGACAGTGTTGTAGGCCTATGTTTGATATATGTAATATTTTATAGACAGTTGTATCAAAAAAAATAATAATAATTTTATAGACAGTAATTGTGTTGATACTAATTATGTGATTGTATTTGTGTCTAAGTATTTATTTTAATTGCTTGTATGTCTAATTTTTCTAACATGGATGCAATTCTCTTATTTTACCATCATTACTAATTACCGTTTTATTTACGACTGCAGGAAGTTAGAATTATTTTACTGTCATTACTAATTAAGTGATTTGGAGTTTTTATTTTAGTTGTAATTTTGATTTGGAGTTTGTATGTGGTATGTACAGAATGTACTGTATGTCTGTATGTGGTCTTTCAAAATTGAATTTACCGTGATACCTCATACACTGATATTGTCTAATATTGTCTATTAGTACTTTATTAATTATTACATAAAATTTATTAAAGAATTTTTAGTAAGGTTTCAGGTGGAATTTTTACTAATAAAAATTTATTACAGTGTCAGGTATTCAGGTGGAATAATTTATTAGCAAGGTTTCAGGTGGAATTTTTACTAATAAAATTTTATTACAGTGGAGCTGGATTCCGTCAACTTGCTTGATTCACTAACCCAGGTATTTCAGTTTTTTTGGGCTTGGACTATTAAATTTTGTGGCCCAAAATTAGAATCCAACAAGGGATTAGAAAACCGTACGGTAATTTTTTTGTGGGCTACAACCCATCAAATCTAAAAACATGTTAAAAATTTGATTAAGCCCATAAGGCCCAAAACCGAAATGAACCGATTAAAATCAGCTCATTTACCATTTCTTATTCAGTTTAAACTTCAATTTTTGGTAAATCAAAATATTTTCGGTTCAATCCTGTTTTACCCAAAACTGAACCGAATCGATCTGTGCCCACCCCTAGATGAAGATAAAGTGATTTGCCTTTTTTTTTTTTGAATTTTTTTTGTTTTTTTTTAATCTTTTTAATTTTTAATTTTTTGATTTTTTAAATGTTTATTTGATTTTTTTTTATTTTTAATTATTATAATAATTGATAAAATATGTTGTTTAGGGGTAATTTGTACATTCCGTAAAATTTGACCAGTCAACTGTTTGGTCAAAGGTACTATTATGTTATTTTAACAAAAGTACGGTCTGGTTGCAATTTCAGCAAAGGTCAAGGCACTTTAGTGCAATTTTACATATTTTTTTTTCTCTTTGAGCGAAAATCTGAGACTCTGAGACCTTTCTCGTGATCTGCATCTGAAGAGTGAACCGTTTTTGTTTTTATGTAAATTCTCGGCACCAGAAACTTTTTGTTGCTTGTTTGGTTGCTCATAAAAAGGAGGAAATTTATATAGTGACGCCAAAAGAAACCGAAGGAAAAAATTGACTCATGTTCTTCATGTCATTTCGCTTGATGTCGTGATTTTATTCGAAATTTTGGTTAACCTAGCCTTGTCTCTCGAGGTTTGTTTGTTTTTTCTTTTGAAGAAAAAATTAAAGCTGAATTGAACTGATTTTTTGACTTGTTTTTGTGTATTTATTGTAGATAGAGCTGGAAATGGCCGATCTTGTAGCAAACAAAGTGGTACTTGTTTTTCTAGTTATCATGTTTATCTACTATTAACTGATATTTTGATAAAAAAATTGCTTATCTTGTATTGAAGCTGACATTTTTATGGCATTTAACAATTTAGATGGAGAATTTTGCTTTTGTGTATTTTCATTTTTGAGTTTTCGAAGACCGTTTTCATGCAGGGTATTTCTTTTGATGATAATACAAATGATACTGCGAAGAATGTTTTCGATTTAGGAGCATTTGTTGGGGACCTGACTTTTGAGGAAGATGCAGGGAGGTAAGGATTTTTCACTTATGTGGAAACCTAAATGTAGAGTCTAGCCATTTAGGATTTTGCAGAATACCTGGCTTTTGGTGCTTAAGATGGATCAAGTTATTTTTTTTTTCTTACATGGTTCTTGTGTCTTTGGTAGCTGTATAATTTGATCACTGTTGCTGTTTTTTTTTACAGTGATGATATATCGTTGGAAGGACTTGAGCAAGAGCTTGAAGAATGCAAAAACTACGACGTAAGTAACTTCAGTATTGAATAGGCTGTGTTCGGTTCTTTCATGCTTAGTGAATAACTGAGGAATTAGGCAAGGCACAACTCTAGCTGTGATTTTGGCATAGGACGGTTAGAACGAGGAAAGGGATGTGATCTTTTTGTTTAACATCTGTTGGGCACTAATTAAACCCATGAGTATGTCTTTAGGGATTTTATTGTGGTGTTTCTTTTCTTGAATGCAGTACTGAGATTTGTGATATGCGCAGCTTACGATGGACATACTGTCCTGTGTTAGTTAAATTAACGTTGTCATGGTGCTTTGGAGGTTAATTTCTGTTTGTTATGTCTTTGATTACTTGCATAGGCTAGTCATTCATATTTTTGGGATCCACGCACGGATCCATTCTTATGTATTTATTTATTTAATCTAAGGAGTTATATAGGCCCACTCTTTTCTTTGTCCAACTTGTACTTCGAGGCACTCGGCTGCTGCGAGTGTTGAAGCCCAGTCCTTCACTTATTGGCAACTCTAGCGCAGCCCACTTTTTGACTCCATGAGAAGAAGATTTTCCGCCATCTCGATTAAGTCCAAGATCGATGGTTGTGAACTGCTTCACATAATCCAGAACCGAGCCTATTGAGAGTCGCTAGAAAGAAGCGACGAGGAAGCGAAGCTATCGTAGAAGCTTTGCTTCACCCCATGGTAGTCGTAGTACTTGGCTCGTCGCTACTTTGATTCAAAAGGTAACCGACTTTCTTTGGTTCTTGCAACTGTAACCATTTGTCACCAAGAAAGAAAAAATGAGGGTTCACCACCAGTCAAGAAAAAATAAAAAAAGATAAAAAAGTTTGAATCCGTTGGGTTAGTTTCTTTATCCTGTACCGTAGGCTTCTTCAGGCGATGTGGCAAGATCTAATTGTCTGGCGTCACTCTATAAAATGAGCATCGACAAAGAGTGGAGGCTGGCTGGCAAAAGAAGGACCAAAGCTGGGTCAATCAAAGCCAAATGCGATATAGCATTTGCCCTTTTCAACTTCTTTTTCAATTTGGAGTTCTTTAAATCAGAAGCGAGGAGGTGCATAGTAGGCTCTTATGTCTAGTTTCAAAGCCGATACACATAACATGACAGTCAAGCCTGCCGAATACAATATCAACCCGAATTGATGGGATAACAGCCCTTTATCCCCAATTCCTATCCTATGTACATTAATGAACACATCTAACTCATGCATAGACAATGCCAGAGTGTGATGTTAGATGTGTAGGATCACCACATAGGGATTGAAAGCACCAATGCCTCTCAAAATACCGCTGTTAGACTACTAAGGGATGCCTTCCCCGAGTTTGAGGGGGTTCAATGTTTGGCAAAGTTTCATAAATCTTGGGGAACCATATGCGCTTGCCCTTTCCTAAAGTGCTTTCCCTTTTCGTCTAGCCTGTTCGTTCAAGTGAGTAATTAGTTGTTATTCACTCTGAAGATTGAAGAAGAATAGTTGAGAAAGAAGAAAGCGTCCGAAGAGCCGTATGAGGCGGCTCACTCTCGGGCAGTCATTTTTCATAGTCACGGGTCCAGCTTTAGCACCGTTTCACATTTGCAACTTTAAAGGGCGGTTTGTAACCTTCCAATTTTCCAGTGAAACCGGGGACCAAATGGTTGGAGCACCGAACTAATTCGAAACAAAAATAAATAGAAACATAGTTCCAATAAAGGGAACCCATGGACCATATTCTTCTCACCAATCTGATCACCAAATGGATGGTCAACTGCAGATTCAGAATCTATCCTACTTGGGGCAAATTGAAAAACCTATTTTTAATGCGTCGTGGGCCCCTTTCTAATGGTGGCTTGATTAGCTGTCCACTGTAATTGAATCCTCCTAATTCCTAAAATAGGCCTTCTTGTAGGGATTTTGTCACTTTTGTACCGGTTGGTGGGCCCTGCACACTCCCACATGGACCCCTTGCATACCTGTTCTGTCAAGGTTTCATTCCGTTCCATCAGGGTAACTCTCTTGTCTCGGTTCCAACAAGACCTCTCACATTTCAAGATATGATTTTGAACCTAATTGAGCACTTTTGGTCTTTATTTTTCCCCCTCCTATGACTACTAGGAAAGAAGTGGACAAAGATTCAGCTCCGTCTAAGGGGTAGGAATAGGAAATTTCTAGTCAGTATGGTTCTGAAAGAAGAAATGCGATGTAAAGGGTATGAAGTAGATTAGTTGATATTGAATGCCTTTGTCTTACTTGAGAAAGAGGCGGGAAGCTACTCAACTTGTTTGCTACCACGCTTCACGCCTATTGCGTTTTCGCCAGACGGTCTTTGCCAGTAGTGCCATCCTCCCCGCTGGCTGTATGGGTGCCATCCTTCGTAGCTTAAAACTCATCTAGATATAGAATAAGGGATAAAGAGTTTTGTTTTTAGCTTGTTAGCTATGGCATCAAGGACCTTACGGTTTACGCTATGCTATGGAGAACGGAACGGGAAAGTGGGGAATAGTCTTAGCCCTACCTACCCTTGGTGTTATGCTTGTGCATTCGTTGTTAGTGATGTAATGGTGTTTTCTATTTTTGGCGTAAGACATAAGAAGAACAACGGATCTTGCAACACACCTATCAAGAAGAAATGAACGATTCAAGTTTTGCATCAATTCCGTATGCTTATTCTAATTGAAATCAAGACCCTGAAGCTTATTTAATTTAAGATGATGCAGAGCCAATTCGAATTTCGGATCCAATCTCATCTCCTGAGCTATACCTATAACTTTTGAAAATGAAGATTTGCTTGAAATTATTTTTATTTAATAAGGTGAGATGGAGACCTTGATTTGGACCCTCGTGATCGAGCTTATGACTGTAAAGAACGCTAAGCCGTAGTTAAACGATCCAAACCAGGTGGGGCTAAGACCTAGGAGGGTAGTGCGCTTTGGGATGCGGAGGAGCTATTATCGCCCAGCCCTCTAACCTAATGCGGCATTGGGTTTGGACTGCAAGGAACCGTAGCATGGGGAGACGTCTAATCCTTTTGTCGCCGCAAGGCTGGCTAATCGTACACAGCAGGCTCGAAGACCCTTGGTTCTGGAAGGCACATTTGATCGGCGAATGAGGCTATGGGATGGTGATCGATCTTGCTTAACAGTTGTTGAGACGTGACATCGGTACGAGACGGCGAACATTGATTGCAATAAATCGGTGGGAGTACTATTTCCATTAGGAGCTTCCCCCAGCTGAGCTAATTTGCCTTTATCCACTTTGACCATCTTCCATTCTTTCGTTTTAGAAGAAATGAGTTTTAAACTAAACGTTGAGAAGGGAAGAGGCCTATGTATTTCCATAATCCCTACGGATTTGACCCTATCTACACCCGGAGCTAGAGCTAATCCCCTATCGGTCCTGGGCCACTTGGCCCACTTGAACTAGTAGCCCTACCTGTTGCCGTACCTATCTATGAATGAACTTATGGATATTCTCCTACTAACACAAATCGGGCCATTTGGTTGAAGAACTTTTTGGTGGAGTTGGCCATTCCAGAAGTTGAAGCAAGGGTCACTTTGTATTGTGACAACCAAGCCGCGATTTTGATCTCGAAGAATCCCAAGAAACATGGAAAGGCGAAGCATATAGACAAAAGATTTCATCTTGTAAGAGATTTAGTCAAGAAGGGTGAGATATACCTAGAGTATATTCCTACTCATTTGATGTTAGTGGATTCACTCACAAAACCGATCCCAACCGAACTCCTTGAGGAGTATTTGAAATGTTGAATACAGCTTCGATATATATATTTTTAAATTGTAGAATGATAGATTTCGCTACCATGCTTTAGCTTACCACTCAACTCATGCTTTTGGTAGACGCCGACAAAATTGTTGTAGATATAAGATCACCAAAAGACTAATCAAGGATGAAAGACCAGATAGATGAAGCGCTCATTTCGCTAACCTTCCTGACAACCAACCATCTGGTGGGAGACAGGAGCAGCAAAGCGAAGAGCTCAACTTATAGAGTTAGGCCTTTGAAACAACTGATAATCGATAGAAACTGGCTAGCTCGACAACAAAGAGCCCGGAAGAGACGTTAGAGTCCGTAACGGCACATGCACAACACAAGCAAAGAGGGAAAGAAGCAATCTATACTTTAATCCGTTCAAAAATGAGTTACGCATCCCTTAATTGCTCGACTCTAATGATTGAAAAAAAAAAAATGTTTTCATGCAACCCCTAAATGATGAGGAGTGGAGTCAAAAGACTTGATAACTCTATTGATCCTATATAGATAGATAAACTCACTGCTATTATTGGCCCTGAGCTTTTTTTACGAATAGATCAGGGCCTAGGAGTGGTATTACTTTCCAATCTAATTTTTTCTACCCTTTCATTGGGATTGGTTCGTTTGTATATCCTTATTTAGTATTTCGACTCACACCTTGTACCTGCTGCACAACTCCAGTTTAGGGCATATTTGGGGCTTCCAACCGGGGGGGGGGGGGGGGGGGGGGGGATTCAGACTCACTCTCAGGAAATCGACTAACAGATGTAGTATTGGCTCAGTCAATCAATCATTACTATAAAATAAAATCCATGATATCATCAAGAAAAGTTATAGAATAGAAGGTGCTGCGGGATAAGGAGAATAAGTGCCGGATACAAGTACTGGTGCCATAAAGAAATGTCATGAAAGCCGAAAATTAGCCTTTAACAAATCCATGGATAATGAAATAGTGCCAATAGTTATCGGCTTGTCAATTTGTTCTTGGTGTCAGACGAAAGGCATAGAGACTCAGAGAGTGAACTAGGATTTGGCTGTCTGAGCAAACTATTTAGCAGTAGGGCAAGACTTTTTGAGAAAATGTCCCTGAAGGTTTTTTGAGACTTTTTATGTACGGAGCTGAACATTCAAGATCTAGTACCCTTAACTTTCTCGACTTTTGCTTGATCCCCGGACTGGCTTCTTTCAAAAGTAGCAAATGATTTTGGACATGTCTCGTTCGCCTGATGCACCAACAAAGCTTCCAGAATCGGAGAAGGCAGCAATTCTAGAGAGGGTTGACCGAGCGGAGGCATCAGAGGAAGCAACACTAATGGAAGAGGCATCACCCACGCTAGAAACACAAGGGCAAAAGCTTTTCTGATAGCGAGAAGAAAGGCACCAAGATAAAGAGAGAAGTCCAGTTGCAGAGCCAGACGTCGAGAATGATTTATATCATGTGCAACCCAATCTCCAACTGAGACCACTCGAACGATCTCATCCACTTGAAAATTCGACTAAAAAAAATGGATATTTCTTTTTATAGTTTGCGCTGTTCGCCTACCTTCCTGACCACGGATAGGCTACAGGGCTTTGCACTCTGGCCCTTGAGAATACCACATCAAGGTGACATGATTTGAATTGAATAGAAGTCTTCAATGATAGCAACCCCGTCTTCGGGGAAAAGGGTAATGAGATTCACTAGAAGCATGGGGATAGTTGCCCCTGTGAACTGGAATCTCCTACTCGAAGACTCGCATTTTAAGATCCCTTCATGCCCCCTAATGTGTCGTCCTCCATGAATGTGGCACCTGTCTTGAAGAATCCCTAACGGGTGATGAAAAACCATTAACGCAACCACTGATGCCAAGCTATCCGCTCTTATAAAATAAAGGTAGGCTGCGACCGACGCTCTATCTTGGGCTTTTGTTCTTGGTCGGAATCTAATTTCCTGGAGGGCTAAGAAGCAACCCCTTACTCACCTCTTAATCTATAAAAATGCCCTATTGGTAAAGCTTTGAAGCAAGCTTGCAAGAGATTATATATTCTATTAAAGATGGCCCTTCGTGTAAATTGCTTTGAATGGGTAAATCAATCATTTGCCCTTGGGGATCAGATTTCGCTTCTTTTTTTGTAAATAGACTCGATCCGAGATCTTCCTAAGAAGTTGCTGATCCGACAAGCTCATATGGACCTCATAAAATGAAAGGTGAAGTGATGCAAGAGTTGTGATAAGCTAAAAGCACAAGATCAGCCAATATCAATTGACTTCATAGACTGACCTTCTGTGAAGCTAAGAGAAAGCCTAACATAAGCAAGTAAACAAGCTTACTCGTTAGAGTAAGGGTGTTTTTCTTATTGAAACTCAAAAAAGAGTTTGAGCTCTTTTGGTTTAGCCACACGGGGTGGCTATTCGCATGTCCCTAAGTGACGTCTATTTTTTGGTAGTGGATATACTCGAGAGAAAAGTTTGGAATTCGACCTCTCCTTATACGCTCAAAAAGGGGGTTTTGGACTCCTTTTTTGTTTAGGATCCCCTTTCTACATTCAATTCCTTATTGAGCTTGGTGTGGAATCATCATCATTACACATTCATTGTTGGTTTGGCTTGGCTACTAGTCTAGCGATCCTTCCTAGCCATTCTCTTGGCTAAAATTTCAAAGTTGGGGTGCAGGTCTTGGCTCTATCTGTCTCCCTGTTGCTTGAATTGTGCCCAGAACCTGTCTTTTATCTCAAGGTGCTTGCCCAAAAACCACTTAAAAGGGGGTTTGGGCCTTGTTAGGGGATAAAGGGCAGCGCTTGACGGAAAGAAAAGAGTTTTCTCTACGACACTTTCTCTATGATCTGCATGCCTTACTTGAACAGGAAATATAGTCGTAGCTAGCCTAGTCCGAAAGATAGGATTTCATAGAGCACTGGAACTTGACTTTCACCGTTTTTGTTGTATCGGTTCGTTGCATGATAAAATGTCCTTTCTTTTTCCGCTTGATGGGGCTCAGCTCTTGCATTTCTGCTTGGGTTCCGTTCTTAATTCCACTATTATTCGGTTTTTCCGGTTACATTCATGGGAGATTTCTAGTTGAGGGACTATTTCCTTATTCCGGGTAGGAAGTCAAGTGCTACTTATTACAAAAGGTGAATGAGCAATTTATATTAAGGAGTTATCGATCCACCCGAGAAACACTATAATGTAAGGTGGGACTACCAGTTCAAGGGGGAGCACTCAGAACTCATTAGCCCGAAAAGTAATTAGTTAGATAGTATATAAATACCTTTTAGAGCAGAAGCATTGGATATAAGCGACTCCTATCGTACCTCCAAACAAAAGGAGGATTGTTCTGTACGTGGCATAACCTACTCAAACTAAAGTCCATAGCGAAACAAAGGAAGTATATGAATGAGATGTATGCCCCCTGGGTCCGGGGAGCCTCATAACTTCATTATATGTATCTAGACATAAGACAGAAGTCAAAGTGGTCTGGTAGATAGCTTACTTAGTCTAGTTTGCTTTGTAGGGTCAAGTTGACCCATCAAGGTCTATCAATTTGAAAGCAAATTCCCTAACGTATGGAGAATCAAGCCTAGTAGACTACATAAATGGGGAATTTGCAATGGAGCTAGTGCTATTCCTTAGCACAAGCGCTAAGCGATAATAATTCCTTTCCTTTCTCAAGGTCTATCACTAGGAAGAAAGGAAAGCAAAGACAGATAGGAACGGATTAGGTAGCTTTTTTTCTTGGATGTGGGACTTCCTCTCCTAGTAGCCAGGCAAGAAGTCTGGATTGTTATTCACTGCGTTTTATTAGCAGTGCTGGTGGTAGTAAAGAAGCTCATCCAGTAAGGGTTATATCGATCTATTTCTAAGAAGGTTGAACCATCATAAGTGGTTTGATCCACTGGGAGAGAAACAAAAGCAGTTGGTGGTTCAGGCTATCCCATCTTCATTCATATCTTCCGAATGGAACATCGTATCTGAGATGGTGAACGAAACTTTTTTTTTTTGTATGATCTTTTTAGAAAAGCCTGCCTGTCAAATATTCCCTTGAAAATTAAAGGATATCCAAGGTCATTCCATAGAAAGCCTTTTCGGGCAACCGCTTCAATTTCTTCGCCATGATTAGGTTCGTGAAGTTACCTACTTAAGAGGTTATATTAATGTATTTTCCGTATTGAGTGACTTGCACAATCTGCCCCGTTGAAGCATCAGTCGAAGAATATGTTGTTCCACCACCATAAGCGAAGGTAAAGGCAATTGAAAAAATGAAAGCAGCACCATTCTATTGATTTCTTCTCGGTGAACTGGAATCGGGAATCTATTTAAAAAAGCCTGCTATGGTGCGGACTTTACCTTAATTTGGCGGTTAGATCATTCCTGGTTAAATCAAGTATTTGAAAGACTACCTAACCTATTTTGGAGTAATAGAGACAGTGGTAATCTAGAGTCATTTAGCCCATTTGACTGACGGGGTCTTATTAAACTGAAACTAAAGTAGTCTCCTCTTTCCATTCTTATCTTATGTAGACGGTACACGTAACCAACCACTTAGTGGGAGACAGGAACAGCAAAGCGAAAAGCTCAACTAATGGAGTCAGGCCTTTGAAACAACTGATAACCGATAGAAACTGGCTGAGTAGTCTTCAGGGCATGTTGCGTTGAGGTCCCTAAAGTCGATGCAGACTTTGATCTGTCCTTTCTTCTATCTCTATGTCTCAGAAGTAGTCTGTGTAAATCATTCATACCTGAATCCATTTGTCATTATGGCTTGAGGTCGTTATGATGACTCGAATCTTTAGAAAGAGGATAAGTATGGGCGATGACCTGAGTCGTTCATTCAACTATCCCTCGGAGACACGGTTGAGAAGTACCATGCATGGTTGCCCCCCGTCCTTTCTTTCTCTCAGTCCCACCAAGAAAGAGAGACGGCTTAGCCAAAAAAAGTGAGTGCCCCTACGCGAGCCTTTTTAGTAAAGGAAAGCTTTCCAGGTCAAAGATGATTGCTACTTAATATCACTCCCAAACTTTGCACTGGGGAGATAAAGTTGCATTGTCAATGCAAATTTTCCTTCATAAATAGCATTTTCTGTTTCACCTTGATTATGAGACCTCAAAATGGACTGTTTTTCTTGCTTTTTCTTACTCCCAACCAACAACAGGAAAAGGGGAACTCACAGAAGAAAGAGTTGCCTGCTCCCCCGACACTCCCTAGGACTTTGGGGTTGCTTTGTTTGTGGCAAGGGAAGTCATCTTCATTAAACAGAGCAGGAGACAACAAGAGAGCTGCTTCCACCTGTTGATAGGATGGAATGAGAAAAAGGGATCGATTCCGAGAAGGCCTGTTCTTTTTGTCCCGGAATCGATTGCTGCTACCACTGCCCGCAGTTCTCTTTCGTGTCCCACGACCCTTATTAATGTATTCTCACTGAACATCTCGACCTGGCCAAACACCAGAAGAAAAGTACCCACAATCGTGAAAGCTTTAATAGCGACCTACGCCCTATTTGTTCATGTATCTCATTCCGGACTGCACGACTTCAAGTTCGATTCCCAATGTCTTGTTAGAAAGGAAATCGAATCTATTCTGTCTTGGATCGGTCAATTGAGGAAATGACTTCTTTCTTTCACTCAAAATTCCAACAAAGTGGAGGGATTCCACTTTTACATATGGATCGAAAGCACCAATGCCTTCTAAAATACCGTTGCAAGACTACTAAGGGATGCCTTCCCCGAGTTTGACGGGGCCCAATGTTTGGCAAAGTTTCACAAATCTTAGGAAACCATATGCGCCTATGTTACTAAAGAGGATAAAAAGCCACTCGTATGGGGGCAGTACACACTGGACCAAATTAAAGAGCAAGACGACGCTGTAAAGAAGCACAGAAGAGGAACACAACAAAAGCACGAGCAGCCAGATGAAATATATGCTAGACTCCAAGCGAGTAAACAGGCAACATGCTTCATTCCTTATAGCATGATTTGTATTCTCTTATTTTTTTATATGAATAGGGGAATTTCTTGTTGTTCAACAACCGAGGGACCTTGTTGTTAACAGAGAAAACAGACTGGGAAGATTGCATTAGGGATGTTCATCTTATCGGATTGCTATTCCCGACTAAAGAGAGGGGGAATAGAATAAGGTATGATCTAATTTGAATTACTTACGCAATTTTTTTCTGGACAAAAGATAACTTAAGACATATGATAAGGAAGTGATCAATTAAGAGTTCAGTCCCGGTGAAGGCCATTTAGCGGCCTCTGAAAAGCTTGATGAAGGGTGGCTTTCTCTTAAAGTCTCACTAGATGTTGATAGTGAGGAGCTTCATTTTGATGAAGAAGATCACTCCCTCAATAACCTCCTAGTAATCCAAGTGATTTTATCATATATGCCCTTTGTCTTCTTTGTTTCATTCCTCTCGTATATTATCGCTTAATGTTAGGTTTTCCAATTTGTGGACACCTGAGACCTTTGACCCCCGTCTCAGTTCATATGTGAGAGGACAATAAGACGGGGAAACAGACTCCGATGTCGCTACTGGTGGAGCACTCTCTTTTATTTGTCCGTCTCTTACCAAGCTGAAAAAGGCGATTGGTCTCGCTTCTGCATGGGTGCCAAAATCATTCTAGGGCTGATTCAATTATAAATCTTCTCTCGATTTGAGATTTCAATAAAGACTTTCTTTCTTCTTCAAGTTATCATCATCGGCGGTCTCTCGCTAGAAGTAAAGAGAAGTGAGTATTACTATGTTGTTTTCAAGACTAATTTAGCAAAAGAAAATAAGGAAAAGAAAAAAAAGGTTGATTAGAAAAGCAATAGAAGTTACTAAGTTCAAAGTCAAAAACAAAGGTAGTTTAAGAGATTTTTATTTCTTTTTATGTATGTGAAGATTGAATGTTGATACCCCCAAAAAAGAGCATTCTGTGGTAAAAAGGTCTCGTGGACCTGTGGCTCGTGACTCTCTCGTTACATTATGCACTTCACTCGCTAGTTCCTGTTACTAGTCATCCTCTTCATTAGTCATCGGAATAGAAGACTCTTGGACTCTTTTCTTTTATTGATCAAGGAGCGATACTCAATCCTTCGAGCAAGGGACAAGACTGAATCCCTCGAGGAAGCGAGCATTGATGTTTAGAGCGAGCAATCTAAGGATTCCCCTAGAGGGAATAGGTTCAAAATAAGAGGAACGAGAAGAAGAGTACGGTGCATTGGTTCCAGCTTCCGATGTTGGTGATTTCGGGTTCTTCCGGCTTCGTAAAAATTCTATGACTTATGGAAGCTATTTCCCGAGAATACCTGAACTGACAAAACCCTTCTTTCGAGTCCACCTCAAAGGGCTTCTATTGAAGTCCTTTCTTCCTTGGGTGTACCCGGAACGGGGTTCCGATCTCTAAAAAAATCTGCTATACCAACTTGATCTTGATCAAAAGGCTTTGGATCAATCTCTGCATCTGGAGTATCTGTAACAGGATATGGAACTCAATCATAAATTAAGTTGTAAATGGCTAACAAATAAGGCAGGGAGTTGCACTGCCTCCGTTTTGTTTTTTAATAGGAACCTTCATTTGTTTTTAAAGCATCCGAGTATATACTTCTGCATTAGGAAACAGAAAAAGGATGTCTGGAGTACACTTTCCATTATCTAATCCATTGATATAGAGTGTGCACGCCACATTATTTTCTTATATTTTCCACATAAAGCTTGTTGCTTGAAGTTTTCATTGCCTTTTTGTTTATTTCTGTTTCCAAATTTTTTGCTTACATTCTTATTATTGACCTTCCTGCGGGAGTGTACTTTTTGATGCAGGTAGTTGCAAACATATTGTCTAAAGGTACAAAACTAAGAGAGTACACAAAGGGTGTTGAGAACAATATACGGCAAGTTGAACTGGACTCAATTCAGGTCTGAGGCTTTTGTTTTCTCTAATTGTTGTTATTTATGAATTATCATTGTATTCACTGCCATTCATTGGTATTAAAACTATTTCAATGCTGCAGGATTATATAAAAGAAAGTGATAACTTGGTATCTCTTCATGATCAAATTCGTGATTGTGACACTATCTTGTCACAGATGGAGACTCTTCTCAGTGGATTTCAGGTATTTTAGTTCTTCTGGGAAACTTGATTAAACATTTACCTGCATTCATCTGTCCAGGGCCACTGTTTCCAATTTTTTTGTAGTGATGGAAAGTTATCTAATATGCTTTCTATACTATCTTTTGTAACTTTTAGTTTTCATGGTATTGTTGTTGATTTTTAATCCTAGGGGAATTAATTCTTTTTGGCCTTTGTTGAGTTTTATATGTTGTAAGTGGATCTTATTTGATCAGCATTGTAAGTAATTTTTAAATTTTTTGCCAGGATGAGATTGGTTCTATAAGTTCGGACATAAAAATACTCCAGGAGAAGTCTATGGATATGGGTCTAAAGCTGAAGAATCGCAAGGTATGATTTATGTGGGTAAAACTTTGTTCGATTGTTTGTTAGGATTTAACAGACAAACAACAAATACTTGTTATGTGAATCCTTTTGGTGCTGATTGTGGTTGATTTAGCTGCATTCATCAAACAAATATGTAGGAACAATAATTGCATTTGGTATTTTCTTTGATTTATGTGCTCAGTCAAGGAGTTCCTGTGCGATTGTTTTAGTTGGTTTAGCAAACCTTTTCAGCAGGTGTCATGTCCAGTTTGGTGCAGCATTACCTGGAAAAGGAAACAATAACGCTTCCTTTATCATATTTTAATATCTAGGATCCTCAATCCATTTTCTTGGTGTGTGAGGTGTGGGGAAGGGGTGGAACTTTGAAGGATTATATAGTTTCATTGGAGGATTATTGATACATTCTGGGGAGTATATAGAATTTAATTCACGTAAGATTAGGTTCCTTTGACAGATCCGGAATTGTGGTTTTTCTTTTTTCCTTTTCTTTTTCTTGATAACATATATATATTGATAGAGTTTCATTGTTTGATTCTTGTTTTTTTTCTCATCCATTTCTAAGTTTGTTTTTTTTTTTTTTTTTTTTTTTTTTTTTTTTTTTTTGTTTTAAATTATTTATTGTTACAGTTTTATGTTCTTTGAACAGGTTGCAGATTCAAAACTGGCTAAATTTGTTGAAGACATTATAGTCCCACCAAGGATGGTAGATATAGTTGTTGATGGAGAGGTATTTTCTTGTTGGTGTGGATTCACCTATTTTTTCATGTAACATAAATTATCTTGTCTTTGTAGTTTTTGATACTGAATATGGTCTCTTCCAAAAGGTCTCTTGCGAAGCTGGTTCACTCTTTATGTGGCTGTGATTTGTTTATGCAAGTCTTATATCAGGATTCACTTTTAATGTAGTTTTTAATATAGTTAGTTTCTTACAATTTTTGGGTGGACATGTGAGTTGTATTATTTACCATGTGGTCAGATGGTCAGATTTAGTTTTGGAATATTAATGCCTATTCTAAGGGTTTTCATGGGCCTATGCACAAGTCTTGGTTATGTTAAGTAGGCTAGAAATTTGAGATGAAGTATGATTGGTTAGAAATTTAGAGTTCCTCAATTTAGCTCATTGCTTATACGGTTCAAAGTTATGAATTTTTCTTGTAATTGGGACTTCTATGCAATGTCATATCCTGTTATATCCTCAGTCTTTATTTTGATAATTGTTTATGTTCTTTCATACATCATCTTGTGGAACTTCATTTTGTAGCTAGTGTTTATTTGTTTGAATTGTTATCTATGTCTTGTTTGACAGAGTTCACTTGCATTACATATGTACTCAACTCATGTCTCACCTGGCAGTAATGTTGCTTTGTGCTTATCCTAGTTAATTCAGAAGCTTCTGTTTTTCTTTCAATATTTATACTAACATATTTGCAGTGAAATTTTTATCCAGGTCAATGATGAATATATGAGAACTCTTGAGATGTTAAGTAAGAAGCTAAAGTTTGTTGAAGTAGACCCTATGGTTAAAACTTCAAAAGCCCTTAAAGATGTTCAACCTGAGCTTGAAAAACTTAGGCAGAAAGCAGTTTCAAAGGTAATTTCTTAGTCAGGCTGCCATGAATCATAATTCATGTTCTTAAGTACAATGGTTTGAAGCTAAAAATCTGTATTGAACATTTGAACCTTAAAGCTTTATTGGGATGTTGAGCTGAAATTAACGTTCTGGTTTCCAGCACAATCAAATATGTCAGAATTCCACATTAAAACCACACTGTTTATAATTGGTGTTTACATTCTGTTTTAAAATTACGCAGTGAAGTATGGGTTTCAGATTGTTTACTTAGTTGTAATCATCCTGTTAATATGAACAGTTTTGTTTCAGTAAAATTTAATCGAATTTATAATAACCTTACGACTTGATGCATGTCATTGTAATTCTTATACATGCCTTATCTAGCCGTTCTTAATGTGGCGTAGCTCAGACATTTTTTCTAAAATAAGGAATTTTTTTATATTTTTTTATATTTTTTTATCTCCTAACATTGACAGAATACTGATATTGAACTTCTTTTTTAAGTTTTAAAATGGAGATTAATTTGGTTCTAGCACAATTAGAGACTGTACAACTGATATCAACTATCGGGTTATAAATTCTTGAATGAAAACACATTTGCCTTTTGAATCTTGGATTATTTTAGGATAATTAGGATGATTCTTTTGATTGACATTAAATGATGTCAAATGATTTGTAGTGAAAATCTGACAGAGACTCCACAAACTTTTCTTTATTGTATTACTGTCTGCAAACAAGTATAGAAGACCTCTGTCACCGTAATTATCTTTTGCAGGTGTTTGACTTCATTGTTCAGAAGCTTTATGCACTTAGAAAACCAAAAACAAACATTCAGATCCTTCAACAGAGTGTTCTTCTGAAGTACAAGTGAGCTGTCTATACTCTATATTCATACTTATAAATTATAATGGCACTTATATCATGTTATAGCTATGTTTGATCATGTCAATATCTTGCCATCTTGGTATATAAGCATCATTGGAGTTCAGAATAATTCTGGTTTGTTTGATATCTTATTTATCTACTTGTAATCTTTTTGCCCAATCGGTAATCATTTTTGTTTCTTTTTTTAGTACACTAAGAAGCCGTTACTTGTCTCTTCAATTCCGTCTGCATTCTACTATATCATAGAAACAAACACAAACATATGCATATGTTTATTTATTCATGATAAATATTTGGATCTTTATGGCCCTATGCAAGAATACCCACCCACCCGTGCACATTATATTTCATCTTTATATTTATTTCTTAGTGCAAGCATTTAGTAACATAGGTGCATGTACATTAAAATATCATAATCTATTTACATGAAGAAACAATGATTAACCTAGTGACATCGTTATTTCTTTATTTATTAATTATATTTCAGTAATTTTTTTACTGCTTTTCGTGTTTCTTTGTACTTGGTAATAATGATTGGTTATGTTATTTAGCACTTAGTAGAAATATCACAATGTTTTTGGTTGCACACTTTTTATAATTTAATGGAAAAAGAATAAAATTGTAGGTATATTGTTTCTTTCCTCAAGGAACATGGGAAGGACGTATATAATGAGGTTCGTGCTGCATATATCGACACAATGAACAAGGTGATTGGTTTAGAACTTTTCATCCGTTTGGATTACAGTTTTTCTTGACTGAAATATTCTCATACATATTATTATTTTATGAGAGATGATATTCGTAATCAATTGTTATCATGTATGTAATACCCTAAGCAGTTGTGTGCACCAAGTCACTACGTTATAAATGTTGATTTAATTTTGCTTGTTTTAATTTGATTTTATGTATTTTATAATCATTACGGTGGACTACTTGTTGGCCTTTTCTTATCATTTTCCTCAGCAATAAAAATATTCTCTTTTCTTATCAAAAGAAATATGTACATCTTGAAAGATTGGGATATTTTAGTCCGGCTATCTATTTCCATGTGCATTGTACCAAACTATTACTTTTTAAACAGCTTAATGTCCTGCCTTAGAAATAGGATAATTCTACCTTGGAGATGTCATTTGAAGAATATTTTTTTCATGAGTATTGATATCTATCTTATGCCTTTCACAGGTTCTGAGTGCACATTTCCGTGCTTATATACAAGCATTGGAGAAATTACAGTTAGATATAGCAACTTCCAGTGATATGATTGGTGTGGAGACTAGAAGCACTAGTCTTTTTTCAAGAGGAAGGGAACCACTGAAGAATCGTTCCGCTGTTTTTGCTCTGGGGGATAGAATAAACATTTTAAAGGTTTTTTTCTTACTACCTGTTGAATATGGTTAGCTGTGCTATTTTGGATTATGCATTTAGTTTCCTAGTGAGGCTACATTGAAAAACAAATATCAGATGTGACTTTTGGCATCAACAGCTAATTGTTTTCAGCTTCTTGTTGGGGATATATTTTAGAAATTTGTGCATATTGATTTTGTCTATTATATAGTATTGTATAGCAAAAACATTTAAAATTTATAACAATACAGGACTGAAGTAAATTTAAATGGAGTTAATAGTTTTAACTAGCTTGTTTTAACCTTATGAACTTAATAGTTGTATAATAGATTTATGATCTCCCATATGGCTGATATGGTAAGATTTTGCAATGGCATGTTTATGATTCTTACATTTTGTGCATGTTTAAGCATTTAAAATAACATTCTTAAAAGATGACAATTGTATACAGAGGTATAAAACGATGGAACAAATTCTCTTATAACTTAACATTTGGTACATACCTTTTGTACAACAAAAATGTCTCGTATTTGGATTTTCACATTCTAAATTGGCTGACGAAACTTTATGGTTTGAATCTCTTTTGGTTTCAGGAAATTGATCAACCTGCACTGATTCCACATATAGCGGAAGCTAGCTCCTTAAAGTATCCTTATGAGGTCCTATTCAGGAGCTTGCACAAATTGCTGATGGATACTGCAACTTCCGAGTATCTTCTCGCCTTGCCCTTTATTTGTTTCTAAATGTTAGTGAATCGTAAATCTTATTGTATAGATATTGACATTATTGTTTTTTTTTTCTTTTCAATTTACTCATTCTGCAGGTATCTTTTCTGTGATGATTTCTTTGGTGAAGAATCTATATTTTATGATATTTGTGCCGGTAAAGTTCTAATTTTTGATAAATTATAAGATTAAATAAGTACTAAAGAAACTAAAATTTAAATACAGAGGTAGTAGTATAAAAGAAGCACCAAGACAGAAATAAAGTATATTCTACTTGCACACTGAAAACTTTTGTTTGCTTTGGATTGCCTCTTGTAACCTAATGACTTGTTTTGTTGGCAACTATATGAACTACCCTTTTCATGTACTTCGGACTTTATTCATGCTCTTAAACTTAAAATTGGTTTTTTTTGGCTGATAAACAGTGGAAATTATTATTATTGCTTTAGAGAAAGAAAAATAAGTTCACCGAAAAGTTTAAAATATATATATTTAATGTTGTAGTTTGTGTTTTCATATTTTTGCAGCAAACTAGACATTAACAATTTTTCCCGCCGTTCTTTGATATTATCAGGTCCATTTACAGTCATTGATGAACACTTCAATTCAATACTACCAAATTGTTATGATGCTATTGGATTAATGCTTATGATTCGCATAATACACCATCACCAGGTGATGTTATAGGCTCTTATATTTTGGATTTCGTGGTGTTGATGCTTAGAGTCTTTTTATGTATGAAGCTCTGGTTTCTGCCTGTCAATGGATCATAAGTCATAACCTCAAGACTGATGATCAGATGAGCTCCATACAGCTTGTACCTTTTTCTTCAAAAACTAAATGAAACTTGAATTATTAAAGCAAAAAATGTTGAACCTGTCACTGATTCTTTTTTTTTTTTCCTCTTTTACAGCTGATCATGTCTCGGCGGCGGATTCCCTGCTTGGATTCGTATTTAGACAAGGTCTTTTATCTTTTACCCCTTAATGACAAACATATCGCTACATAGACTAATTTTTAACTGAATCTGAGCAGGTCAATATTTCTCTGTGGCCCCGGTTTAAGATGGTTTTTGATCTGCACCTTAGTAGTCTACGTAATGCAAATGTGAAGACATTGTGGGAAGATGATATTCATCCTCATTATGTTATGAGGCGTTACGCTGAATTTACAGCTTCTCTAATTCACCTTAATGTTGAATATGGAGATGGGCAGGTGAGATACTTCTTGAAGTGGAAGTGGTAAGAGTGTGATTTTGTTTGATTGGGTTTTATTTGATTACTTAAAATATAAAGCCCCTTTTATTTCTGCAGCTTGAATTGAATATGGAACGGCTGAGAATGGCCATTGACGATTTGCTTTTGAAGCTTGCAAAAACATTTACAAAATCAAAATCACAGATTGTGTTCCTTATAAATAACTACGATATGACAATTGCTGTACTAAAGGTGAGATATTATTGTTCTTCCTTTTGGTCCGGAAAGATAAATATTTCAGACAATTTTCTTTGCTTAGGTTATCTTGCTTCTATAAGGAGCACGTATTTGCTCCTATCAGGTTGCAAAGAATATAACGTAGTGCCTCTGGTTTTTCCCTCCCTGTCCTCTGTTTGCTAAATTAAATTGTCATTTGGATGCCAGGAAGCTAGCCCCGAAGGTGGGAAAATTCAACTGCACTTTGAGGATTTGTTGAAGACCAACACATCTTTATTTGTGGTAAGCAACTGCTTAACCATTTTAATTAATTTTTTTTTTGAATAATTTCGATCAAGATTCAAGACCTAGATGCACATATGGCTATTTTTATGCTTATTTTTATAATCAGCACATAAGGGAATCGAAAGGCAAAGACCCTGTTCTATTTGTAGGACCGAAGGGGGTACTGTTTCGTGACAAAGACATGTTATGTTATCGAAACAACCCTCAAAGGATACTAAGTAGTAAACTCTAATAAGTAGAAAAAACTTGGTTGTATGAAGCCTGCATATACATAGTAATGGAAGTAAATTTACATGCTTACTGATGATGGGCCCTTAGCTCTAGTGGCAGGGTGTTGCCTTTTCACATTTTGGATTCGTATGATTCTGTACAATTACAGTTTTCTATCCGTGGTGCCAAAAAAAGAAAGATAAAAAGAGATTAATTTGGTTTTAAAGGAGAAATTGATGTTCTCCATTATATTAGTTGTGATGTGTTTTGCTGCACTTTTGAATATTGTTTCCGTGCAGGAAGAACTGCTTCTGGAGCACTTTAGTGATTTGATCGAGTTCGTGAAGACACGAGGCTGTAAGTAGTATACAATTAATATTGTGACTTTTTGATATTCTGTATGTTTAAATTAGATATACTGATTTGCAAATTGTCATATCAGCGGAGGACCCAAGTTCTAGCTCTGGCTCTGACAAGCCTATAACCGTTGCTGAAGTTGAGCCAATTGTTAAAGACTTTGCTAGCAGATGGAAAGCAGCAATAGAGCTGATGCACAAAGATGTCATCACTTCTTTCAGCAACTTCTTGTGTGGTATGGAGATCTTGAGGGCTGCTTTGACTCAGCTTCTGCTATATTACACAAGGCTGTCGGATTGCATAAAGAGGATCGTGGGCGGGTCTACGCTGAACAAGGATCTTGTGTCCATTTCCTCAATCATGTACGAAATCAGGAAATACTCGAGGACTTTCTAAACCATTCATAAACCATTCAAAATCAGGGGAGACTACGATCTTGCCATTCTTGTGAACTTGGGTGACTGTTTGCCAGTGGAAACATAGTGCGAACGAAATTGAATTTAATAAATTTATCAGAAAATTGCACACGGTGTTTGAAGCAAGTGACTTGCATTGTTCATGAATGAGTTGATTATTTTGTATTTTCAATTTTGTTGCAAGAGTTAAAAGAGAGACATGCAGTCAAGTGTGGCTCCGATAACCATACAAATTCAGGTAGTACTTATATCGAGATAAGTTTGGTTAGTATAAACTTACAAACGAAAACAATTTTCCTCTTTCATTATTAAAAATTAAATGTAGAACAGAATATATAAAAATTCAGGTTCTTTGAAGAATAACATTTGAATTACATAGGCGAAATTAATTAAAACATCCTATATCTATAGATCTTAAATAATAATAATAAGTTTTGCTATTAAAAAAGGGAGGCTTGATTTGGTGTGAGATTTGACTCTGTAACATTATGGAGTGAATTCTGTAATGTTACAAGGTCTATCTCAACTCATCTCGACTTTATAGTGTTATAGTATTCATTTTGTAACGTTAAAAAGTCGGAATCTCAATATGTCGCACTTGATACTAGCAAGTTACAAGGTACATAGTTAATAACTTTAATATGGTGCTCGATACCCTTTGAGTTATAACAAATACTGGTTTGAAATTTAATGAACATCAATTACTCTTACGAAACTTGTATTGTGGTGAATTTAGTGGTATAATTCGAGAGTGGCATATTACTGTTTCTCATGGTAAAGTAATAACTAGTTTTCAATTTCATGGAGAATTACTAAATGCGATCACATGATCTTCAATCTCAGTGAAAGACTCGATTTTTAATCTCAATTTTGCTTTTTGTAGAAATGGGATTGTGTTGTGTTGTGTCTCCAAGACCAGAATGTTTGAAATGTGTGAGGTAGCAAAAAAGCACAAGTTGTGTGCCTGACATTACATGCATGAGCACTTTGTGGTCTAGCAGGCTTGAGTCAGCCTGACATGTTATGTTGCGCCTAAAGTAACACAACTTGTGGATTGTGGTAGCCACAAATGGCCTTTAGGCCCAATAGCTTGAAAATCCAGGTTGCTTAGGTATAGGCTTGGTTTTGGCCCATCTGATATGGGTCGACCCGAGAAAACCTTACCTGGTATCAGTTGATTCAGTCACTGGTTCTAAATGATATCTGATGGTTGAAGAGGATAAACACTCAAATCAGTTTGAATGGGTCCACGATTCCATGATCCCATGAAATCTGACCGAGATTTCGGGGATAATATCTTTAACAACTCAGGATCAATCTCGAAGAAAGGCCTATAAATAAAACCTCTCTCCAACGAAGAGAGGATTCTGCTCTGAAAAACTAGAACAAAGCTTTGGCATGTTGAAACTCTGAGAAAATACAAACTCCGGCCACCAGAATCTTTTCATTCAAATCACGATCGATTTCTGTTTAGACGCTTAGCCCAAGCACACATAAGGCTAAGAATATATTCCCTTTTCTACTCGCTTTCTTTTGTTTTTTTTTGGTTTGTTTCCATTTTTTTACAGGTTAAGAAGCACTCGACATATTCGATTCGACAAGTTAGAACCAAATTGCTTGGGCTTAACTTGAATCTGACCCGATCTACATCAATTGTAGATCGACCATCTACAGTTTGGCACCCACCGTAGGGCCTATTGCAATTTCTTAACGAGCCATTCAAATGAAGCAGTCGACCTTCTCAAGATGATAGGAGATGGAAATACCCCAACTGTTAAGGAGCAGATCACCACGTTGACTACCCAAATGATTGCGAACGTTGAAAAACTATGGGTGCTCGAAGTAGAAAACGTTGCGGTCCGGACTCATAACGCTGAACAACGAGCCATCATCGATGGAGCACCCAACAACATGACACAAGAGCCACCAATCCCTATGCCTGACAATGAGCAGATAGTCGACAGAACAGCTATAGTCGCATCCACAGATCCATAAAGGCTAGAGATGACTCCTAGCACTGGGCCGAATCAAGGCACGACCCAGACATTTCGAACTGAGATCGATCTGAATAACCTGCCTATCCGACTTGAAGCGATGCATGAACCAAACCCAATCGCTGATACACAACCGGATAATGCTTTCAGAACCCCTGTATCACTCTAGTCGACACCGGAGTTGGTAAAATCTAATTCTGGTTTACATTTATTTACTGATCAATAACTCTCTTACATGTTTGCAGAAATGGAAGCCCTTATCCAGAGGATTCCAAGAATCCTAGCGCCAATCAAGAAAAGCACAGTGAACAACTTTGCAGATTCGCCCTTGGTCAAAGAAAAGAGTATGCCTATATAACTCCTTAGATTAAATAAATAAATAAATAAATAAATAAATAAATAAGAATGGATCTGCGCGTGGATCCCAAAAATCTGAATCACTAGCCTATGCAAGTAACCAAAGACATCACAAGCAGAAATTTACGTCCAAAGAACCATGACAATGTTAATTTCACTAACACATGACAGTATGTCTATCATAAGCTGCGCATATCACAAATCTCAGTACTGCATTCAAGAAAAGAAACACCGCTATAAAATCCCTAAAGACATACTCATGGGTTTAATCAGTGCCCAACAGATGTTAAACAAAAAGATCACATCCCTTTCCTCGTCCTAACCATCCTATGCCAAAATCGCTGCAAGAGTTGTGCCTTGGCTAATTCCTCGGTTATTCACTAAGCATGAAAGAACCGAACACAGCCTAGTCAATACTGAAGTTACTTACGTTGTAGTTTTTGCATTCTTCAAGCTCTTGCTCAAGTCCTTCCAACGATATATCATCACTGTAAAAAAACAACAATAGTGATCAAATTATATAGCTACCAAAAACACAAGAACCATGTAAGAAAGAAAAAAGAACTCGATCCTTCTTAAGCACCAAAAGCTAGGTATACAAAATTGATCTAAGGAATGAATTCACTAATCACACTATACAAAGTCTTGCTTCACAATACATCAAATGTGAATATTATGAATCAAGATAATAAAATATATAATTAAAATATAAGAGAAAGAGATAGGAAGAATTAACACAAGAGATTTTTTAACGTGGTAAAACCTCCAAGGAGGAAACATCCACGGGTTGAACTACAACCATTGGGTACTATATTATTGGAAAGTAAACATAGAACATTCACAAAGTGACCAATCTTTAGCTCACCCAACCTAGTGAAGTCTAAGCATACCCAACCTTATTGGAAAGTGTGAAATCCCTCAATGATGCGAAACCACCATATATTGGACACCACACACAACCAACATCGATGGTAGATTAGAAATTCCTCAAGAGTGTATACACCTCCCGTGTACCCCGCTCTATCGGAGTCTATGTCTAACCATACGCCTAGGCCTACCAATACAATAGCCAACTCCCTATCCAAGGCACTCTTGCCTCTAGGGAGCCTCCCATGCATGACTATCCGAGTCCTCCCGACTCTAGCCATGACTCCTTGCTTACCTATCCGAGTCATCCCGACTCTAGGCAAGACTTCTTGCTTGGCTATCCGAGTCACCCCGACTCTAACCAAGACTTCATACCTTTTACAAGGACTTCCTAGTGTGATCATGTGAATGCAAATGATGCAAACAATCAATACAACATAGAACATGTGATCAATACATTCTATGGCACAACTGGACCTAAACATGTGATATCACAAGTAATCAAGTCTAGATGCAAAATACATGAATAGAAACCTAAGCATGTGAAACACCTAACACATACACTCAAAGTCTCATTCACACACACAACACTTGAATCACAATATGTTCATGAAGTACAAATTCAAGATGCTATCAATATACAATTAAATGCTAGATATATGAGATTAAAATCAATCAATATACTAGTCAAAAATATAGAGCAAGGTTTTGAGATTTACATCAACCAAAACCTATATTCTCTAAATCTCAAAAAAATACACAAATCCTAGATTTTATCAATCAAAGGATCAAATCAAATCTCAAGGTCATTTTAACACAAAATTAATTCAATTAATTTTCAAACAACCTAAGATGCCATTCTAATCACAATACAACTCACAAACATATGTAAAACCTAGAATCATAGAATCTAGTTAATATTAGTCCACAAATTGACTTTCAATTAGAATGATAATCAAGCTATCTTTCCAAATAGCTTTTACCAAACATAAACATAGATATAGAAGAAGAAACCCCAAGCAAATGGAAGGTCAAAAAGAAAGAAATCCCAAAGTTGAGACCATTACCTCGGATTCTGAAGCTGGTTCGGAAATCAGTGTTCAACCACTAGAAATCACGATCAAACAGCTACCAAACCACTTGGAGATGTTAGAGGACTCAAATACGAACACTCTCCAACTTGAATCACTCAAATCCGACTCCGAATGAGGAAGATATGGTGTTTCGAAAATCTGAAAAACTGGAGAGAGAGCTTATGGGATTTCTGAAATGTTTCTTCTTAATTTTCAAAATGGAGAGAGAGAGGGAAGAAATATGAGGGGAGAGAGAGAGCATATCAGCCAACCAAGTGGTGCCACGTCACCCCCTGGCCATGGGGGGCGCGTGGCCCACACGGGAGCAGAGGGTGCTCCAGGCCGTGGGGCCCACGGCCTCATCAACGGCCAGCCCAAGTGGCCTCACGGCCTGGGCTGTCCTCTTGCGCGCTCCCTCGGTTCTTCGGCCCGTATCTTGGGCGTCCGAACTCCGATTTCGAATCCATTTTTGGATTACGAACCATGACTCTCTCACGCACGACGAAGACTACACAACTTTGAAAAACGGTTGAGAAATCATCTTGGAAATCATCGATGAAGTCAACTCAACGAATGAGAACGAAAAGTAGCATAGTCAACTTGTTTGGACTCGAAACCTTATGAATGAGTAACCGAAACGACCGGAACTCAATAAGCATTAAATAAGAACATGTTCAAGTTCTAAACACAAAATACGGAAACATACAAACACAAAGACACATACATATGCTAGTTTCCGGACATAGTCCTAGAAAATGCAAAACACAAAGTTTATCAACTTAATATGAATGAATGAGCATATTTTGCCAAGTGTGTGAAAGTGATATGTAAATGAAATTAAATCATGAAGGAACACACAAGAATGATATGTGTGAGTGTGTGCCTAGCCTTGTAAGAGATAAGAGGTCCTTAAAAGCCGGCTACTTGAACGAATTGTGGTTGAGACGTCCTTCGTCTTCAAAATTCTTCAATTACTAACCACTAAACATTACAAGATAAACACGTTTTGATATGAAATTAATGCCAACACTAATTATCAACCTTACAATCTCCCCTTTTGGCAAATTCCATGTCAAAACACCTAAACAAACACTAAAACAATTACAAAGAAAATTTGGTCACAATAAGTACAATGAGTTACACATATAGACACAAATTAACAACCAAAAACAAGTCTTGAACTTCAACTTGGTCTTCTCTTGATATCACCTAAAAAGAACTTGAAAGCACAAGAATATCCAAGAGACAACAAGTATGGCAATATCCAATCTTAGGCAAGAAAATAGTAACATATAAGTTCAAATGGATCAAGTATGCTCCCCCTTAATACATACTATCCATCAAAATATTCTAAGCCAAGATTCAACAAAAAAAATATTACATGCCATATAGTTCAAGCTAGATACCAAATATACAAAAATATAAAACAACTAAAATAAGACTAAGTAAGCTAGATTTCTCCTATGTGTTTCTCATATTTCTCCCCCTTTTTGACATGATATGAAGCCAAAGGGAAAGAGTAAGAAAATATACCTCATGAAGCTCTCTAGTCACTTGTGCCACCAAGAAAAGAAGAATGGTGTGCGGATCTCACATATTGCCTTGTTGGAGTTGATTTTCTTTCCAACTCTTTGATCCTTTCATCTTGAACAACAAGCTTGGCACTAAGGTCTTCAATCTTCCTTTGTGACGCCTCAATCAACCTATGAGATTCTTTAACCTCTTTCCTCAATTTTAAAGCCCAACTAGGAAGAGCGGGTGAGCTAGGGACATGGTTAGAATCAAGAGAATCACCAAAAAGCCTAAGTACATCATTAGACTTTCCCTTGTCCTTGTACGACATGGTTGCCATACGTTTCTCACTAAACTTCTTTAAGGGAGGAAGCATAACATCACCATCAAGATTCCTCACACCTTTAGCTAAGCACAATTGAGTTATAAACCCCGGAAAAGCCAATTTCTTGTCCAAACGACTAGTATAAGCCGCAATTTCAATTTTCTCCACAAGTAATTCACCAAGGTTTATAGGTTTGTTAGTCACCAAGGCATATACAATCTTAATTTTGTCTCTATTAAGCTCCGAAGCATTAGTAGAAACAACAAGATTGGAGCACACAAATAAATGCCAAAATGCACTAATTTTTGTTAGCTCACCTTGTCTAATAAAAGCACGTTTCCCCCACACAAAATTACCATCATCACATAGAGTCCTACCCATTAAATCAAGGTTTTCCAAGATATCAACATCAAGGAATTCCGATTCAATATCATCGGGCAAGTTAAGAAATTCATTAACCTTCCTAGGACAAACTCTAAAGACAACTTTCCTTATGCTTAGAGTAGCACTAGTCACAGTAGAACCGGATTTGTAAGCATGATAAAACTCTTTAACAACGGTCTCATTAGAGATTCCTAACATGTTCACCCATGAAATCCAATTTCTACTCTTAAGCACATCATAAACATAGGATCCAACACAAGAGTCCAAGTCAATACCTCTTTCTTGAATTAGCTTTTTGCAACCAAAAATTCCCAATTCATCCACTTTGTTACCTTTGGAAATTTTGAAAGAAATTGTAGGTTTGGACTTGGCAATGGGAGTTGAAGAAGTATTTCCACCAATCTTCTTTGCTTTCCCATAATCTTGCTACACAAAAACAAACTAAAACCAAAGTGAGAGGAAACAAAGAAACAAATAAAGAACCAATAAACATATACAAAGGCAAAACACTATATTTAATAAATCACCATGCAAGTAAGAATTTATCATAGTATCTTTATGATTTATCAAAAATAAGAATAATGCTAACAAATAACAACCTTGAAGAACATGTGAACATGTGATAAAAGAGAACAAGAATTTAGCATATTATGCTCCCCCTTGACAAGTGCCTCATCTAAAATCAAGATAGACAAATGTTCACAAAAATCACCACACAATCACATCACAAGCAATTTTTATTAGATTTGCAAATAAGCTTCACATATCTAAGAGAGTTACATCAAGATTTTCAATCACTCTCATATGTCATCAAAAATTGCTAAAGTATCAAAAATACTAATTAAGCAAAAGTGAGTGTGTGAAGATTTTGCTTCAAGTATATGAAAAGAAGTAGTTTGATAATCAAGCATGCAAACAATTTCAACATCTATTCATCTTAGGCCTTTCCATAAAAAGGTCAAACCGGTTATCATCCGAAATTTTGCTTATAAAGAGAATAGATTTCAATATGTGAGTGTGTGTGTGCATGTGGCTCGTCAACCCATTTCTATTTGTCAACCCGAGCTCATTTGATTATTCAACTATACTCCAAAAGCCTTTTTTATTTTATTTTTTATTTAGGCTTGAATCAAAGATTTTTATTTTATTTTTTATGATTCAATTCAACACTTCTTTGATTTTTCTAACAAAAACATATACACCTCATGGCGGCTTTCACTCATCACAATGGCGTAGCCCTTTCCTACATTGGGTGGCTTCACAACCAAGGTATGTAGCCATTTTCATGAGGGTGCTCGTTGAGTTCTATGTTACCGAAGCAAATGGATACCAACCATTGGTCATTTTTAAATGTACTAGTCCTTAGGACTTCAAGGTGTATCCAAAGCGAACATCAATCAAGCTCAACATACTTAACAAAACATACAAGAGAAGCAAAGTGCATTTTTGAAACCAATTTCAAGGCTTAAAAGCACATGATCTAGAAGCAAGTAAAGAGACTTACTTAAGATCTCTACTTCTCAAGAGAGTAGCTATCAAAGAATATGAAGCTCACATTATTCAAAAATTAGCTACTCAACAATTATACAAATAACAACACACTTCATGAAATAAGATCAATGTGAACACTTATCACCAAAAGATCTTAAACTAGCAAATGTCAAAGAGGACCATATAAACACTATACTAGTTCTCAATTATGACATGCTTCATGAATGTGATACAAACAATGAGTTGATAGATGAAAAATCAAGTAAGCAAACAATATGATATAGAGATACCTTTGCAAGCTATTTTCACCAAATACAATGCCTTCACCCTTTTTATAAGTCTTCTTGGCTTGTAAGTCCTCATGACTACAAGTTATAGGTGTGTCGATTCCAAGAGACTAAATACAATGTAATCCAACTCAAACAAACAAAAAAAATGACTTTCTCTAAAAGCCATAACAACAATGTTACCATATAGATTCAAAAAAAAAAAAAACTTCTCAAAAGTTAATCAACAAATTTTGACTATCATAACAATCAAAGTGAGATAGCTAAGTTCATGTCAAGTTGTAAAGATACAAAGCAAAAAGCTAAGCTTCTTATCAACAACACTAGTCTTAAAGCTAACTCACATGTGCAACTTACACTAATGGTAAGAGCACTCACCCTTGACAAATTTTGTCTTGGGTGGACATACATGAACATCATCAAGATTCTCTTTGACCACAATGTTGAACCTAGAGTAAAGTTCTTCCACAACTTGATTTACAATAATATCATTAATACTTTTTTTCTCAACATTGTTAGCAACACATGCAAGGTCAAATTTTGAAGGATATGCATTCTTCACCTTCCGGACATTCTTAACATGCTTTGAAAGATTATCATGCTTTCCATATTCAAAAGCTTTAGCATGCATAGAATTAGGTCCAATCTCTCTATTCCTAGATGCATTTTCTAAGTTGCAATATTCAATGAATTTATAGCACTTGGGCTTGATATGGCCTAAGGTATTGCAAAAATGACATATGGGAACAAAAGGAGAGATTTTACCTTCCGGTGGTGGTGGAGCACAAATGGGAGTTTCAAGGGGTACCTTATTCTTCAATTTGTTCTTCTTCTTGGAACGTCTCTTCTTAGGAGCTTTCTCTTAAATGATAGCTTCGCTAGTAGGAAGTGATGCTTCTATGAGCTTCTCTTCAACCACCACTACACTTGAGCTCCCTAAGTTCATATTAGAGATGATCCTATCCTTTTTAAGTAAAATACCCTCAACTTCGCAAAGCTTCTTTTCAATAGCATTCTTTTCACGCAAGAGCCTACAAGTTGTAGCAACAAACTCATCCACTTGAATCTTGATCAAGTCCTCCTTCTCATCAATCTCACTCAAGGCTAATTTCAACTTCTCCTCAAGAAACTTCACCTTAGCCAAAAGATCAATGTAGGATGGATTATCACTTAAACACTCTTGATGACTTTGATCAATCTCCTTATCCAACGAATCTTGATTTACATCCTCTAGAGTAGAGTGAGAAGCCATGAATGCAACAAAGTTGCTTACTAGCTCTTCTTCACTAGAAGACTCATCACTTGAGCTCTCCTCATCACTAGAGTCATCATCTTCACTCCATGTAGCCGCCATAGCCTTTCCCTTCTTGTCCTTCTTAGAATCTCCACTAGGACAATCCGAAGCATAATGTCCAAGCTTCTTGCACTTGAAGCATTGAACCTTCATATTGCTCTTAGCATGGCCACTCCTCTCATGAGGTGGAGTAAATGACTTCTTGACTTCCTTGTCCCTTGAGTACTTGCCACTTGACTTGGCACTTGACTTGGCACCTTTCCTCATGAACTTCCTAAACTTTCTAACCAATAACGCCATCTCCTCATCATCATCGCTACTACTAGATTCCTTGACAACCTTGAGAGCTAAACCCTTGTTCTTAGCCTTTGGTTTCATACACGCCTCAAAAGTTTGAAGAGATCCTAGCAACTCATCCACGCTCATGACGTCAACGTCTTTGCTCTCTTCAATGGCGGGAACCTTGGCTTTGAACCTCTTTGGAAGTGATCTAAGAATCTTCCAATTTAGCCTCTCACCGGAGATAGGAGTACCAAGTGCTTAGCATTGGTTGGCGATGTCTAGTAGCTTATCTTGGAAGTCAACAAACTTGTCTTCCTCACCCATTTGCAAAACCTCAAATTGAGAAGTGAGCAATTGAAGACGAGACTTCTTCACCGCTTTAGTCCCCTCATTGGTGACTTGGAGAGCCTCCCATGCCTCCTTAGCGGTTTCTAGGTTTTGAATGTAGGAAAATTGCCTACTATCAACACCTCCGAAAATAGCATTCACCGCCCGATGATGCCATTTTGCTAACTCAAACTCATTAGTAGACCACTCACTCCTAGGCTTGAAAACGGTCACTCCATCCTCAATCTTGTTAGGAGCAAGGTAACCTTCTTCAACGGTCATCCAAGCTCTCTCATCAATAGATCGGATGTAAGCTTTCATCCTTAATTTCCAAAACCCATAGTTGTGACCCTTGAGAAGAGGAGGCCTAGAATTCGAAGCCCCTTCGGTCATCACATCATCTTGGAAAACCACACTAGCAAAAACCTAAGCAATCCACTCGTAAGTATAAACCGGATCTCGTCAAGTGTCATCCGACGACCCGCTCTGATACCAATTGAAAGTACACAAACAAAGTTAAATTGCTTAAAGCATACCTAGGGGGGGGGGGGGTGAATAGGTTTTTACACCTTTTTCAAACCCTTGAACAAACTTTCGTTTGTCCTTCAAGGTAGCCTTACACACAACACAATAAGCCAAGGAAGACATACAAAGACAATACGATAATACAATCATAAGAGCAAAGTCTAAGTATATCAACAAGTTATGTGAGGTATAAGAACAAATAAACACAACAACAAAGTAAGCTTGTATTTCAATAAGTGTTCAATGAATTACAAGAGTGATCAAAATGTCACTTTACAAAAATTACAATATGTAAAAGAATCAAAGATACAAAATTGATCTAAGGAATGAATTCAATAATCACACTATACAAAGTCTTGCTTCACAATACATCAAATGTGAATATTATGAATCAAGATAATAAAATATACAATTAAAATATAAGAGAAAGAGATAGGAAGAATTAACACAAGAGATTTTTTAACGTGGTAAAACCTCCAAGGAGGAAACATCCACGGGTTGAACTACAACCATTAGGTACTATATTATTGGAAAGTAAACATAGAACATTCACAAAGTGACCAATCTTTAGCTCACCCAACCTAGTGAAGTCTAAGCCTACCCAACCCTATTGGAAAGTGTGAAATCCCTCAATGATGCGAAACCACCATATATTGGACACCACACACAACCAACATCGATGGTAGATTAGAAATTCCTCAAGAGTGTATACACCTCCCGTGTACCCCGCTCTATCGTAGTCTATGTCTAACCATACACCTAGGCCTACCAATACAATAGCCAACTCCCTATCCAAGGCACTCTTGCCTCTAGGGAGCCTCCCATGCATGACTATCCGAGTCCTCCCGACTCTAGCCATGACTCCTTGCTTACCTATCCGAGTCATCCCGACTCTAGGCAAGACTTCTTGCTTGGCTATCCGAGTCACCCCGACTCTAACCAAGACTTCATGCCTTTTACAAGGACTTCCTAGTGTGATCATGTGAATGCAAATGATGCAAACAATCAATACAACATAGAACATGTGATCAATACATTCTATGGCACAACTGGACCTAAACATGTGATATCACAAGTAATCAAGTCTAGATGCAAAATACATGAATAGAAACCTAAGCATGTGAAACACCTAACACATACACTCAAAGTCTCATTCACACACACAACACTTGAATCACAATATGTTCATGAAGTACAAATTCAAGATGCTATCAATATACAATTAAATGCTAGATATATGAGATTAAAATCAATCAATATACTAGTCAAAAATGTAGAGCAAGGTTTTGAGATTTACATCAACCAAAACCTATATTCTCTAAATCACAAAAAAATACACAAATCCTAGATTTTATCAATCAAAGGATCAAATCAAATCTCAAGGTCATTTTAACACAAAATTAATTCAATTAATTTTCAAACAACCTAAGATGCCATTCTAATCACAATACAACTCACAAACATATGTAAAACCTAGAATCATAGAATCTAGTTAACATTAGTCCACAAATTGACTTTCAATTAGAATGATAATCAAGCTATCTTTCCAAATAGATTTTACCAAACATAAACATAGATATAGAAGAAGAAACCCCAAGCAAATGGAAGGTCAAAAAGAAAGAAATCCCAAAGTTGAGACCATTACCTCGGATTCTGTAGCTGGTTCGGAAATCAGTGTTCAACCACTAGAAATCACGATCAAACAGCCACCAAACCACTTGGAGATGTTAGAGGACTCAAATATGAACACTCTCCAACTTGAATCACTCAAATCCGACTCCGGATGAGGAAGATATGGTGTTTCAAAAATCTAAAAAATTGGAGAGAGAGCTTACGGGATTTCTGAAATGTTTCTTCTTAATTTTCAAAATGGAGAGAGAGAGGGAAGAAATAGGAGGGGAGAGAGAGAGCATATCAGCCAACCAAGTGGTGCCACGTCACCCCCTGGCCGTGGGGGGCGCGTGGCCCACACGGGAGCAGAGGGTGCTCCAGGCCGTGGGGCCCACGGCCTCATCAACGGCCAGCCCAAGTGGCCTCACGGCCTGGGCTGTCCTCTTGCGCGCTCCCTCGGTTCTTCGGCCCGTATCTTGGGCGTCCAAACTCTGATTTCGAATCCGTTTCTGGATTACGAACCGTGACTCTCTCACGCACAACAAAGACTACACAACTTTGAAAAACGGTTGAGAAATCATCTCGGAAATCATCGATGAAGTCAACTCAACGAATGAGAACGAAAAGTAGCATAGTCAACTTGTTTGGACTCGAAACCTTATGAATGAGTAACCGAAATGACCGGAACTCAATAAGCATTAAATAAGAACATGTTCAAGTCTTAAACACAAAATACGGAAACATACAAACACAAAGACACACACATATGCTAGTTTCCGGACATAGTCCTAGAAAATGCAAAACACAAAGTTTATCAACTTAATATGAATGCATGAGCATATTTTGCCAAGTGTGTGAAAGTGATATTTAAATGAAATTAAATCATGAAGGAACACACAAGAATGATATGTGTGAGTGTGTGCCTAGCCTTGTAAGAGATAAGAGGTCCTTTAATACCTTTGTCGACCAATAATGCCCGAATCTCTTAAAAGCTGGCTACTTGAATGAATTGTGGTTGAGACGTCCTTCGTCTTCAAAATTCTTCAATTACTAACCACTAAACATTACAAGATAAACACGTTTTGATATGGAATTAATGCCAACACTAATTATCAACCTTACAACTGTTAGGATTATGCTCAATAGCAAGAGTGTAATGTTGTAATTAACAATCTTTTTCATATTAATAAAGTGATTTCTGGTTTAACAAATCGTATAGCATTTATAGTTTAATATTATAATTGTCAAAGTTAATAATCATAAGGTCTAAAGACTATGAGAAAAGAAGAATTGTTCGTACATCTGGATATGTATGTGGTAGACACAATTCTTTAGTTAGTCTTGAATATTGTTCACAACTTAAGTTAAAGGTTGGGCACCTTTATCTTGTTAAAGTTGTAGAATTCTTTTGCTAGCATTTGAGTGGGATCAAATGAGATATGATGAGTCTAAAATCATCGGAGTGTCTTCGAGCAAAAGGATCTAGTGCACTGGGTGCATTGAACTGGATCACAATGAAAAGCTTTATCTAGAACCGTCAATAGATAATAGTCTTTTCATTATCAGGACAATCGTAGAGTCTATCTTAATCCTGAGATAAATGATGGACTTATGGTTGCAAGTGATATCATTTGAGTTATCAATGAGTACGATTATATCGCATAGTCTATCCTCGATAGTTTGGTGATATTCATTTGTTAATCGATAGAGGACTTCATTTATAGATATGGACATTGTGGCTCCATTTATTAAATGAGAGTATAATATCATCATATGGATGTTTTGAGGTAATTGGATATTAAATCTCAACGTTGAGTTTTCGATAGTGTCTATTGAAAACATGACTTCTGGACAAGTCAAAATATCCAAGTTCAAAACGTGGTTATATGAGTAAATATGGTAACTTGGAGAGTTATAGGCGGTCTATGAACTCTTGGCGATTACTGATATTAATCACGAGGATACACTATCTCCAATATGATTGTCTAGGGTATGAATGAGGAGCATCTTCTTATTCTATCTTTATTTAAGAGTTCAATTTTAGCTCTTTAGTGGAATGAGTTAAAATTAATGGATTAGACCTAAGTGAATCATTTGTTGATTGTGATTAGGTTATGTCTATTGAAGCTTAAATTTAGATAGCCCGCCAAGATCCTCAATCCACACGGACTTGCATGGATCACTTGATATATTCTACTGGACCAATTTATGGGTCCATTTAGAATTGCATTTAATATATTAAGAATATAATTTGCACATTATTTGTTTAATGGGCTGATAAATTATATTAATATATTAATGAAAGACATGTGAGCTTGTTTTTTTTAGTAAGAATGGGTCTAGTTCACATGTGGGCTTTTTATTAAAGTCTAATGGATTAAATAAAATAAGAAAATAATATTGAGCTCATATATATATGATGTGGGCGGCAAGGCTAATTTATTAGTCTAATATATTATTTTATTTTATTGTTTGATTAAATGAGAATTAATTAATTATTTAATTAAGAAACAAAATCTTTTTCTGATCAGTAAATATGTTTCCTAGAGTTATACTATTGGTAGTAGTATATTAAAAGTAAAAGACTTATTTGGTAAGAAAATAAATAATAAGGTTTATTTATTTAATCAAATAAGGAAGTCTTTGAGATAGTCACAAATACACTAAAGAGTTGGATTAGAGTTTGGAATTCTAAGGAAATCTACCTAGGGTTAGGATTTAAGTCAAAAGACAAATCCTACATGGTAGAGGATTTTGGCCACAATATATAAATATATATTAAATATATATGGCACAAGGCCGAAAAGATATATGTATATAATGCATGCAGTATTAATTGTGCATGAGATATATATACTGGTTAAGGCGTGCAGCATTAATACACTTTAAAAAAGGTGTGCAGAATTTATGCAATATATATGTTGAATATATATATATTATTTTGTGGGTTGAATTCGGCTAACCCTACTTCCAAAACTTGAGAGATTTATTTCTTTTGCTTATAATATAAATCCAACTCTGAGACTAGTGTGATTATTTTCGGGCAAGAGAAAAGTGAGAAGAGATTGTTCTTATTTCGATAGTGCACTGGTAACTTTTACACCAAAAGGTTTTGTGCACAATTTCGAATAAGGTTCATGCGAGTTTCGATCTAACGATTGTGAATTCAAAAGTGACCGGAACATTCTTTGTAATCTCTTGGAATTTATTGTGACTAACAAAAGAAAAAGAAAGTTTGTTTGTCCATTCTCAGGTTTGCAATTCAAGGAAAAGGGAGACCACGTTCCTAGGTGATTCACGTTTGTGCTAGGATTGAAGATCTTGCGGATTACCATCGACGTAAGTCAATCGGATCACGCGACAAAAGGTATTCTTCTTTTGTTGATTATATGTATGCTTAATTAATTAAAGGTTTAAGGTTCATAAAAAGGAAAAATTTTAAAACTACTAAATCTATTTTTAGTCTCGCTTCCGCTGCGTGTACTACGGTATTTTTCCCTATAACAACTACTACTAAAAAAAGCTAATTCATTCGGGTTAATATGTAATTAAACGGGTGGGCTTTTAGGTCTCCAATTATATTTATGGGCATGTAGGTGTAATACAGGGCTTGAAATGGGCTTGAGACAGCTATTCCACTTTCAGCACAGCTATTGACCCAGCTGGATCCCATTAGGTTTTTTTTTTTTTTTTTTTAATTACTAGGCTTGAAAAAATATTCCAGGGCTTGAATGTCTTTTGTTTATGCATCCGATGATGTAAGCCCCGTGTTTTTCTTCCCGATCGAGACGGTCCACAGTGGATGGAAGGTAGGTGGGTATCTTTATAGAGTTTTTTCGGGAGCATCGAACGGTCACAAAAATAAACCGTGACTAAATCCATTATAATTGCATAGTAACACTTATAACCCTAGTAAAGTAATGGGTGACATTTGCACTATTACATTAGGTTACTACATAGTGTATTACTAAGGCTTCCCATACTGGATTGCGTTTTTGGTGGTGTCAAACACTCTAGGTGTTGCCACATGTTGTGTAACAAATTTCGTACAATCGGAAAAAATGTTAAAATCATCCAAAAATTGAAATTAAATGCAAAATAATACCATCTTAGCCTAGTACGGTGATTCTGGGCTTCAATTCTGAATCCAGAGCTTCACCTGTATTGTTTCTGGGCTTGAAAAAAAATGCAATGAAAGAGGGGAAGGAAATTGGTGGACCACAGCTGGATCCCACTAACCAATTCAAGTGGTCCACAGCTGGATCCTACAACTCCATGAGTTTAATATGTAATAAACGGGTGGGCGTTTAGGTCTCCAATTATATTTATGGGCTTGTAGGCATAATATAGGCTTGAAATGGGCTTGAGGCAGCTATTCCACATTCAGCCCAGCTATTGACCCAGCTGGATCCCATTAGTTTTTTTTTTTTTTAATTGCTAGGCTTGAAAAAATATTCCAGGGCTTGAATGTCTTTTGTTTATGCATCCGATGATGTAAGCCCGTGTTTTTCTTCCCGATCGAGACGGTCCACAGTGGATGGAACGTAGGTGGGTATCTTTATAGAGTTTTTCCGGGAGCATCGGACGGTCACAAAAATACACCGTGACCAAATCCATTACAATTACATTGTAACACTTATAACCCTAGTAAAGTAATGGGTGACATTTGCACTATTACCTTAGGTTACTACATAGTGTATTACTAAGCCTTCCCATACTAGATTGCGTTTTTGGTGGTATCAAACACTCTAGGTGTTGCCACATGTTGTGTAACAAATTTCGTACAATCAGAAAAAAGTTTAAAATCATCCAAAAATTTAAATTAAATGCAAAACAATACCATCTTAGCCCAGTACAGTGATTCTGGGCTTCAATTCCGAATCCAGGGCTTCACCTGTATTGTTTCTAGGCTTGAAAAAAAATGCAATGAAAGGGGACAACAGCTGGATCCCACTAACCAATGCAAGTGGTCCACAGCTGGATCCCACTTCAGTCTTTCACTTATAGAGATGGTCAGTTCCTCTTCTTCTCTTTCTTCATCGCTTACACATCTTGATCTTCTACGCATCTGATTTATTTATTTCAATCCTAATGACCAGCCCCCACGCCCTGAGGTCTTCTTTTACAAATCTTAATCTTCATTTTGTTTCGTTTTTTATTCGTTAATTTATGATCTTAGTTCGAAAATGAGTTCAGTGGTGGAGGTTAAGAAATCATGGTTACAAGCAAGTATAGCTTCTACCTTTGATTTCTTTCGAAAGACCTCTATGCCCCATTAACTGGTTTTTGTTATTTCATTTTGTTTAATGTCTGGAGGATTTAATGTCTTCATTTTGTTTGTTGTTTGGTCATTATAAAAAAATAATCTAATCCGGATTTCCTCTTTGTTAGTTACTTGTTTTTTGCACATATATTCAGTGTGTTGTATGATGTGGCAAAGAAATCGGTGTATGATGTTTTCAAAGGTAGGAAAACTGGTGTGTTCAACTCTTGGCCTGATTGTCATGAACAAGTTGATGGATTTAAGGGTGCTTCTTACCAGATATTTAATACGGTGGATGAAGCATATGAAGCTATCCGTGTAGTTCAGCGTGAAAAACTTTCAAATCATAGTTCTGGTACCACAGAAGATAAGGTTCTTTACACTAAACCCGTACAAACCAAAATAGTAATGCTGGTTATATTGTATATTGTTGTTTTTGTAATCGGATTAACAGTGGGCAAATGTCTGTGAAAGGTTGTTTGTGTTATGTTTGTTCAAAGCATCTGCTTTGCCTTTTTATGAATTTAAAAGAATAACGTTTTGGTATATCTATATGAATTAAAGATAACTTTTTATGATGATTGAGATATTGTGTCAGGGATTAAGGAAAGGGAAATATGATATTCATTTCATATAAGTATTAAATATTATATTATATTTAGAAAGACCTAAACACATTGAAGATAAAAAAGAGAAAATTTATTGCAAAGACATCAAACTGTGAACAAAATAAAGCATTTCTCTAGGGAGATGGTGGAATATTGAAGTCCAACATTTTCTTCTGCAGTTTTTCGACAAGACTGTACAGCCCATTTAGTTCATTGTCTCTTGCCTCCATTTGCACATGTAAATTGATAATTTCTGCTTCCAGGTTATCAACTTTTCCCATCAACACTGCATTGTCCACAGTTAAGCGTCCAACGTTTGCACGTTCTTCACGGATGGTGTTCTCTGCATTTGCAATCCGTTGCCTCAGACATTTGAAGATGGATTCCAGCCTGTCTGTTTCATGAAAATTATTTCCAATATTATTCCTTTTGTTGTTTTCTACCATTGTACCAAAAAAAAAAAAAAAAAAAAAAAAACTAAACAATAGAATATAAGTGAAGTGAGAAAAAAGTGTAACAAAGGACGGTATTTATAATGTATGAAAACCAACGTCACAATAAATGAAAAGCCACCATGGTCATTGTAACCGTCTTTTTCTATTGAAAGGTCATCAGGATGCCTTTTCACCACCCATTGCAATGAATGCATTTTGCAAACTCAAAAGACACCGTGTAAAGACTCCCTAAATGTACTTTTACCATTACTGCTACTTCATTTAACTACATAATTATTAATTAAAATACATTGTCCCACCACAAAAACATTATGTACGTACGTACAAATATATAATGGTGTAAGTGTGTACAAAAACATGGGCTATCTTGCATGACCCCACTCCTGGTGGGCTAAATAATAATATTAAGACCTTAACAAATCAATGTTCTTCCAGGCCTTGACATACAGAGGTTAGGGCTTATGGATATAATAAATAAATTCAAGCCCTGTCTTGCATGACGTCTGGGCTTCAAAAATTATTCCAGGGATCGATATGTAAATAAATTCAAGCCCTGTCTTGCATGAAACAGCCTTGTCTTGCATGGTTCCTGTTCGTTCATAGGATCAATAATATCAAGGCCAGTATATACTACAAAGAACAGTATACAACAATATATACAACAAAGAACAGTATATGTGTATGCTGGCCACACACAAATATATACTTAAACAAAAACATAACATAAATACCAGTATCAACAAGGCCTCAACAACAATTATTCAATAATCCATAATAAACAATTATTCCATACAAGATCATCACCACAACAACTTAAAAACAGCTGTAAATATTGTTTATTTATAACACATGCTGGGCTGCTCCTGCTTGTGAACTTAAATTTGAAATTGTAACAATTTAAAAACAATAAACAAGGTATCCTGCAACTTACAATGACTACACCACACCACCTAAAAAGAACGACTGCACCATCACCACAGAAACAACATCTCCTACAACTTACAACACATACTACACCATCATCACAGCAACAACTTTCTTGCACTCCTGCATCTGATCCTATAGTGAAGATGTATGTGCATGCAACAACAAAAGCGTAAGTAATTGCTGGTTGTCAAAGATTTTTTATTTTTTTAAAAAAAAAAAATAGAAGGAAAGGATGAGTCTCACCCATAACTAACAATCAACTTCTTCATCGTCTGTGTCAATGTCATCCGAGCTGAGGTGGGGTGCCAAACTGGGGTCCGGTGCGTTATCCCTATCCGGGCACGTAAGTTTGTTATGTCCTTCTTTCTTGCACACGCGACAAGCACGTGCTTTTTTTGCTGGTTTCCCTATTGTACATGATGGGTTTGTGCAATTTTTTTGATTGTGTCTCTTTTGCCCACAATTCCCACACAATTGTTGCTTTCGTTTCTCCCCAATAGAAGGCATCCGATTTTTTTTTTGCTTTTTTTTCCATGGCAATACAACACGATTACGAACATCATCAGCAATGTCCCACTCTTCAGGTTTTGGAACAAGGTTCACAGCCATGGCGTACGCCTGTTTCAGCCATCCGGTTGTGAAAAAGTCGAAACATAATGAGTTAACGGGCTTACCTTTAAGCCTGCTACAAAAGACACAAAAAAATGAATAACAATTAGAAAATGAAGATTATGGTTGTTATCCAACATGTAAATAAACATTATGTAAGCATACGTTACAACAGCCATGGCATGAATACACGGTAGCTCATCTAGGTCCCATTCACGGCATGAGCATGAACGTTGTTCCAAGTCGACAATTGCTTCCTTCCATTGGTCTTGTACCTTGAATCTATCGTAGTCAATGGGGTGAATCTCACACCGTTGCGATGCTAATACCCTGTCTTTGATGTGTTGGTCCGCATCATTAGTCAAGAATGTGGGTGTTTCTCTTGCATTACTTCGACGGTCGTGGAACCAACGTTGCAACAAATCTCTGATAAATTCGGCAATAGATGTGAAAGGCAACTTCCGGATTGCAAGTAAACAAGAATTCATTGACTCTTCAATGTTAGTGGTCATCATATGATACCTCTTCCTAGGGCTATGGACACATGAAAACTTCTGTATTCCAACCTCTAGGAGCTCATCATAAACCTTAGGATGAATAGATTTCAGCTCAGCCATTACACGATCGAATTTCTCAACACGGTACGCATATGCAGCACGATAGTAATGATAAATCACATCACCTCGCTTCCTACAATGTTGTTTCAAATTGTTGGCCAAGTGGTATGCACAAACCACATGTGCTGCATTGGGGAATATTGCTCTCATGCCATTAGAGATACCCATGTGTCGATCCGAAACTATCATAACAAGTTCGGGATGCAAGATCACATCGTGAAGTTGCTTCAAGAACCATGTCCACGACTTTGAGCACTCGGAATTGGCAAACCCAAATGCCAAAGGGTATATCATCTCATTACCATCCTTGCATACCACAACTAACAAAACTCCCCTGGTCTTGGACTTCAAGTGGGTAGCATCGACGGCAATAACCGGCCTAATAACTATATTGAATCCCTCTATACAAGTTCCAAGTGCCATGAATTCATATTTGAACCGGTTTTGCCTATCGGTTGCAATCTTGGTTTTCATCCCCGGATTAGATTTTTCCAACATGTGAAACTATGCGGGCAACATCTTAAATGACTCCCACGGATCACCGAAAACACTATTTCAAGCACGGTCCTTAGATCTGTAAGCTTTGTTGTATGTGAGGTTTATGCCGTGCTTATCCTTCATGTCAGTCATTATATCTTTAAGACGGAGGTTGCGTCCTGGATCGACAAACTTTCTTGCAAACAGTTGCCCTATTACATAGGAACTTACACGATGAAAATCTACGTTTTAGTTTCCATTATCACCACATGTGTGCTCAAAGTCAATGGACTTAACATTCCAGTACGTTCCATTTCTCGACTTCCCTGCCTTAAAAACCCATTGACAATCTCACTTTTTACATATTGCGATGAATCGTGTATGATTCGATCGTCGAACCCTGTAATCAAACCTATTTTGCAATGCATTGAACCCTATAGCCCCTTTCAATGTTTTTTTGTCCTTGAAAATATGTCAAATCTGTCCTTTGTATATTTCACTAAAGTCTCCATTGTCTTGCACTACTAGAAAAAAGATGATTTATGACACTTATTTATGATGGTTTTTTTCAACCATCAAACCTATATGATGGTTTTTTAAAAACATCATGAAAACTTGATGGTTTATTTTAAATGTCAAGATTTAATGACGCTTGTACATAATATCATTAAATGTTGATGGTTTTTAAAAACCATCAAGAATTGTTGACATTCAAAAACCGTCAAGAAAAGTTGATATTTAAAAACCATCAAGAATTATTGATACTTAAAAAACATCAAGAAGGGTTGAAATTTAAAAAGAATGAATTGATAATAAGAAAGATAAATAAAATTTAGTATTTATATCTATATATTTATAAAAAAATATTCTTATTGAAAAAAAAAATTCAATTGTTAGTATTATATTATTGTTTTTATATTCTAATTTCAATTGAGAATTTTGATTATGTAATTTTTATTTTTGGTAAAGATTATGTAATTGATATTATTTATTTTAATCTTAAATTGATATATAAGTTAATTAATGGCTCCAAGTGACACGTGTTATATTCTTACTAGTTGTTGTAGTGTCTACCATACTCATGAGTGCACACAATCATTTCACTTATATAAAATGATCACAACCCTAACCCTAACCATTCTAACTTTTCACAGCCACACACACCTATTTTTCTTCCAATTAAATTTCTTTTTTGCTTTCCATTAGCTCTACTTTGAAATTTCACCATTCATTTTTTATTACCAGATCGTCGATGCCCTAGATTTTATCACCATGACGTCCAAAGACTCAAGATTTGTCACCACGCCATCTAAAGTTTTCAGATTTCATCACCGTGCATGACCTTTGAAGTAGTAGAACTTCGTCACCACACCGTCCCACACCACTCACATCGTCACCACGTAGTCCTTCTACACGAGGTATTTAACTTTTGGGTGACCTTTTTTTTTTTTTTTTAACAAACGTGTTATTATATATATATATATATATATATATATATATATATATATATATATTTGTTTTATATTCAAGACTATAACATGACTATATGAAAAAAAAAAAAAAAAAAAACTATCATGAAAAGTTTATTTATGGGTTTGTAATATATTATTCTTGTCATTTTAAATTGATAAGTATAGAGATTCAAATATTTTGTGTCTTCGAACTCTCTTTTGTGGGTTTTTAATGTTGATTTTTTTTATGTAATAACAATTTTGTTGCACAATTTTTTTTTTTTTTTGTATTTTTTTTTTTGTGTGTTCTATGTAAATTTATCATTTTATTTAGTAAATTTTTTATTAAAAAATAAATTTTCATTTTAGTTCATTTGGATTTTATATTTATTTTAAAAATATTGAAATTGAAAAATTGAAGTTATCTTTGCAGATTAGTTGCTTGGACTGCATTTACAGACTACAGTTGAATAGAAGTGGGAGTAAAAAAGATCTGGAAGAAAAACAACTTATTCTCATGAGCTCATTGACCTTGGAGGGAGATGCACATATCAAATCATTGATTTATGTTAGTCGAAGATGACGTAGCATAATTTATGTTGTTCAAAAGTATATGTAATGTCCCTTCAAAAAGAAAAAAAAAAGGTATATGTAATGAAATTTTTGCTTGTTTTAATGATATTGATTATTACAGATTATTTTTTGCCATATTTTTTATTGAGTTTTAATTATACTATTGCGTTTTTTTTTTTTTTTTTTTTAAATATGTTGAGTTTCAATTTTATATAATATTATATTTATTTATTATAGATGGCAGCGGTAAATTTTTTATTTTATTTTATAAGAAAACAATTTGATGGTTTATAACCATCATAAATTTATGATGGTTTACTACTATTAAGATGTAATGACACTCATTTATGATTTTTAAAAACCATCAAGAATTTATGATATCAAATTCTGTCATAAAATTATGACATTTTAAGAAACTGTTCTTGACGCTGAGATTAATGACGGTTTTTAAACATCATGAATTGCTTGTTATGACGGTTTTTCTCCATCATAAAACCTCTTTTTTCTTGTAGTGTTGAAACAATTCTTTTGATCTAATGAGCTGAATTGAGTACAGTTCTGACCCCGGTATTGTCCACTGTGTCGTCGTAGAGGGTGTATAAATCTTAGGTGCTCCATTTTTTTCAACTTCTCTACAGTCTGTTGACACTTGCCCGTCACTGCTAGACTCACTGCTAGAACTATCAGAATCATCTACCTTAACCTTTGCATGCTGGGTAGTCGATGCTGGATTCTCCTGATCTTTCTCGACCGATGTAAATCCGAGGGAAGGCACTGGCCCAAACGGCTGGTTGCTACCACTCACTGACGAAAAATATGGAGTACTAATTGGGGATTCTGAAATACCAGAGGGTTTACAAGCCGAATGTATACATGACTGGATTGTTGTATTTCTTGACTTCATCGGAGTTTGAAATACATTTTCAGTTGCCTTCGCCGGTACAGATCTTTCTACGACTTCGACCTTAATTTCAGCCCACAAGGACAAGGATCGATTATGAGAAAGCAATCAGGATACATCACTGTCGCTCATAATGGATAATGTACAACTCCCTTTCGGCGTTAAAAGCTCTAAACTTAAGCTTATCCAGAATCTGTCGTTACTAACCCCGATCCGGTGACATATTGTTTTAAACAATTTACTATATTTGTCGTCATGACATGCAAAGGAAATTGGACCCATCACCTGGTCATCAATCCAATGTCTATCGCAGTGTACTATGAACCCATCCATCGTATCCATAGACCCTGGAAATGTTGTTAAAGTAACAAAGATATGAAAATGAAGAAATATATCAAAACGGTGTAAGTAAAATAGTTGATTTTTAAAGCCTTGTCAAAGGATTTAAAGCCCTGCACAATGCTTTCATGCCTAAGACTCGAACTTCAAGCCATGGACAGAGTTATCAATGCCAAATAAACAACGCCACACAGCAGCAACACTTCAACAAGAGGTGCCATAGAAAACAACAAATGCCACACAATAGCAGCACTTCAACAAATGACATAGAAAACAACAAATGCCATAGAAAACAACATATGCCATACACAGCAGCAACACTTCAACAAATGCCATACAAAACAACAAATGCCACACAACAGCATCCCTTCCCTTGCATTGCGAATCCGAGAATAATCGAATTCCATAAAGTTATATCACGTTAGGCATCCTTTCAAAGACTTGTTGAGCTAATTCCAAAGACCCGCGTTTGCAATACATTTCAACTACCAAATTATTGATCAAAACACTGGAAACTAAACCAGGATCAGACTTTCTCAAAATATAAGCAATTACCCACATACCAAGAGATAAAGCACCCAAATCGGCACAAGCATTTATAATGCTCTGCAATGTATACCCATCAGATTCAAACAAATTCTGCATTTGAACGAACTCACCAGACTGAACAAACGCATCAATCATAACATTCCACGAAACCATGCTTCTCTCAAGCATATTATCAAACACTTTCTCTGCTAAATCCAAACACCCACAAGTTGCATAAAAATGAATCAATCCAGGCACCTAGGCATGAAAGCAAAGACGCCTAAAAAAACAAGACAACCGAACTGCTCAAACACCAGCAACAAGAAAGAACAAACAACAAACATAAGACAAACAACAACTATACCAGCAGAAATGACCCCAAATAAACACCAGACAAAACCAACAAAAACAACCCAATCCAAACCCAACACCAACAAAAACGAAGAAGAAAATCAACCCAAGAACAATGTCTAGCCCTAAACAGCAACACTGCCCAGCACAGACGAAAAATTAAACATTGATTTCAAAGGTTCCAATGCACATATTTAAAGAAACACTCACCTGCAGCATTCTTTGATCCTATAGCTAGCAGCTTAGGTATCCTTGCCTGGTCGATCTATCTTTGCCATGACTCAAACTCCAGCCTATCTGTTACCCAAACACATTTACAAACTTTTGAAGACTAGAGACAGAAACCCATCATCCCTCGTCGTCCTCGTGCCTCTATCTCTCTCCATCTCTCTGTTTTTAGGGTTTATATATGGTTTTCGGGTTATATGGTTTTGGAATATGTTCAATTGAAAACAATTGAGAAGGAATTTCAGAATGGTAGGAGGAATATTGAAGCCCCGAAGATGGGGAAGGAAGAAGAATGAGAAGAAGAAGAAGAAGAAGAAGAAGTATCGGGGGACGACTGTTGTCGGGTTAGGATATGTTCGAAAATGGGGAGGGAAGGGAAGACAAGGGTAATTGTGGAAACCTGAAATGTTTAAGGGTATTTGTGTCATTACACCTTCATTTAAATGAGAAGGGTAATATAGTCCAACAGAGGACATTTATGCAAAGTAAACATTAATACCAGACAGTTTTGCAAGAAAAACATAGATGAGACATTTTTGCTCTTCTAAACTTGAAAGTGGACATTTTATACATGTTTAGAGACCAAGTAATCAAGCATATTTACAAAAAAAATGTGATATTGGCAATAACAAATCAGAATTTACTGATGATATCAGGAATGTTGAGGCCATTAGAAAAACGTCCGGTGGGTCGATGAGTGGGATAATCAATCCCATATGGGGGAGCGTCAGCACGAGCAGTCGTTGCTAAGTAATTGTTGTTGCCACTATCAACAAGTGAATCACCGAACACGAAGAAAGCTCTAGCCTCAGCCAGTGGAGCAACAGCCATTGCTAATGTAAGACCAAAAATCATCCAAGAATTGAAATTTGATGAAATAGCCATTGATATGATAGTTTAAATAGCTAATTTGTAGTGAAATAGACAGATTGCGAAGTGGATGAAAGAATGGGATCGGATGGGTTTATATAGACTGGTACATTCTTTTAGATATTGAATAGAAAGGACCGCAAGGTTAAAAACATAGCTAGTATAAGTAGTTGTGCAAGGCCATATTAAACTTGTATTAACTGTAGCAGCCTGGACGTAGCTAGCTTTTTTAGTCCATCAATGCCTCAAAGTATTGATATGCCTAGTACAAATATGAATGCAATTTCTAGTTCTTCATGCTTTAATTAAGTAAAATTATTTTTCATGTTTGTGTGCCCAAGATGTTTTAATATCCCCTGTATTTCCTACATTCCCCATTTTACACAGTTAACAATTGTTTTTAGGACACATGTGAACATGATCTATCTAATGCTAAATATCAATTAATATATATATTTCTAAATTTGAGAGTTTGTGCAATTTTATTTTTATCTTGAATATATAGAAGGCTTCCCTAGACGATACATGGTTGGTCCGGTGGTAAACACCCCACATCTACACTACAAGGTTGCAAGTTCGAGTCTTCCACATTCTCCCAAAAACATATATATATATATATATATATATATATATATATATATATAGAGAGAGAGAGAGAGAGAGAGAGAGAGAGAGAGAGAGAGAGAGAGAGAGAGAGAGAGAGAGAGAGAGAGAGAGATCCAAATCACCTTATGTCCAAACTCATCCACCCCATAATGAAATCTTAATAAAATTTAATGAATTTTGATGAGATTTTTAATATGGTTTTTAATCAATGAATAATGGTTGGGGAAAAATCTTGAAATTTTTTCAGATCCAAACGCTATTTTTCTTTCCATTTTTTTATTATACCTCTAAAAAAGGCCAATTAATCAACGAATACTCGGGGATTAATCGAAAAACACAATTACAAACAAATTCCATATATCAAATCCAAAGAAAACCCACTGAGCTTAGGCCCAATGTTGCATCTAACCCAATAAGCTTCAATTGGCTCAATAAGCATCAATTGACCCAATAAAACCCACGCTAAGGAATCAAAATCACGCTAAGGCATCAAAATCACGCTAGGGATATAAGTGTAATTATTGAAGGAAGATTGAAGCTATTGTGATTTTATAAGAGATCAGGGGGTGTTTCGTTATTTGCCATGCAAATCAGAGCTCACGCCACGAACCCAAACACAAGCCCAAACGTTGGCCCAACCTGACTCAAGTGAAGCTTGCGTGCACCCCAGTCCGCTGCTAAACGCACCCCACCTTCCTCAACTTCTCAACCTCACGCCTGCCTCCATTGCCGACCAAACCCTAGCTGGTCCAGTCGCTGGAAACGACAATCCCGCGCCTTATTCCAGTTGATTTCTGGTGCAGAAGAACGGTGGAGTCAACAGCTTTGACCCACCTAGCCCGATTACGCGCCCACCGCAAAAATGGTCCGATTTTCACCTTTTCGGTGCGTTTTCCGGCCGCCTAGCTGTTTTGGTTCGACTAATCGGCCACCTAGGCTGATTACTAGAACACTGTATATATGAGGTCCTTCTTTGGCACGATCTGATCAACTCTCATGTGATCACATACAACTAATAAGTGATGAACAACTCATATGTAGGAAAATTTGCGATATTCAATTCTAGGGTTCGAAAATTTAATAGCACTCTTTAAAGAGTGAGTTTTAAGACTATCACTAACTTAATAACTTAAGTTTTAATAGCACCTAAAGTGTGGATTTGACAAAAATATCCTTAAAAACACATTTACAAAAATAAGTCTCAGCGTTTTTTTTTTTTTTTCGAGATTTATTTTGTTTTTTCTGAGACTTATTTTGTTATTTCTAAGACTTATTAGATATATTTACAATTTCCGAGATTTATTGGGTAAAAATGAAAATTTTCTATTTTTTTTTTGGACCTCCAACGGAGGTTGAAATTGGAGGTCAGTTCGACCTTCGATTGGGGGCCGATTTCGACAAAATATAATCTCGAAGGAATTATTAACAAAAATATAGTCATGAAATAATAGAATTTGGTAACTAATTGGTATCACTTTGATTAAACTAGTGAGGAGCGTGAGTGGTCGTCACTCTATTTATAATTGTAGTGATGAATTGTAAATTTATAACAAAATATTTGTTACAATAACCATAATTTGTTGCAGTGGGGACAGTCATACGTAGAGCTTTCACTGAGATGAGTGAAATTATTGTTTTTAGGAAATTGCAAGCCTCCGTCTTCCAAATTAAAGTTAGTACGTAATTTGTTTTATTGCTTTTCAATTTTTTTTTTCCTTTATTTCTGAATTTTCCCCCAATACCTTTGTTATGCTCACGATGAATAGTGCTAGAACATCCAACATTTGTGAGAGAGTCATGATGCAATCACAACCTTTGATTTTATAGAAATTGATGTTGCATTTGATAAATTTCTGCCATATATACTTTTAGCGTTTAAAATCTTACCCATAATTTTAAAATTAACAAATCTACCATTAAGAACACACAAATTAATTTCCAAGTTGTATTATTACGTACATAAACATGCAAATTAAATCTCACTAACAAGTATATTTAAATCCAGAACTGTAGACTACTTAGCAAATCCGCACTAAATCTATTTATGAAGCTCAATCACCCAGTAGCAGTAAACACGACAGACAATTTTCAGTGATGAAAATCCAGCAGCTGCTGCCAGGGCCTGAAACTCGTCCTTGGTCCTCTCCTTTGCTCCAGGAACTGTAGTAAAGATGCTCATGTCAAGTCTACATATATTTTGGCTTACAACGTCTGTCTCGGGGAGATCTGACACTATCGATTCCACCACTATCACTTTCCCAGCATCTGATAGAGCATCATAGCAGTTCTTCAATATCTTCAAGCATTGATCATCATCCCAATGATGCAATATCCACTAGAAATCAAAGCTTATTAACATCAATGGAAATGTTTGTTTCATGATCCAAAAACTGTTTTAAAAATTATGCTACTGGCTAGTAGAATTTAAGAATATAGTTATATATTTTTTTTCTACTGAAATCTGACACCAATTGGGTTTAAAGCACGGCCCATAACTAATTATACATGCAGGAGAAGGGACACCCCACACGAGACCCCTCACTATGCAAATTTTATGAACAAAGGTGAGACGATATTTGCAATACCAAAATTCGAACCTTGGTGGAAACTTATTTCAAGTCTTTAATCACACGGGTTAAATTCCTCAGTTATTTGAATAATGAGATTGAAATTAAATGAATATTTACCAAATATAGTATAAGAGCATAACTCTTTTTGTCTCTTTGAGGATAAGTTATATTTTTGTACCAACCTTCATGAAAATAGCTTGTCCCGTTGGAATTTCAACAAACATATCTCCTCCAACATGTTTCACACCTAAAGTCAAAAAATAACAAATAGAAAAAGATCAAGACATCTTCAATTTTTTTTTTCCTTAATAAAATGCATTAACTAATTTCAATTGAATATATAATCATTTTGACAATTACCTGGACAAGAGGGAGAATCTTGAATAACATTAGGGAAGTCAAAATATATAGCCTTAATATGAGGGTACTTGGAGACTATAAAGCTAAGATTTGAACCTAAACCACCGCCAATATCCACCACCTGGTTCAGCCCTTCAAATCCCTTGTAGATTTCAAGAATTTTGTTCATGACAAAAGCAGTTTGATTGTACATTATTTCATTGAAAAGCTTGTTCATTCTACCATCAATGGCTGCATATTCAAATCCTTGCATTCCATGTGCCTTCACAAACGGCAAGCCTCCATCTAATACTGATTCTTTTAAGTGGTGCCTGTAATTAATTAAAGAAACGATGTATCCTATATTTATTTTGCAAGACAAATGAGACACAATATATCTATATCTAATCCAACTTGAAAAAAATGTCCTTTAATATCCAAATATTATTCTTTAATAATATAAGGTGTATTATCTAACATCTAATTTACTACCAAAATTTCCAAGTAAATTTGTATGCCTATCTAATAACATCTTGCCATTTAAACATTCATATATATATTTATATTTAAACTCATTAGTTTTTTTTTTTTTTTTCATGCAAAATATACGAGATAGGATATTATTGCACGAATGTATGATAACATGGTATATCCATCTCATAGAAATATGGAAAAAAATTAAATTCATACATAATCATGTGTAAATGTGACCGAACTTAATTGGATATGAATATTGTGCATATGACATGAACCTCTATCGACTTATATATTCAGACTACTGCCCAGTAATTCCTTCTTCTTTAACCAGCATGTTAAGTAATTAACCAATCTGATAGCAAAACATTACAGACAACCTTGACACCAAGTAGGGCATATGCTTCCACTAACATTTGGCGTGAGAGCGTCTAATGTGAATATTATATATTCACATCACGTGATATAATTTTAGTGGCCGGGTCTGCATACGTAACTCTCCATCCAGGATTTGGATCCTCTCCTTATCGCATCTTTTTCCTAACCTTTTTAAGGTATGTGATTGACTGTTGATAAAGTGGTTGTGGAAACCAATTATATCTTAACCACACATTCATTGCAATGCTTATTTGTCATAAGATTAGATGAGGTCAGGAAAAAGATAATGTTATAAGTAGCCGATCCAAATCCATCCATCAAATATTAGACTGCACTTCAAAGAAAGTGGGGCAAATAAAAAATAAAAAAAAACAATAATATTATGCAATTATACCTATTATTGGTAGATATCTGTCACACTAATGACATAATTATTTACTATTTAGAAAAATGATAGGAACATGTCAACTTCCCTTTAATTTTAATATTATTTGTCAAGGAAATAAGAAAAAAAAAATGCAAGGTATGCATAGAAAGTGACCTTATAATTTGTACAAGATCGATCAACTAAAATTTTCATTTAATATGAAGAATAATTAACGAGTGATTAAAGAGTAGAAACAAACCAGGAATCCATGGAAACTTTGTCCTGGAAAACTAGAAGATAAGGAGCAAGAGAAACTCCATCTTCGTTTGGAACAAAATACTTGCAGAGAGGTGCCAAACCATACAATCTCTGAAGATGTCCATCTTCGGTGGTGACAAGACTGCATGTGAGAATAGAGTGGCTGGCGAGAAGGCGGAGGATTCTGTCAATTATCAAGGGATCAGCTTCTTCTTGGTAATTTTTTGTAGGCAGTTGAGAGGCGATCTGAGAAGAAGAGAGCTGAGATGGGTTGGCTTTTGACATGATCTCTAACAAACCAAGCTCGATGGCAGCTTTCATCACCATTGGAAACACGGATCCAGTGACCAATTGCATGGCCGACAACCAATCTTCTTCACCTTTTGATGGTTTGAGATTGAGTTGGTCATCATCATCACCATGGATTATTGAATTCATTTCTTTCTTTCTTTCTTTCTTTTTCGTTGAATGATGTATATATATATATATATGGAAAAATGCTTATGAGGTCATGGAAGATTAATGATAATATGATTGGGGTATTAGTTGAGCTTTGTTATAGTTAAATGGAGTTTAATTAATATTTTTCTCAAGTCAAATTAAATATATATATATATATATATATAATTATATATACAGTGGTTCTCTCATAAGGGATCCCTTATTTTAATTTCGGTAAGGACCACCATGAAATCATATCGATTTGAATGAATTTTAATCTGAATTTTTTTGTGAATGATAAGTTCGTTGAAATTTACCTATGAATAAAATTTGAGAATTTTTCAAGCACGAAAACTATTTTTCTTGAATTTCCTAGAGAGAGAGAGAGACTGACAACTTGAAAACTTTGAACACTAGTTACAGTAGTTGATGAATTATTGTATCCTTTCTGAATTTGTCTGCATTGGAAAATGGAATCACAAGAAATTAGAATATAGATTCATAGTTTAAATACATAATTTTATTCTTTCAAAACATTAAAAATAATTAATAAGAAATTTATTAATTAACTCTTTTTCTTTTAATTAAACAGTAAAAAATATATTTATCAAAACATGTTTATTAACATTATTTGAGGAATGATACACAATTATATTATTTTAAAAAATACACAATTTTATTTTAGGGTAAATTACTTTTGGTTTTCATAAATAAAACAGTAAAAAGTTTAGTTAATAGTAAACTCCTTTTGCGCGTACTATTATAATTTAGTTAGTAATTAATTCTAAAAAAGAATTATAATAATTCACATACAGAATAGTTGGATTTAAATTCCTTGACATGTAGGATAAATAGAAGAGGCATGCTAAATTGCCAACAATAGTCATTTAGACTAAGCAACTGTTGTTGGACAACCTTTTATTTTCAAAATTGTCATTGGCTAATTATCTCCATTGTCTGGTTGCCTGGATGCTTTCCATTCGTTATCGTGACAACCTTTTCCGATGCTTCATATATTTAGTGCACTATGTGTAACAGTGAAATTAATCAATTGATAGAATCTAAACAAAACCCTATTCCAATTTATTCACAATTTAATCAAACTAAGAACATTTTCAATTTGGTTGACTTAGCAATTATTTAAAATTGACATTAATTTTTCAGCTATTTTACTAAGAAAATAAAATAAAAAAGAAAATTAGAAAAAAAAAAAATTGGATACATCATTAAAAAAAAAAAGTGTTGACTAAATTTTAAGTCGATTGTCTATCAAGTCTAAAAAGTGTTCACAACGCAACACTTCCATTTGTGTTCATCCCCTTTCACTCTCGCTTATTTTCTTTTTCTTTTTCCTTCATACCAATATATGACAATTACCAATATTAATACATAATAGATCTCATGAACTCTCAACAAATCAACTAATTACATTCACATTGTTTATTGAATTGCTTTGTGTTTCTTTTAGTTTATACATGAGTTGTATTATTTCCAACATAATATTTAATTAATTTCTAGATTCATGGTATATTTTTGTCTAATTTATCATCCAGCTATTAAAAACTAGCATTGTTTTTTTTTTTTTTTCTTCGGATGTCTTTGCTCGGGCTTGAGATGACATTATTGCTCCCTACATTATTTGTTTATGTCACTGGTATGATAATTTTTTATCATCCACTTTTATCTCTTATTATTACTTTTTAATTTGCTCACAAGTTGTTTGATGAAATGATTGAATGAGAAAAACTTGGTATCATATTATGCTTCCTTATTTGATTTTCTCCATTATGATATTAATATTCTTATGTATATTTTTCGAACAGACATAAAAGAGGCATATATGGTGAAGAGGAAATCTACTTTTTGCAGAGAGAGATTTAAGACGTTTGACTAGTTCTTGTAAATTTGAACACAAATATGTATTATGTACTATATTTGTTGGCGGAAATATACTAATTGTTCAAATGAAAATGATTTTTATTTTTTGTTCATTATATTAGATTATTTATAATTTATTTTTTTGAAAAGCAAATATTATTCAAGAGGCCTTTTGGCCACGCAGCACCAAAACAGAGGAAATCGCAAGGACACTAGCCAAAATCATCAAACAACTACGACAGGGTCTGCACAAACCCATAGCACACTTGTCGCTGAAATTTGACAAGGCAACGGAAAAGACCAAGGCTACCCAACCACCAACAAAAATAAACAAGCTGCAAAAGACTATCACTAAACCAGCAAAACCCATAAAGCCCCAAACAGAACCAACCCTACACTAAAAGGAAAAAAGCTCCAAAACAACTAAAAGACCCCACCAACTTAAGCACTACAGCCACAACTCAACAAAAACTCAATAGATTATTTATAATTTATTGTCAACTTTATAGAAATGTTCCACAAAAATCAAGTTAAATAAAATAAATATATAATCAATTGGTTTTTGTATAATATATATATATTTTTGAACAGCTAGAATATTATGAAGGCAAAAGCTAAGAAAAGAAACAGCCCCAACGGGGCAAGCAGCAAAAGTAGAAAAGCAAACCCAAAGAAAATAGAGGAAACAGCAGAAAAGGCAACAACACTGCCAAAAAAAAAAAAAAAAAAAACAAAACAGAGGAAACGAAGCCTAAATCAGTGAACCTCCCACACCACCTTGTCACCTTTCAAAGCCGATCCTTTTTTAGCTAGCAAATCAGCAAAAGTGTTACTAGCTCTAGAGTTAAAAATAACACGAGTGTTGCCGAGCATATTGAGAGAGTTTCGAATGTTGTAAATGGTGTCAACATGCTTCAAATATGCATTGTTTTTATTGCAGATTCCTCAATAATACTTTCTTTTTTTTTCAATTGCATAAATTATTTTTGACTCCAGCTTCCCTCATTGATACCTTATTTATGATCTCAATGCCTCTCATTACTGCATTATTTATGACAGTAAAGGCCGTAAAAATTATTCTCTTGGTCTTGATAGGATAACGCATTTTGACCACATCCTTCTTCCTTCTCCAACCGCATTTTTCCCTCTGAAATAATTTTATTTTCGAGGGATGGTCGAAAAAGGGTTATTTCCTACAATATTATTTCCAATGTAGACTTACGACCTTTTCCCGTTGGCAATACATACTTCAGACTATTTTTTAACATTTTCCGATAATATTTTGCGCTCGGAAAAGACCCTATTTCTTGTAGTTAACCCATAATATTCAAACATTTGACACAAACAAGTAACATCCACTTTTTTCATCCCAAATTACAATCAATTTGCGTTCTTCTTAAGATCTTGAACTTTAAAAGTCTTTAAAACATTAATTTCTTCCTCCCTTGAAGCGAAACATGTGGATGCTTCTAAAACTTAAACTTGAAATTTCTTAAAAACCTCATGTTAATAAATTGTTGACATTTGCTTCTCAAAAGGTGATGGCCGGAGACTTCAATATCAGTTCTTTAAGCCATGTTTTGAAATTTTCTTGAGCTTCCTTTTCTTCTCTGTCTCTTAAAGCCACATTGTATTGTTCAAGAAATTTTTTTCATGAGATCTTGTTATTCACATATTCATAAAAAATAAAAAATAAAAAAAATAAAAGAATAATATATATATATATATATATATATATATATATCAAAAAAACAGTTTTTACTTTCCGACCATTGAGATGTAGACATTCTTGCAAAACAAATATGTATATCTCATGTAAGTAGACACCGAATACTGGTGATCTTCAAATAAACATCCAAACCACTCATTTTCTTCAAATTTAAATCTATCAACCATATTCCACTACTTTTTCACAAAATCTTCATCTAACCATTAATTATAAATGCAATATATCATTGAGTACTCTCATAAAACATTTCATCTTTCTTAATCGTTTGACAAAGTTTTTCAAGGACCTTCCTTAATATATGTCATAAAATAAAGCGATGTCATGTGTTAGGGAAAACAATTTCAATGGCCACTTTTATGGCTATGTGTTGATCAGTAAGTATAAAAATTGGCGTTTTTCCATCCATTCCTCTAACTCATGTTTACATTAACCAAACAAATGTTGAAATTGCAAGCAAGACACAATCAAGTAATGTTGATTATGTACTCAAATAAAAGAAGCAAATGACATTCTAAATTTATTTCTAATATATGTTGTGTCAAATGAGACAACTTCACCAACTGTCCTTTAATCTTATCTAAATTTTATATAAACCCAAAAACCATTTTTCAATCTTTGTTTCTCATCCAAGTCCATTGCATAAAAGAAATTCATATTTCCTTCATGCATATGCATAAAATGTTAATGCATTGCTTTAGAATCCCCAAAACCAAGTGTCAATCGTCGTTCCTTAACAGGGCGAAGGGGTGGAGAAAAGGAAAGTGCATTTGGTGGATTGGGTTTTGATTTGTAAAAGTAAGAAAGGTGGTAGCCTTGGGATGAGTAGAATCCTTGATAAGAATAAACGTTTGTTGGCCAAATGGGTGTGGCATTTCGGTAGGGAGGTTTCCTTGTTATGGAAGAGAGTTATTTGTACAAAGTATGGTTTTTCGATAATGAGTCTTTGGTGGGATTGGAAGGTCACAAAATCAGGTTTTTTTTTTTGTTAGAGCAGTCCAAAGCTTGTTCGATGAGGGTCCTAATTTTGTTAGAGTTCCAAAGGAAGGTTTCAAGGTGGTTGTGGCTGATGGAGAGAGAGATCTTCTGTGGAGTGAGTTGGTGTGGGATTCAATCCCGCTGAAATCTGCATTTCCTAGAATCCTTGCCCTTGTGATTAATAAGGTAGGTGATATAGCGGCAGCGATAGATTTGGATTACCTGGAAGTATTGGATCACAGCAAAAGTGGCTGAGTGAAGTTGTCCGAGGGAATTGTCTAGCATGAGCTGATGGTGTGAGCTGGAAGCCTGAGTGGGACGTCTTTGAGTCAGAGTTAGTTTAGGAGTCTTGAAGTTTTTTAGAATTATGTCATTTGAGAGTCCGAGTCAGTTTAGCTTTCAAAGTCTTGAGCTTTTAGGATTAGTTTAGTGCAGAAATCTATTTAATTTAGGATTAGTTTAGTTGTTTGAGTTTATTTAGGATTTAAAGTTTTCAAATGTTTAGGTTAATTGTTGCCTATTTATATTCGTGTAATTTTATTTAAATTCTTGGTTGATTACTAATAAAAATTCAAAGATTGTTTCTCAATATCCATGTACAACATTCTTTGTGAAGATTGAAGTATTTGAAGCCTGTTAACAATCCTTCATGCGTGAAGTTGAATGTTATCAGTAGCCTGATATTCTAGCATCCGTGCATGGATCAACAAAATATTGGTAGGTTGTTTCTAATTGTTTCTTGCAGGTTTTTCTCATAGAGCTTCCATTACATCAGTTTGGTATTAGAGCCGTGTTTGTTCGGGACAACATTGACATGGTGCAGTTGAGAAGTCCAATCCTTGTAGATGAAGCCAACAAACGTGACCATACGACACAGTTGGAGCAGCAGGTTGTGCTATCAGTCGAGCAGATGGCAAGAGTAATCACCAACCTAGAAAATATCTTACCAGCTCAAAACCCTCGCATGAGTGAAGACGAGGAGGAAAGTGATGAGGAAAGTGACAAGGAGGAATCCAATCCTTCGTTATTCTACGATGAGACTTGTCTATCAGAGGAAGCTTTTACTAATCTTGATCTACCACCAATCTTTGATGAAGATATATTTGACAAGGAGTCCATGAGTGTTGATTTTGATCTACCACTGGTCTTTGTTGAAGAGATATCTGAAAAAGAGTTTGTGAGTAATGTGAGATTTATGGATTATTTTTGTGAATCACATGTTTCTCACCATAAAGATTCATCGGTTTATCTTTTGTTGTCAAAAGTGATGATTAATGAATTTGTTTCCTCTATTGGAGTGATTGGATGGACGTCATGATGAAGATTGGGAAATACACAGTTCATTGTAGACGATCTTGTGTATTGACGCTACTCATTCATGAAATTTTAGCAACCAAAATTCGAGGACGAATTTTCTCCAATCTGGAGAGAATGATGCGGTGAGTAAAGATGATACGGCGAGCAAAGGCTTGGATTTTATGGTCGGAGTGCTCAGTTTTGGTGGTTGGGTTTGGATGGTCGGTTTTGGATGGTCAGGTTGAGATTAGCCCCTACAAAAAAGGTCAAATTTCAGGGGTCTTTTAAGAGGGAAAACAAAGTCAAAATTGACATTATAATATGTTTCCGAAAAGCCCAAGACGAGCCCTACAATTGTTATGAAGACTCCGTCTTCTATAACGGGCTGCAGCATATCCAAATTTGGCCATTAAGTTTCATGCGCACCAAGAGAGCTATTTCTTGTTTTATTGTTTTTAATTATTGTCATGATTCAGATCGCTTCCCTGTTGGAGAGTAAAACAAGTTGGCTGCAAAGAAAATTGGTCAATTGGAAGTGTAAGAGAAGATCAATTCAAACACGAATCGTTTGCGGCTTCCTAGCCACATTCGTACGACTGACGTACTTAATGTGAAACACTTGATACCTTATTTTGATGACTCCTCTGGGGAGGATACGGATTGCACATCGAGGTCGACGTTTCTTCAACCTGGAGGGGATGATGCAGCAGCAGCAAGAGATTTGGATTACCTGGAAGTATTAGATCGTAGTAAAAGTGGTTGAGTGAAGTTGTCCGAGGGAATTGTCTAGCATGAGCTGATGGTGTGAGCTGGAAGCTTGAGTGGGACATCTTTGAGTCAGAGTTAGTTTAGGAGTCTTGAAGTTTTTTAGAATTATGTCATTTGAGAGTCCGAGTCAGTTTAGCTTTCAAAGTCTTGAGCTTTTAGGATTAGTTTAGTGCAAAATTCTATTTAATTTAGGATTAGTTTAGTTGTTTGAGTTTATTTAGGATTTAGAGTTTTCAATTGTTGCCTATTTATATTCATGTAATTTCATTTAAATTCTTATTTGATTATTAATAAAATTCAAAGATTGTTTCTCAATATCCATGTACAACATTCTTTGCGAAGATTGAAGTATTTGAAGTATGTTAACAATCCTTCGTGCGCGAAGTTGAATGTTATCAGTAGCCTGATATTCTGGCATCCGTGTGAGGATCAACAGAATATTGGTAGGTTGTTTCTAATTGTTTCTTGCAGGTTTTTCTCGTAGAGCTTCCACTACATCATTAGGCCTCATTAAGGACTATAAGAAGTGGCTCAGATAGGCTTGGTCATGGGAGGTTTTGTAAAGAAGATCCCTATTCGATTGGGAGTTGGATCAATGGAGATGCTTTACCTCCTACCTTGAGTGTATTTTAATTCGAAAGGAGGTCATAGACACAATTGCTTTATCTCTTAATGCTAATGGTCTTTTCTTGGTGGGTTCCTTCCGTAGAAGTTTAGAAGCGGAGTTGATAGATAATGATTCTTCTTATAATTTTATTTGGCAATGGATTTGCTCTCCTATGGTTGAAATGTTTGCTTGTCAACTCTTTAGAGGGAGGGTGATGGTTAAAGAGGTGATGGACTGCTTTGGTTTCATCCCTTCAAGCTTGGCTTGCCTATTTTGCAATGGCGCCGATGAATCATAAACCACATCTTCCTTCATTGCAAGTGGACATGGGAGTTATGGTCTAAGTGCATGCTTTGGTAGGAAGTCGCTTATTGCATCAATAGTTTGATGGAGGAATGGTTTGTTAGCTGACAGTATTTATGCCTAGCGCCAAGGTTTGGTAAAATGTGGGGTGTGGTCTTTTTTGAGGTGGTTTGGACAATGTGGGAGTCTAAGCACTAGAAATTTTTTTAAAGTGATTTGGTGAAATCTCGCAAGCCATTGATTTGGTAAATTTTAGAGTGGTTTGGTAGTTTAAGCATTACGGGAGAGTTTCAGATGGTCAAATTTCCTTGATGCTTCTTAATATTAAGGAAGCTTGTGTTGACACTTTTCTGGTCAAGAGGTCGAAGATTGAAGTTTGGTGTCTCCCGTCCCTTGATTCTTTGAAATTCAACATTAATGGTTCGGTTAGCTGCTCTTTGGGTTCGAGCGAGATGGGTGGTGTTTTGAGAGATTCAAAAGGGAAAGTGCTTTGCCTATTCTCTTCTTTCTTAGGAATTTCTAAATCCAACGCTACTGAGATCATGGCAATTCAAAAGGCTTGTGAGCTCTGTGTTTCGAGAAGAGATTTGGCGAGTAGGAAAGTTATGATAGTGAGCAATTCTAAGGTGGTTGTGTCTTGGGTTAACAATGAAGACTTTGATAGTATATATATAGTATATTAACGTTATTTATGACATTCGTAGCAAGCTAAGGTTTTTGGGCAACAAGGAGGTGATCTTCAACTATAGATCGTTTAATTCATTTGGGATATGTTCGCTAAAAAAGGTTCAAGTAAGTTGAAATTCCCTTAAGTAATATAGTGTAAAATATACTTAGAGGGGGGGTGAATAGGTATTTACTCAAATTCTTCCAATATTAAAAAAGATGCGGAATATAACAAAGAAAATGCACACTTGATTAGATTTAGCAAATGAATTGATTTCACTAATACAAGAGTTAATCAATTTACAAGATATGCAATCAATGTAAGATATGGAAGATAAAGAAAAGTAAAAACAAAAATAAACACAAGTGTTTTTACGTGGTAAAACCTCAAAGAGGAAACATTCACGGGTTGATACCACAACCACCGGTAAAGCAATCCACTATATGAAAATGACTTACACACTCAAGCTATCAACACATGATATCCGCTCAAGCTATCACCTCCTAATCTACCCTCGGGCAAGTGAACTACCAAGCCTACTTCCTATCCGAGATGTATCCTACACCTCTAGAAAGCAACTTCCTATCCAAGACGCTCACGTCTCTAGGAAGATTTATTGCTTGACTATCCGAGTCCTCCCGACTCTAATCAAGGCTTCTTGCTTGGCTATCCGGAACACTTTCCTAGCCAAGACTTCTTGCTCAAGACAAAGCTTCACTCACTTTGCAAGAGACTTCAACCTTTCACAAGGCAGTGATCTAAGTGATGCAAATGATGCAAACACAAGCAAATAGAGCAAGTAGATCAAACACACTCTATGAAGAATTAGATTTGCACAAATCAAGCTCACAAGCAAATTTAGCTAATTCTTATGAACATGTGATTAGAAGTCTAGATTAGACATTCAAAGTCATTCACAAAAATATCTAGAAACCTAAACATGTCAATCAAAGCTAGAGTAACAAGTTTTCAATAAAAATCACAAAACTAGCTTTGAAATCAAGTGAATAAGTTAACACTTGAAATCCACAACATATTCAATCCAAACAAGAACTAGATTTAAATGATAGATAGCACAATAAAAAATCCTAGTTCATGAACATGTGACAAAAACCTAGAAATCAACAATCAAGTTCAAGAACAAAAAGTATTTCTAGAATCAATATCAAGATAGGTCAAGTTTAGCAATATATGTTCAATTGAAATCAAATGGCTAAAACTCAACAATCAATAGATCAACCACCCCTAGAATATGATCTAACAACATTCTAAACACATATCATCTATCAATTAGGAAGATTAAAAGAGATGATCAAAAGATGAAGTGAGAAGAAGAAGTTTCACATACAAAAGTTGAGTCTCGTACTGAAATCAGATCACTGGGAAAAATGACGAACTCAAATGGCTCTGAAAATGCTTGGGGTTTGTAGCTCTCTTCAAGACCAACAATTTTTGCTTTTGAATCACTCAATTCGGAGTTGAAATGAGAGAGATATGATCAAAATAAGAAATCAAAAATTGTAAAGAATTCTGCTCGGGATTTCGAATATAAATGGAGGGAAAAGAGATGGAGAAGAGAGAGGATGACGGGAGCCAATCAGAGGCTGCCATGTCAGCACCCCATGGGGAGCGCGTGGGCCACACGGGACCAGAGGGGTGCTCTGGCTGTGGGTCCCACGAGCTCCACACGTGGTGGCCAATGCATGGCCTTTGGCCATGCTTACCTCTCGCGCGCTCCCTCATGTTCTTCAGTAGTATCTTGGGCATCCGAACTCCGATTTCGAATCTGTTTTTGGATTACAAACCATGACTTCCTCACGCACGACTACAACTATAAAACTTTAAAAATGGTTGAGAAATCATCTTGAAAAATGACGATGAAGTCAACTCAACGAATGAGAACGCAAAGTAGCATAGCTAAGTCGTTTGGACTCGAAACCTTATGAATGAGTAACCGAAACGACCGGAACTCAATAAGGAATCAAATAAGAACATGTTCAAGTCCAAAACACAAAATACACAAACAAATAAACACATATTCACACAAGCATGCGATATCAAAAAGATAGTCACAAAGCATGCAATTCCACAATGTTTGTCTATACAAGATCAATGCATGAGCATACTATAAAGTATGAGAATGTGTTATACCAAATGTTTGAACCACGATGCAGGGACACACATGTATGAATTGTGTGTGTGTGCGCTTATGCCTTGCAAGAGGATAGGAGTCAAGATATACCTTTGACGCTTTCCACCTCTTGAAGACGACTTTTGCACTAGACGTTGCTCTTCACTTTTTAAGCTTCCTTTCTTCAAAGAATATCCTAAGCAACAACTAATACAAATAAGGAGTGTTTTGCAATGGAATCAAGCCAATACAAATCATAAACCTTACACAAGTGTAGGGATTTTGTGGTTTGGGGCGATTCTTGATGTTTCTTTTTCCTATGTGCCTTTTTTGTTTTTCTTCTTTTTCTAGGGTGTTGTGTCCTTTTGTCTCTTTGTTTTTGGTTGTTTTTGCTCTTGCCTCGGTTTCTAATATCTTTCTCTAGACACCTAACATTTTCATATTCGCCATGTTGCTTAGTCATTGCAGCAAAACTATCACCCTAACTGCATGTAAACTATCAATATCTTGTTTACTAACTAATGCAATGCTCATGTGACATGAAAAATAATGTGAAGATACCATTTCCCACAAGATTTTCTTTTGATATGCAATATCGTTTCACAACCAATTCAAACATGGTCGATGATCATCAACATCACATTCTCTTTTTACACCATGTCCAATACATGCATATTTAATATCAATGAATTCTTTAGATGACTTTGATCGATAACTAGCTTTTGTTGAAATACCACATGCTCAAAATTTTGCATACTTTAGTAAAAAATCAAATGCCTCATATTGAGAATCAAACTTCATTCTATTAAAAGGCTCTAAACCTTTATCAAATTCATCATCCACCAAATGAGCATTGTCATTCTCCTCTAGGGTATCAGTAAAGTCTTAAACAATTTTGTTAATGTATTCTTCCACATCCAAACTTAAAATCAATCTTCAAATCCATAATTACCAAAAAAGAGACACAATTACAATTTACATAAATTATATAATCACTATATGAACACTTTATAGAAAAACCCTGCTAGCTATTGAAGAAAAACTTCTCTTTAATTTTAATGAGAGATGGGAGCTTGTTGGGTGAAGTCGGAAAAGAGATCATCAGATGATCATATTGATCAACAACAACAACTTCTGCCTCAAAAAGCCCAGACTTCATCACCTTTAAGTCCCGCTCATGAGCCATCTCGGAAATCCTCCAACACAGTATCCTCAATGTCCCCCGATTATCTCTAAAAACCTTCAGAATTCGGTCCAATCGTGGAGAAACCGTCGTCTCCTATTACTAACTACCACCACCCAAGCCAGCACGTGGTGAATCCTAATCACGATCATGATAGCTTAGATCGCGCTTCGAGTCTAGCAGCAACTTCCAGCTACTATCATCCCCAACATGCGTTGAGTCTAGCTGATCAGCATAAAGCCAAGTAGATATGTTATTGGTCCATATTGTCCCAACTCAATCAATGTTGAAATCTACCATATTCACAACTATGGTGAATCTAGGTGACAACATGAAATATCTATTATATAACATTATTTTTATTTTTTTATTTTTTTGAGACTTTGGCTTAGTAAAATGATGCTATATATATGATTTCTTAATAAAATCTTGAATCTATCAATGGTTTAAATATATATATATATATATATATATATATATGAACAATTTATATTTTCAACTTGTTCTTTTTAAATAAATAATAAACTAGTAAAAGCTATATATACAATTAAAAGCTTGTTAACCCAATACAACAAAATTAAAAATTAAAAACTAAAGCACATGAACATTGACTCCAATAAGAATAACATGGGATGTGATTAAATATATCATTAAATCTCTCCTTAACCCATTTTTAAATAAATAATAATAAAAGTTAAAAAGTACATTATTTATAAAATAAAATAAATTTAAAGCACATGGCAATAACGAAAACAACTATTACAATTGACTCAATTATATATATAAATAATAGTAAAATAAAATCTAACCTAGCTTGACAAGCTTTTGTGACCCTTCTTCCACGATTTTGTTCAAGTTTGTTAATCTTCTTCTAATAAGTAATCTTACAAACACCTTGTATGCACTCTACTAACTTCATGGGCTTATTGTTTTTGTACATTGTTACACCTTGCAAACCATAAAAGTCTTATAAATAGTGTGAAAGACAAATGACATGGGTAAAAAATGGAGAGTAGCCAATGGCAAATTTGAAAATAAAAGGAAAGGGTTTGCTTTATTTGTAAAATTATAATATGGACTGATATGTAATTAACTGACAATTTGTGAAAGTGTAAAACAAAACATTCCAAAAGTTGGAAAACAACCAAGAGGATATGTGTCAGCTCTTCATGGAGTGACCGTCCAACAACAGTCGCAAGTAAGAGTAATGCTAGGCAATGTTACATATTTATTTCGCCGCACTATATGTGGTAAAAACAAATTGATAACTTATAATACCAAACCGAAAAAACAAAATCAAATTAGATGCCCCTAGAAATATTAGGGATTTCTTTTTAACCACGTATGAAAATTTAATTGTTTACAATCACGTTTTTGTACAATTACCAAAATACCACATATAAAACACTCCCCAAATCCCCTCTCCTCTCTCCTCTTCCTCTCTCTCTCTCTCATCTTACATCAGTGACGCCATCTCCATCACCAGAGATGGCGTCGCGTGGGTGTGCGCCTCCCAACGAAGGGCCGATGGGACAACCGTTGCCCGGCCAAAAGACGTTGCACCTAGGTAGCACGCACCAAGGTCATCATGCTCGGGCAGCGCATGCCCAAGTGCAACAACAGTACCAATCCCGACGGTGATGTCGATTTGGAAAAGATGAAGGAATAAAAGGTTAAAACAATAAACATAAAATTACCAAAACTCCCTTCTAGAAGGGATGTTTCAGTAATTTTCCTGTAAAAATATTAATAACAAGGTTTTTGGAGGGAGGCTTCATTAATAATATTCGTTTTAGAAAAAAGGTTTCACGTTTTTTCCCAGGGTTCAAGTTTTTCTCACAGGTTTCCTTTTTTTCACATTTTTTTTCCAAACTTCTAGTTTTTTCTCCAAGTTTTTTCCTGGTCATGTTTTTCCTCAAAAAAAAAAAAAAAAAGGAAGTTGCAGGATATTTTCGTAATTTTATGTATTGACTGAAAATAAATTTTAAAATTTTGTTATTAATAATTAAACTTTTTGTATATTTTATGTGGATATTTGAAACCAATATGTGGGTCAAATTAAAGAGGCCCAAATGAAAACAAAAGGTTCCGCTTTAAAACAATATGAGGGGTCATATTAAAGATGCCCAAAAGAATACAAATGGTCCAGTCCAAAACAATAAAAAAAGCCCATCTAGATTTACTTAAGATTTAAAGAATTATTTGACAATATCTTATTACCAATGACATGAAATAAGATATGTTAAGAGTTTCCTTTCTATTAATGAAAAGCTTAATCACATTCATACATAGCTCAAAGTTATGCACTTCTCCTTTGACTCCCTACAAATCTAGACCTAGGAATTGTGTTTATAAAAGGGCAGTCTTTCTATTATCAGTTCGAACAGATATAAAATATATCAGTTCCTTGTATGTGGGCCATTATATTTAAAATATGCTTTGACAAGTGCATATAGCCAAGTCAAAGTATTTAAATCCAATGGCCCACATATAAAGAACTGATATATCTTATATCAGTTCGAACTGATAATAGAAAAATTGTATAAAAGGGTTCCCAAACTTTATTTTATTTTTTAACGAAAAGGGTCCCAAATTTGATAGCTAGATAGCTGAAAAGTAATCCTAATTATTTCAACTCAAATTACAACTTGTATATCATCATTTGATGTAACAATTTGATGTTAAACATTTCATCTTCTAATCTCAACTTGCATTCCAAAAATTAAGTTGCAATTAGTATATAGATATACATTAATCAACTTGAAGGAATTTGGGAATGTTGATCATGTTAACATCATTTATGATATTCGGAGTTCGCTGGAAATGTTTAGGGGCCTCCAGGTTGTCTTTGACTCCAGAGTGTTTAATTCCTTTGCGGATAGTTTGGCTAAGACGGGGTCGAATTGTAGGGGGGATTTTGTTGATTGGAGTGATGTTTAGGCTTTTTGTTTTGCTGCTTGCTGTTTTGTGGGGTTGGTTGTGGCTGTCGCTTGCTGCGTTCTAGCCTCACCTGTTTGCCTTGTTTCTGCTGTCCTTGTTCTAAACCTTTTTGTTCAATAAACTGCCTTCTCAAAAATATATATATATATATATATATATATATTTAATTTACTTGTGACATGGAGCAAGAGCTGAGAGAGGAGGGCCTCACACACCCCGTTTCTTCATAAAAAATAAATAAATAAATAAATAAAATAAAATAAAATAAAATAAAATAAAAAATTAAAATCCATTATAAAAATTTATTATTAACTTCTAAATCCTTCACTTCGGCTCTCCAATTTTCTTTTATTTTTCCTTGTTATATAATGGATTAATGGCCCCTAAAACTTGATTTTTTGATTTCGCCTCCACATGTGAATCGAATTGACATATTTTAAGTAGAGATACCAAAGTGAGATGTCTATTATTACTCATTCCTTAATTAATCATCTACGGTTTGTATGGAGATAGACTTATTAGTTGACTTGGTCCTATATAGAAATGCCATCTGACTAGTCAACCCATTTCCATTTGGTGCAATCTCCTCATTCAGCTGTGCCGTCCTCGGTCGCGCTAGATCCCAACTGTGCCGTCCTCGGCCGGTTGATCCCAAAACCCACCACCTTTTCATTTATCAAAACAGGTTGTAATGCATATATATTAATAAAAATAAAAATACTAAAAGCTAGGTAGCACTTTCTACTTAGTGAAACTCTATAAATAAGTCTTACATGGCATTCTTCTTCTCCATCAAATCTTGCATTAACTAGAAGACAATAAGAGCTATCAAATTCAAATCTCTTCTGCAATTATAAGTTTTTAGTCAAATTCAATGGCTCTTCATCGCTCGTACGTCGTTGTCTTTGCACTCATTTCCACCATGATTCCAGTCATGACTCTGGCGAAAGAATTCGTGGTTGGGGACGGAAAGGGATGGACTATTAACTTCGATTATCAAGCTTGGGCTCAAGGCAAAGATTTTCGAGTTGGAGATAAACTTGGTATTTAAAATTTCTTTTGCTTTCCTTCAAATTATGGCATGCATTGTATTGACTGAATCATACTGCTATATATATATATAATATGTTGATATGTTTGTTGACTGAATCACATTACATATTATTGATATGAAAATTCAATCTGTTACATTTTGCAGTATTCAATTACCCCGTTGGAGCTCACACCGTGTTGAAAGTGAACGGAACGGGATTCCAAAACTGTATCAAGCCACCAGCAAGTGAGGCTCTGACTTCAGGAAGTGATGAAATAGTATTGGCAACTCCAGGAAGAAAATGGTACATTTGTGGTGTAGGCACGCACTGCGAGACCGCTGGCCAAAAGCTCTTCATTACAGTGCAACCTCAATCATCATCAGTATCTCCGGCCATGGCTCCTTCTCCTGTGCAATCTAATATGGCTCCTTCTCCTGTACAATCCAATATGGCTGTTAAAGACACAGTTAATTATCAGCTTTTCTTTGGGGTTATGGTTGCAGTTGTCACTCTGGCCTTGGCTTTTTAAGATTATTATTAATTATTGTCGTTTGTCTGTTTTTAATTTCTTTCATAGTGAGTACTACTGTTTTAACTTGTGTTGCTGAGTTGAATTTGAATAGTCTAGCTATATATACTAGCTAGTATTATATTGAATTTATTTGGTCTTTGATACCACTGATCCAACGTGGTTGGTTTGATGATGAAGTGCTCTTATTCAGATTGTGGCCAAGTCATTAATATATATATATATTTTTCTAACTTTATAAACAATTTGGTTTGGATCCCTACATTTATATTTGTAGCTCTTATAACCCCTAAATTATCACAAATTCATCAATTTGATCCTTTTGACCGAAATTTTAATTTAAAATCAAAATTGATTGTTTTGGCCCTAATAATAGGATATTATCTTTTCATAAAATGAAACTTAAAATAAGAAAATAAAATAAAATAATAGAAAAATCCTTTAAATACTATATTGTAAGGCAATTATTGATGCTACAATTGTGTCATTTCGGTTAATTAGTAGTAGTATTCCAAGTAATTTCCATACAAGTAAATGAATCACTGATAGAACCATAGTTAGATACTTAATTTTTTTCTTTTTTTTCTTTGAACTGTCAATTTATTGAAGGCTAGAAAGAGGTCAAAAACACACCAACAATAGCAAATCAAACAACAAAACGAAAAGCCAAAAACAGAACAGAGCACAAAAACAGACCAAGCACAAACACACTAACCAGGGAAAAACAACAACAAGGCAAAAAACAAAAAACAAAGAAACCAATTAATTGAACTCCCAGATTTCTTTGACGCCCTTCATAGCCACCCCCTTCTTGGCTAACTTATCAGCAAAAAAATTGTTAGCCCTCTGAATGAAAAGAACCCAAGTGTTACCAAGCAAAAGCAAATTATTCTGGATATCATAAATGGTGTTAACATGATTTAGACTTCCCATACCATCAGAATTAATCCAAGAGACCACCATCTTAGAATCACTGACAATGTCGATTTCCTTACCAATTAAAGATTAAGAATGAGAACACAAACAAACCGCCTTTTGGATTGCTAAAATCTCAGCAGTTAAAGCATCTTGGATTCATATAAAGGCAAAGAAGAGACCCACAACCCTCCCTGAACTGTCCCTCATCACGCCTCCAATCCCTGCATTGCCGGGGTTGCCCATAGTCGAGCCATCAACATTGAATTTGAGAGCATTTACATTATGAGGTATCCATTTTTCCTCAATCATTTTCTTCACTAGCTTAGACTGAATGCATTTGTCCTTTAAATTTAGAAGCATAACAGAGATGGGCAGCTTAGAGCCACTACTATGGTGTTTAAACCACCAAGCCACACGGAACGTAACTGAATCCACAGCCTGAGAGACAGTAGTATCTTTTTCTTCGAAAACCTTTTGGTTGCGAGCCTCCCAAATGGACCAAGTCACAGCCCGAAACAAAGTGTTCCAAACTCTCTTTTGATTAACTGAAGAGCACAATCCTTCCCAGCCCAGGAACCAGTCATTGAGAGATTTGTTTGCGCAGCACATAACATCCCACACATCTATACAACCGGACCAAAGCCTCCACGACCAAGGACATATCAAAAAGAGATGATCAATTGATTCCTCATCAGAAATACAGAGCGGACAAAAAAGAGAAGCAGAAGGTGTAAGGTTCCCATTTGTTGATTGGCTCATTTTGTGGACAAACCACTTGTTGGGGATTCTTTGTAAGGGTAGCTTAGATGTTGTTATTATTGTTCGAAGCCCTTTGAAGACCTCGTGTTGATAAGCACCGAAGGTAAATTTCTATGTGCTTACTTGTCTTGAAGAGATAGTTGCACACACTTACAACTCATGCATATGTTTAATCCTTGTATGTTGTGTGTCTTATTTGTGTGCTTTATTGTTCTTTAACATCTCTTCTTGCTTGTTATGTTGATTGCATCTTGCATATCCAATTGCCTTGTCATGCTTAGACTTAGGATTGCATTTTTGCATTGGGCGCTTCTAAAAGCGCTCTACGAACAGCCCCCTTCGAGCGCTGTACAAAGCGCTGTACGTACAGCGCCCCTCTGTTTTCTCGTAAGAACATAGCAGGGGCGTTGTACAGAAGCGCCCTACGTACAGCGCCCAAGGCAAATATGAGGCAAACTTATCAAAACGACCACACTTTGGTTTGGCCTCCTATATATATGCCACTTTGACTTTAGGTTAATTAAGAGAGTTCATATTCAGATTTCATACTTAGGATATTTTTCAAAGAGAAGAAAAATTCCAAGAACTCATTTTTAATTACTCAAAACACTTTTTTTATGATCATCAATCATCATCTAGCATCATCTTTGATCATCTAGATGTCATCTTGCATGGATTCTTCATCATACTTTGCTTGGTAAGCTTTTCACTAATATCTTACATATTTTGTGTTTTTCTTAACAAGCAATCTCAATTAATTACTTGTATGTTATTATATATATTTTGGATACAAGTTTGAGATTAGTGTGATGTATGTTTGAGAAGTTGTATTGTGATAGCTAATTAGGTTTTGTGCTTAATCTTGATTAGCTAAACTATTTGACATGTCATTTAGTTTTTAATATCTAGAATTGTTCTAATTGCATATTGATCATCTTAGATAAGCATATAGGGTTTCCCTTGCTCTATGTTGCATTTTGGATATTCATATATTCACTTAGGGCGTTATTCTCTTCATTGAGAAAGTAAGTCTTGTGTGTAGCTTCTGGGATTAGGTTGCTTAGATCGCAAGCAAATTGGACTAGGTTCACTCATACCGGGATTAGATAGGTGTGTGATTACTTTCGGGATTAGGTTGTAATCGTTTTACACATTTAGTGGATTCGAGGTTCGAGTGTGGCTTACTTACTAGACCGTGGTTTTTCCCGTGAGGGTTTCCACGTAAAAATCAAGTGTTATTTAATTTCCGCATTTTATACTTGATTTATTGCTTTATCTATTTAGGGGTAATTTCGTAATTTTGACTTAACACGAAAAATTGGGTAATAAGCTTAAAATCTATTCACCCCCCCCCCTCCCCCTCCTAGATAATTTTATACACACCGTGCTATAATTTGTTTCAGAAGGAATGAAACCAAACTTTAGCATTACCTGTCTTATCATTAGCCCTCCACGAAAAAGCTGCCATAGAAAAATTTCAACCTTCGGAGGGCTAATTCCTTGCCAAATCTGCTTGTGATTAACCGAACTGACCATAATTGCCTCTTCTAGCTACTTACGACACGAGCTCACCGAGAAGGACCCATCTGGACTAAAAGTCCACGCCAAAGCATCCGGGACCAGCCTACAAATGATAATGCAATCCAAGAAACTCTCAAAAACACTCCACTGTTCATTTTCCCAATTGAAGAGAGGTCTTTGAAGAGGCACCTCCCATATCCAACTATTGCCTTGCCACCTACCAAAGCTGAGAACAGGGTCCTTTTTGAGAGTGGCTAACGCAAAAATTCTAGGACAAACAACTTTTAATTGAATATCGTTCCCTACAACAATCTCCCAAAAACTGCACCTCTTTCCATTGCCAATGACTTCTTTCAAACCACTTCTCAAAACTCTGCAAATGGTTGAACCTTCAATAAAAATGCTATAAATTGCCTTCACAAAAGGGGAGGCTAAACTATGGCCTTCCCAGTTCCACAAGAGGTTAGTCAAGGGGATCCCATACCTAGCATAAACAACTTTTCTCCACAAAGAATTATCCTCCTTGCTAAACCTCCAAGCCCATTTTGCTAGAAGACTATTATTTTTGTCACTCATCCTACCGATACCCAAACCCCTAAGACACTTGCTCTTGCAAATAGTTCCCTAGTCAACAGCATGAATCTTCCTTTTCTCCCCACCATCACCCTAAAAAAAGGCTCTCTGAATTTTCTCAATGGCATGAGCCACCCCAACCGAAAGTTTAAACAAAGATAAGTAGTAAGCCGGGATGCTTGAAAGGACAACCTTGATGAGGGTTAACCTACCACTTTTGTTGAGGAATTTCCTCTTCCACGGAGCTAGCCTATTCTTAACACGTTTCAGAAGAGGATTCCAAAAAGATCTAGAGTTCGGTTTGGCTCCTAGAGGTAAACCTAGGTAAGTAATAGGCAACACAACCCTTTTACATTGAAAAGCATCTGCCCAAATGTCCTCAAGAAGGTTCCTTTTACAAACTTGAACCAAACAAGATTTATGAAAGTTAATCTTCAGCCCTGTTGCCAATTCATAGCATCTCAAAATCCTTTTTCCCCAAAAGTCGCTCCTTTTATTAATCCCATATCGGCAGCCTTATTAAACAAGCAATTCAACCCTTCTGTGACTATATTATAAGGAAATGGGTACAACGGGTCCCTAATACTCACTTTTTATATCGTTAAGAAATCGTAAGGATCAAAAGATTATTTCATTTTAAAAAGGGGTTTCCTACGCAATGTGCTTTAAACTAGCAAAAGACTAGTAAAGCAGCAAGCAAGGGTATCGTTCCGCAGGGAGGTGTGATCTGTCAACCATATCAATTTCTAGAGTTTATTGTAAGCATGTAAATAGAATATGGAAAGGTGAGAATGGTGTGTGTGAAATGTATGTACAATGCGGTGTATGTGTGTGTGTGTGTAGATAATGAAAATGAAAATACATAAAAATAAAGAGAATATGGAAGGGTGAGAATTGTGTTTAAAGTGATAAATAAAATGGTGGATAGAAGAGATGCATGAAAATGGTCACACAAGGTTCAACAAGTTCACCATACATAAGTGCACAAATAGTTGGTTGTTAGACATTAAGGACATCCAATTTTAGTTAAGGGTTCGTTCTTGCCTCAGTCCGATTTATACCCATTCGTAGAGCTAACGGTTGAAGAGTGTGTTAAGAACCTCTCAAACACGAAACCGCAACCAACATTTATGAGCAGATTCTACAAACCGATGCTAAATTGAGTCCCAATATTAACACGATAATGTAAAATGGCAAAGTTAGGTACAATGAATGTGGAAAGAGTGATTGTATCTCCAACCATAACTCACCTAGAGCCCCTAGAATGAGAAATAGCCAAAGACTACTAATAGTAACTCTAACCATGACTCACCTAGAGCATCTAGAGTGAGAAATAGCTAAAGTCCAATTGTTAACAAGAACAATGAACCAAACCCTTATAATATGGCAATTTATAAGTTCACCCACTCTTCCTAGCTAATTAGCCAAGACTATGCTCGGAGAGCCCCTCCAAAAGGCACAATCCTAACTCTAATTCACTCAAACTCATCCATACAAGTTAATTTCGACCTTCCATCAACATACAAACACAAAATGGGATATTTGATTACAATTACTCCTAAATTACATTAATCTACTCCTAATCCCATCTATAAATACATATTAATTTTCAATCATCCATAAACATGCATTTCAAAATAAGAGATATATTCAACAACAATAAAGAACGAAAGCAAAACACAAATTGGATATAAAAACAACCATCATATATATTGAGCACAAATATAAGTTTACAAATATTTCCAAGTGAGGATTATACATTTAAGAAAACAAGAAATACAAAAAGATGAGTTAAAGGAGACAACCCTTGAAGAAAACTTCCTCCAAGTCCTCCATGAAACCCTAGCTCGAAATTGGTCCAAAGACCCTCCTTTCTCCTTGCAATCTACTCCTAAATTGGTGGATAATGGGTAGAAGATGAAGTGGGGAGCATCCATGGAGGAAAAACCTCCATGGATGCTCTTGGAAGCTTCTCTGTCTCTTTTGGTGTGGAAGAAGATGAAGAAGATGAAGAATAAGAAGTGTGGGGTGTGGATTCTGTTGGGAGAGAAGAGAATAAGGTGTTTATATAGTGTTGGGAGGTTAGGGCTGAAGGTTGGGGTGAAAGGACGAAACTGTCCCTAAAATTCACCTAAAAAAAGACTTTCTGGAGTGATTTGACGGTTTGGTTTGGCGGCCTGGTCGTCATTTGAAGTAGCCGTTTAGACCTGACAGCATTTCAGCATTTCAACATCGCGCACTGTTACGAAAATGGGCATAACTTCCTGCAGAAAGCTCAGAATTACAATCCGTAAAATGTTATGGAAACTAGACTTATGGGGCTTTCTGAATATATAAAGATATCAACATGGTTCGATCTGAGGAGGGAGATATGACCCTTGCAATTTAATCATTCTCCACGAGCATAAACAATTTCTTCCGTTTTTGGCTCATTTTGCCTTCCAAACTAATTTTTAAGCTTAAAACCTTATTGCAGAGAATATGTACCTACACAAGGCTCAAAAAAAAAAAAAAAACATTATGTACAAAAATACACTCGAAAACGAGATAAATGATCGGAAATAGGGGACCTCAAATAGGTATAAAATAGTCCGATCAGTCCCTTTGGCGAAGTCCTCTCTCAACACCAAACTGAGGAGTGGAACTCCCATTCACCAAAACCAAGAGCAAAGGAGTAGTGATACAACTCCTCATCCACCCGCGCCATCTTTCCCCAAAACCCATATCAGCCATCATTGCACCTAGAAAATCATGATCTACACTATCATAAGCTATCGAGAATCCAACTTCACAATCAAACCCCCTTCATTCTCTCTTTTCCACATCTGAATAATTTCTTTTGCAATTACGAAACTATCGAGAATCTGACGTCCTTTGACAAAAGCCATCTGAGAATCACTAATAATGATGTCCATGACATTCTTCAAATGATTAGCTAAGACCTTAGCTAGAACCTTATACATGGAGCTAACTAGACTAATGGGTATGAAGTCCTTTAGGGTCTCCGATTTACCACATTTAGGGATAAGGGCTATAAAAGTTTTGTTAATATCATAAACAATTGAGCTATCCTCATAAAACCCATGAGTAAAGTGCATAAAATCCTCTTTTATCATCGGCCTATTAGCTTTGACAAAGTTGAGATTCAATCCATCAGGGCCAAGAGCCTTATTACCGTCACAGTCACTTAACGCCCTCCAAACCTCATATTCTGAAAACAATTTTTCAAGGGAATTGTTGTCTTCCTCAGACAGCATTTTCACACCCAGCCTATTTATCATAGGTCTCTGCCATTGAGCACTAGAGAACTAATTCTTAAAAAAATTATAGATACCATCTTTGATAAGATCTAGTTCCACCACCATGACACCATTAATCAAAATATTACCAATATGATTACCTCTTTTTCTGCTGTTGGCTATGAAATGGAAAAACTTGGAGTTCTTATCCCTATCTATCAACCATTTAACTCGACTTTTGTCGCCAAACCTGTTCCTCCTTCCGAATTCATTCCCACAACTCTGTAAGAATGTCCATTCTCTCTTTTCTTATCTCTTCATTCCAACCCTGACAGACTGCTTCCAATCAAGACTCATACTCCTTAAGGGAGAAAGAATTTCTCTTTTTGGACATTAAGGTCTGCTTCATTTTGAGTTTATCTGATTTAACCTTGGAAGCCAGGACATATCCTAAAGAACCAACAGAATTACAACCCCTCTACCCTTCAACAACTTTCTCCATCAATTCACCATCTTCTAGCTAGTCGTTATAGAAATGAAAAGGGCAAGGGCCCTAGTCCTTTATCGGTTCGCCAATAAAAATTGCACAGTGGTCCGAAACTCCTCTTGGTAGCCCCTTTTGAGACAGGTTAGGGAGCCACGAGAGGATCCAGGGAGAGATGAGAAATCTATCAAGGCGCGCCTAAGCCATTCTTTCTCTTTTATTAGACCAAGTGTAAGGACTGCCTTGAAGGGGGATATCAATTACCTTAGCATGAAAGGCAAATGTTCTAAAATTCCTCATAGAGCTAACATTGATATCGCTTCCTCTCATTTCCTTAGCACTTAACACGGTGTTAAAATCACCTCCAATGCACCAAGGCAAAGGAAAGATGACCGAGCGTTTAAAATGAAGTCCCATAATTCTACTCTCTCATTTTCTACATTCGAGGCATAAACATTGCAAAACACCATTTCCTTAGCTTGCCTGATCAAAAAACCTGTTAGGATAATGTACCTACTATTTTTAATACAAGCGGTGACAGTAAATAACTCTTTATTCCAGAGAGAAGTAACACCACTAGCTGAACCTTCCGATTCCACACCCACGCATCTTTGGAGCCAATTGCCACCAATAGAATTAATAATACCATTATCAAAATGATTTAATTTTGTTTCTTAAAGAAATAGGACAGTCAGTTTGTAAATACCCACCAAGTTTCTCATAACTCTCCTCTTCTCTAATCTCCCCAAACCTCTGATATTCCAAGACATCGTTAACATAGAAAAAAAAAAAAAAAAGAATCCCATAACTTGATAGAAAGCTACCTTAACAGTTCTCTTCATTTTTATAGAGATCCTCATCTTCTCGAATCCTCTCTTTTAATCTTACAGTCACTTCCTCCTAACTTCCTTCGAAATCAAACCCATGAGTCTTCCATGTTTCCATAACCTTTTCCACCTCCACATCCAGATACCACTCTCCTTGACTGCCTATTAGAGCCTCCTCCTGACTTCCAACCTTGGAGTCGCCACTTCTCCTCCTTGACTTGAAATTCACCCCAAGGGCTATACCTTTCTCAATAACTTTTGCTCATTCCTCTTCAAGATTCCAGTTGGTTGGTTTGATTTTTACCTCATCAGTCTTTGCAGCTTGCTCTCCCCTAACTTCACTAACTTTGGAATTTCTAGTTCTCATACTATGGCAATTAGTAGAGTTGCGATTTCTCCTCCCCTTCGTGTTCTTTGGAGTTTTTGGAGGAAGACCATCCCCTGCAATGCCCGACTCAACTTCCGGTAAAGTAGTTGGAACCTGATATGAATGAGAGGGGATACCATTAACTAAAGAAGAGATCTCTTCTTTGCTCTCTTTGCTCCCAATCGTGGAAGAAGACATATGGCTTTCATAAAAAACCTCCACCTTATCCATCAACATAAAAGGGTTGAGCTGGTCCATTTGAGAATTGGGCTCCTAACTCAATTGAGTGTTGATATCCTGCCTATTCATAAGATCCACAACAAGGCCAGTGATTTGTTTGTGGACTACACTACCACATTCCAGACTTCTTTCATGAGAACATACTTGGGCTCCAACTTGGATTGAAAAGAGGCCCATATTATTTCCTTCAAGCCCATTACTTAATAGATCACCTTTCAGCTGACTAGCAATTCTGATTTTAGAAGAGCACTCCCCTTTCTTCCAAAAAAATCCACACGAGTCAGACTCTGAAGTGGAAGAGCTTAACTCCTCGATTTTCACCACTTTTGAAAACTTCCCTTTATTTTTTCCAATTATCAGCTTTGCGTTCTGATAATACAAAGGCAGCCCCTTTCTCTGAGTTTTACTGACACGCAGTCCTTTCCCTTTCTCCAATTTGCTTGAATTTTGAAATTTTACAACCTTGGGATGTAAACCATTGACTTCCGAAACTACCTTGTCTAACTTGCCTTTTTCTCTTCTGAACTGAGACAGATTGGCATGATAGCCTATAACTACTTCTTGAGTAGACTGATCCCTAACACCCTTCCGCTGCTACAACTGCTTCTCCGATGAGATTTGCTCATAGGAGATCTTGCAGTCCGGCGAGACTGAGGCTGAATTTAAATCCAAAAACTTGGATAACCAAGAGGTTGAAATGGGGTTGGGATCAACTTCCAATCTCACCGAAAATGACAACCTTTCCCATTCCACATTGATATTAAAAGAATTCTCCCAGTCATATGGAATTAGAGCAAGGAAATTATATTGCCACAATCTAACCTCTTTCCATTCACAGTGTCGTCGTCCACCCAATGAGTTTCTCCGATTTGTTGACCAAGTTTCTTGAAGAAGGCCTCCTCCCAACATCTCAATGGAACACCATAGGCTTTGATCCATGCTATCTTTCTCTTTGGAAACCACATATCCAACCAATTAGACATCAAAGAAAAGCAATCTTCCCAAAAAAAAAAATTTATTGTTGATGAAGCCCTCTTTATCAACCATGGATTCAAAACACCACATGATACTTCTTTCTCCCATGAAAGTGGAGGTAAAGGGATAGTCCTTCTCTACCAGCCTCTAATTGATACTAGAGACAGAGGAAAAATCCTTTAAGACCCCAATTGCACATCTTGAGGCCCATTCAACCGCCAAGTTAGTACTCCTCCAAGACATGGATAGACCAGCACCATTTCCCGCATAGAACCTATCTTTGGATCGAGACTGATGATCTTTAACAACTTCCACAAACAAACAATGAGGACAAGCACCTATTCCATGATAGGATAAACCTATTCCCTTTACACGATCTGAAAAACCATCTTCTTTTAACTTGTCAAAAACGTTTGGCTCTTTGAACATCCTACCACCCTTTGCTACTTCTGGTTTCCTACGATCTTTCCACTCTTGCTCATCTAATTTCACATTGATAGGCCACCAATAGACATGCATTTCAGCCACCATTTTAGCCACCTTAATGGCCTCCTCCTCAGTGTCGAAATGAATGAAGGCATAGCAGCTCTTTCTATGACTAAACATTGAGGGCAGAAAAACATCCCTTACTCTTCCAATTACTTTGAAGATTTTCCATAAACCAGTTACATCCACCTTTGGATTAAGATTATCAATGAAAACCGAATGCAAATTTACCCTGAAATCCTTCGAACCACTCTGGAGCTTTTCTTCTCCATAGCCTGATTGATCCTCACTTCTGGTTCTTCCTCTGCCAACAGTAAAACGAGACCCTCTCTCTCTAAGATTCTCTCTCACTTTTTTTTTTTTGCATCAGCCTCTGTAACATTAAATCAAGATAATTAACCCACAGTTAGAAACTTAGATTTAACTCTATGTGTTATGTATAATTTTAGGGTCCAGCCCTCATGCATTGCCTTTAATATGTTCCATATATATGAACCTGATCTTCATATTCAAACCTAAGGATATATAGATGAAGGAACGAGTTTTTGTATGTTCTGTCGAAACTCTCAAAATGTTACTAGAACCAACACTTATTCTTATTTATTGTTTTCTTGATTAGCAGTTTCAAAGTTGTTTAATTATGGAATTGCAGGCCATCCTTGAAAAGTTTGCTAGAAATTTGAAAAGGAAGCTAGGAGAAACGTTGTCCCTTAAAGGTCCTAGTGGTAACACATGGAGTGTAGGAATAACAACACATAATGATATGCTATTCTTCAATCATGGTTGGCAAGAATTTGGAAGAGAGTGATATCTTGATCTTTAAGTACAATGGGGTCTCACATTTTGATGTTCTAAAGATCAATGGGGGAAGCCAATGTGAATAGGCATCTTCGTATTTTGTCAAAAAAATGTGGGTGAACAGACCATGGCAGTGGATCCCAACCAAAAAGAAAATTTGGAGAAAGTTCGGTGGAAGTTATCCCTACTGCTTCAGACTGTGATGTTGAAGGCATTTCATCAAAGAAAGCAGCAAACAATTCAATTGTGTACTAAATTGGTCCCTCTTACTAATTGTGTATGTCAACTTTACCTATTGTGTGATAAAAATTGTATTTTGATTGAATTGAATTTTTTTTTTTTTTTTTGACAATATCTATTAATCCAGGACCATGTATTTTTCTTAAAAGTTTTCGTCATTTGTAGGATTTGAGCCGCTGACCTAGGAGTCATTTGCCTAAGCCATAAACTCGTCCATCTACCAGCTAAGCTACGCCTCTGTTGGCATATTTTCATTGAATTGATTATGTTAACAATTTCCAGTATGAATATTATTCAATACATGTTAAAAATTTCCAATATTATTTAATATAGTACAATTACTTATTATTAAAAGAAAAAAATAAACAAAAAAAAAAAAATGCATGAATGACAATTCAGGCCTGTTCTAAAAAAGTACATCTTGTTTGGGTTTATTCAGCTAATGCCAGCTAGATAGTTTGGGTTTCTCAACTCAGACATGTATGTTAGCTATAAAATTTATAGGGCCTATGTTGAAAAAGTCTAAAAGTCTTGAAATAAAGTCTAGATAATCATAATAGTCTATAAATAAAGTTCAAAGATTCTTTCAGAATCCTAAAAGTCTAGTTCATATAATCCTAATAGTCTTTAAAATCATACAAATCCATAAAATCCTTACACCCAAAAATTGTCTATTAAAATCCCAATCCAATACAACCTATTTTTATTTTTTATTTTATTTTTTTATTTTTTTTTTGTTGACAATATCTATTAATTCGGGACTAGGTATTTTTTGAAAGTTTTCGTCATTGGTAGGATTCGAGCCATAGACTTGGGAGTCATTTGCCCAAGCCCCAAGCTCGTCCTACCAGCTAAGCTATATCCTTGCTAGCAATACACCCCCTTTCAAGAATTATTTGACACTGTTATGAAAACATTATTCAATGTCTTAATATGAGTGGATGTCCACATTAAAAAATCAAGCTTATCATCTACCTAACTTCTCTTGTAACACCCAAATGATTTAAGGTCAATTTATGTTGTAATTTATATCCATTATTGTATAAGTTATGATTGTAAAGATTTGTAAGGCTATAAATATGAGCCTTCATCTTATGTTTGTAACTTGAGAAGTATTGAGGAATAAAATGATATCTCCTATCTTGGGCTACTATTTCCTCTCTTTTCTTATTTTATATATATTTATTCTATTGAGCTCTTGTTTATTTTATCTATTTCATAATACGTTATCAGCACAAATCTCTAACCATTATATGTTTCAGGTTTCAGATTTGAAAGTTTCTTGTTTGAAGACAAGATATCATATGATCCAAATTCGATAAGTGATAAGAGATAACACTTTTTTGATGAGGTCGAGAGTTCTTGATGAGACCGAGAGATCCAAACAATTGTAAAGTATTTTTTTCTCTAATTTTGGGTTAGAAAAAAAAAAAAAAAAAACAAAATTGGTTTATATCATTTCTTTTCTTAATTATGTTCTTAATATTCATTGGGTTGCCAATAAAAGAAAATAAATATTAAATGATTGTATTGCAACTAGAAGATTGCAAAAATGAAATTAATTATATTGCAACCCAAAGATCACAAAATCAAAGAGCCTGAAGCTCGATTTGATATATATTTGATAATTGTTAAATCAAAAAGCCTAAAGCTTGATCTGATGTCTAAAGATTGCAAAATAAAAAAATAAAAGATAAAAAGAAAAGCCTAAATCTCAATTTAGTGTTTGGAGATTGCAAAATAATAAAAAAAAAAGCCTGAAGTTTAACATAGTATTATTGAAAATAATGAATTGTAATATAAATAATAATATAAGATTTTGAATTATCGAATCAGAACCCGAAGTTTTGAATTTCGATAGATGTGATTAATTTTGGAGCCCGAAGTTCTCAATTCATGGTTTTCAATTATAAACAAGAAGTTTATATATGAACTTGAAATTCTGATGAAATTCAACATTTTCATCAAATATGAATTTTGTTTGGAACCTAGAGTTCTAGAATTTCAAATCATAACTATAAAGTTATGATATAATAGAACATTAAGTTTCGATATTAGTATGACCAAAAAGTGCAAAAGTAATTTGCCTTTGTTTTCAAATATTTTTGATCTATCTACATATAATTGGTTGTTTATATTTTACATGAATCTGATATTTTTGATCTATTATTTTTATTGGTTATTTATATTTCACATTAAGAGACCCAACTACTATGAATGAAATATTCTTTCTTCTTTATTTCTTTCTCCTTATCAAGGTATGTAAGATGTGAAATTTTATATTTCCATATACTAGAAAAATATAATTTTTATATTTCACGCATCCATTAACCACAAAATGTCTCTATTGTTTCTTCAATGATATTTGAAGTTATTCACCATGTTATATGTAGTTTTATAGTCCATTGAATTTTGTAACATTTAAAACTGTTAGTTTTATTTTGAGTTAATTTACATTCATGTCTTCTTAGTAATATAATATTTCTATCTCATTATTCTTTCAAAGACAAGATTTCCCATATTGCTTTGATTTATATTAGCATTAATCTTGTAATTGTAAGTTGCAACAAATCATGAAAACAACTTCAAGTCATGCTAGATATTTGTTGTTGTTTTCATTAAATTGTATGATTTATCATGAATTATATTATATTTTATTTGTTAAAAAAGTTTGGTTGTTCATTTCTAATAGAAATATCTTATAATCAACGAATTATTTGTCCTTATATATATTTGCTTTTAAAAAAAAAAAGCTTTGATTACCAAGTAGATGAAGACATAATCGATAAAACATATTGAGTCTATATTGTTTCAAATATTATTCCAGAAGTAGCAATATGTATTTCAATACTTTATGCTTTAAATTTGCTCAAGAAGTGGCAATATTAATAACGTATATATTTGAGCATACTATTAGTTTATATCATGTTTTTCATGGTTGAACGAAATAATTAGTTTTGATTATAAAATCATTGACATCACCCAATTTGATCAATATCATTCCTTGAAGTGAATGTTACATATAGTCATGGTGATGATTATGAGTATTGTTGTAATCAAATAATTATTTATGTCAAGGTGATCACAATAAAGAAATTTAAATTGTTCCACCAGAAGTAGAATAACAACAAAACAAAGAGAGAAAATTGAAAGATGTAAAATACACCTTCTAATAATTATAAAAGTTTTCCTTGCTATGTAGTTGTTAAATAGAAGGACAATAATTGTTTACATGTTGTATATCTAAAATACATGTTAGCAATAATAATGAATGCTCCAAAAGAGCTAATATATGACACAAAGTGAAACAAATTATATGAAAATTGACACTTTGTATTTGGTTAGATCTGGAAAATCTACTATATAAAAAATTGTCTCTAGACAATTAAGGATATTATATCCAAGTAAGTATTTCAATATAATTTACTTATTATTATTTATTCCACACAACTAATTTTATGAGTATGCTCAATGGTTGCCACTACGTTGTATCTTCCACATTAAAAAATAAATTTAGTTTTATTTTTTTTGTGGTTCTTAATGTTATTGGAGTTGATTGATATATATTGATATGAGATATGCTTCATGCATGGCTCATGCATGCAAATTAGGAGGTGGCCGTGCAATTAGTTATATTATTTAGTTGAGGAAATAAATTAGGTGTTTTAGTTGGAATAAACTGGGTTGTTCAACTGGCATTGTTAGTTGTGATAAGATTGGTGTATACCAATCTTTTAAGGATTACTTGTTATCATTGTAGACCTATTTATGGTCGAGTTCTGAATGAATAAAGTATCAAATTATAACTAAAATACTATCTCCTCCTCCCTGTTTCCCCTTTCTCTCTTCTTCCTTCTTCTGGACCCAAATTCTATCATATCAATTGGTATCAGAGCCTTTTCGGTTCAATGGAAATGCGGAACAAATCTAACACCGAGTTTCGTTACAAACTGTTTTAGCAGAATTACAAGCCATTTGGGCCTCACATAACCCGACCACCACCAATAGTGACACCAATCCTTTTATGCCGGGCGAATCATCACACCATATGGTTCGACAAGGGGCTTCCAGCTCTCGTACCAATCACTCCAGCAGCACCACAACCGACCATAATAACCACCATCTTAAGTTATCGTTTTCTAAATTCGGGGGCGAGGATCCAACGGGGTGGATCTTCAAGGCCGAGCAGTACTTCGACTTCAAAAGTGTGGCAGGGGATCAACAGGTTCAACTGGTTTCCTTTCATTTGGAAGGGATGGCGCTCCAATGGCATCGTTGGCTAGCAAAATTTAAAGGGCCACTGACATGGGCGGAATTTACTCAGGCCATCTTGCTTTGATTCAGTCTGACTGATTATGACGATCCTTCTAAAGCACTCTCATGACTCAAGCAAGTTTCAACTGTGGCAACATATCAAGAGGAATTTGAGAAGCTCTCTCACCAGGTCGACGGATTACCTGAAGGGTTTCTAATTGGTTGCTTTATTGCAGGTTTATGGGATGATATCAGACTTGACGTTAAAGTGAAACAACCTAAAACTCTAGCAGACACAATTGGTGTGGCACGCCTGATTGAGGAACGAAACCTCTTACAAAGAAATCTGGGTCGTTTTTTCGAGCACCAGCACATGCGGTCTCACCCAAAACAACCAACACTTCACCCGCCAGTCTCCTTGGGCCATACCCCAGTCAGAACAGCAACACTGCTGCCAATCCCATACCTTCCTTCCGACAGATCACGGGGCAAGAAGCTCGTGAACGGAGAGCCAAAGGGCTGTGTTTCTACTGCGATGAAAAGTTCGTTCCTGGGCATCGCTGTCAATGCCCTCAGCTGTTCATGATCGAGGATAAACCTCTGCCTTCCCCATTGCTCGATGACGACGTGGACGAAGATACACTTTTAGATGAGCTACTGCCAGAAAGTTCGTTCCATGCAATTGTTGGCACCGCCCACCCATAAACTCTCAGGGTTCTTGGAAAACTTAGAAACAAGGAAATCACCGTCCTCATTGATAGTGGGAGTACTCACAATTTCATAGACTAGGCGGTAGTAACAAAACTTGGTCTCCTAGTAGTGAAGGATCACTCGTTTCAGGTAATGGTGGCCAACCGAGAAAAAATCGAATGTGCCGGTAGGTGTTTGGCTCTTACCTTATTCATCCAGGACCATCTCATACAAGCGGATTTCTATGTATTGCCAGTGGCAGCGTGTCAAGCTGTTTTGGGCGTGCAATGGTTGGTCACACTTGGTCCAATCAAGATGAATTATAGCAAATTATCGATGACATTCCACCAAGCGGGAAAGGCTCATACATTCCAAGGTTTGGGACACCCACCATTACAAGCTCTAGAGGACAAGGAGTTGTCCCAACTGTCAGGCACTGGATTTTTCCTCCAAATCACTCCAATAGAATAACCACCGGTAGGAAATTACCCAGAGGACATCAACCAAATATTGACAGAGTTTGATCATATCTTTGTGACTCCTAGCCATCTACCACCATCCAGGCAACATGACCACCAAATTCCTTTGGCACCGAATCAAGCTCCAGTCAGTGTTCGTCCATACAGGTATCCACACTACCAGAAATCTAAAATCAAAAAGATGGTGAAAGAAATGTTGGATTCTAGTATCATTCATCCCAGCTGCAGCCCATTCTCCTCGCCCGTATTGTTAGTCAAAAAAGCGGATAGAGGGTGGCGATTTTGCGTCGATTATAGGGCCCTGAATAACATTACAATTAAAGATAAGTATTCAGTCCCTGTCATCGATGAACTCCTGGACAAACTCTACGGTGCCAAGTATTTTTTTAAGCTGGACATACGATCGGGTTACCACCAAATTTGTGTCCAAGAGGCGGATATCCACAAAACAGCGTTTCGCACACATAATGGGCATTATGAGTTCCTTATTATGCCTTTCGGCCTGACCAATGCCCCCTCTTCCTTTCAGAGTTTGATGAACGACGTTCTCAGACCTTATTTGTAGAAATTTGTGCTCGTATTTTTTGACGACATTCTTGTATACATCAGTAGTTGGGCCGATCACCTAGGCCACCTTTGTAGTGTCCTCTTGATTCTATTTAACCATGAATTATTTGTTAAATAGTCAAAGTGTTGTTTTGGTGTCATGCAAGTGTCATATTTGGGCCACCATATTTCTAAAGTAGGTGTAGTAGTGGATCCGGAGAAGATACGCTCCGTGCTAGAATGGCCAATCCCTACTTCTACCAAAGGTGTCCGTGGTTTCTTGGGCCTAGTCAAATATTATCAGAAATTCATAAGAGGCTTCGGTGGTATTGCAGCTCCATTAACCCAAACATTGAAGAAAGACGGTTTCGTATGGCCTCCGGCAGCAGCCGAAGCCTTCTCTCAGCTGAAACAAGCCTTAACGTCACCTCCAGCCCTTTATCTTCCTGATTTTTCACAACCATTCGTGGTGGAGTGTGATGCTTGCGGAATCGGAATTTGAATTGGAGCAATTCTATCACAGTAGGACTGACCAATTGCTTTCTTTAGTAAGGCCCTCAAGCCTTCGTCTTTTGCTCTTTCCACATATGAGAAGGAGATGCTTGCGATCATTAAGGCAATTTGTAAGTGGCGTCCCTATCTGCTTGGCCGCCCATTTGTTGTCCGAACCGATCAAAAAACCCTCAAATTTTTGTTAGAGCAGTGTATCACAACCCCTGCTCAGGCGCGTTGGCTTCCGAAAATTCTCGGCTACGACTATATCATTCAATATAAGAGGGGCAGTGACAATAATGGAGTTGATGCGCTATCACGCCGAGCTGAATTCGAATTCCTCGCCATCTCATTGCCTGTGGCGGACTGGTGGCAGTCATTACAACGGGAAGTGGACAGTGACCCTTACTACAAACAACTGATGTCCACGGGTACACCAAATCAGGTTCAACAACTCTCAATTCGGGATGGGTATATTTTAAACAGGGAACAGTTTTGCTGAGTCCAACTTCAAGTTTAATTCCATTAATTTTGGCATCAAATCATTCATCACTAGTTGGTGGCCATTTGGGGTACCATAAAACACTAAGTCGAGTGCAATCAAGTTTCACTTGGGTGGGAATTTATGCTTCAATCAAAGATTTCATTCGAAATTGTGATGTTTGCCAACGTTGCAAACATGAATCTTTGGCTCCTGCGGGCCTTCTACAGCCACTTTCGGTACCAGAAAAAGTGTGGACTGATATCTCCATAGACTTCGTTGAAGGGTTGCCACAATCGCACAGGAAAACGTTGATCATGGTGGTAGTCGACCGCCTGTGAAAAATGCCCACTTCATACCACTCAGGCACTCATACACGGCTCTCATTGTACCAAAGGTCTTCATGGATGAGATTGTGTGTCTTCACGGTATGCCGGAATCAATTGTCTGCAATAGAGATAGAGTTTTTATAAGTTCGTTTTGGAAGACTCTTTTCCAACTACAAGAGACTGCTCTACGGATGAGTTCCAGTAATCATCCTCAAACGGACGGGCAAACAGAGGTCGTCAACCGCACTTTTGAACAGTACTTACGTTGCTTTATGAGTGACCAGCCGTGAAAGTGGCATGATTGGATTTCGTGGGATGAGTATAGTTACAATACCGCCACCCATTCGTTGACCAAAATCACCCCATTTGAAGTTGTATATGGTATTCCACCGCCCAATTTGTTGTCCTATGTTCTGGGCACCACCGAAGTCAATGCGGTGGATGAATTCCTACGCACACGCGAGGATATCCTCTCTGAACTTCGACGGAATCTGATATTGGCTCGCGATCATATGAAAATTCAGGCCAACCAACACCGTCGTGATGTCAATTTTGAGGTAAGGGATTTCGTGTACCTGAAGTTGCAACCATATCGATAAAAAATTGTGGCATTTTCGAGTTCTTTAAAGCTCGCACCATGATTCTTCGGTCCCTATAAAGTTCTAGCTCGAATAGGGCCCGTCGCATACAAGTTGAAGCTGCAAGTCAGCTTTCAGATTCACGATGTGTTCCACGTGAGTCTCCTTAAGAAACACTTGGGACCAGTCACCACAGCCACAAGCACCATCCCTCCCGTCTCGGAGGCATCGGAAATTTTACCACAACTTGAAACAGTTCTAGACAACCGTGTGGTTCAAAAGGGGAGATATCGGCTGAAAACTGAGATATTGGTCAAATGGGTAGGGGCACCAATGGAGGATGCAACTTGGGAGAACTGTTGGCGATTTTCGAAGAGCTACCTAGATTTTGTCCTTGAGGACAAGAACACTGTGAGGGAAATGGAATGATATGAGATATGCTTCATGCATGGCTCATGCATGCAAATTGGGAGGTGGCTGTGCAATTAGTTATATTATTTAGTTAAGGAAATAAATTAGGTGTTTTAGTTGGAATAAACTGGGTTGTTTAGTTGGCATTGTTAGTTGTGATAAGATTGGTGTATACCAATCTTTTAAGACTTGTTATCATTGTAGACCTATTTATGGTCAAGTTCTGAATGAATAAAGTATCAAATTATAACTCAAATACTATCTCCTCCTCCCTGTTTCTCCTTTCTCTCTTCTTCCTTCTTCTGGACCCAAATTCTATCATATCATATATAGAACCAGAAGTTTCAAAATCAAATCCAATCGAGAATATGCCGTTTTAAATTTGAATATAAATTGTTAAATATGAACCCGAAGTTCTGAAATTTGAACCTGAAGTTTTGAATCAAAAGAGGATCTAAATTTCCATTGTTAGATGAATATTTGGCTATTCAAATATTTGAAAAGGAAGATACAAAGGCTTAAAGCCTTTAATATTAATACAAATCAGAATCTGAAGTTCTGAATATTTATTTTATTAGAGTCCGCTGTTATCAATTTCAAACTAATTAGACTTGTAGTTCTGTATTTAATTTTTGATATCAAATTTAATTAGAACTAGAAGTTATAAATTTGATCTAATAACAGTTCTTTTCATTTGAAAAGTAAAATTGTGATTTTATTTTAAGAACCCGAAGCTTTAAACATATGATTTTTCATTTATGAACCAGCAGTTCCTACACAAACCAGAAGTTCCTTAAAATATGTGAGTTTTTTTAGAACTTGACATAAGAACATGAAATTTGAGGAATTGAAGTTCTTATTATATTCTTTTATTTAAGAATATTCTATCTAATTTATTTTGTCTAGTGCCGAAAGAATTTATCATATTTCTTATATTATATGATTACATGTTAGTGAATGTCCCTGAAGAACAATAAGCTTTACTAACGTAAACGATGCATCGAAATATTAAAATATTTTATATGGATATCCATTTTATAACTAATTATTTTTTGCTAATGAATGTCGCCGAAGGACAATAAGACCATGTAAATTAGTCCTTAAAGGACAATATGACAAAATAAATGAGTTTATGTAGAAAATTATTATGATACATATAATTCTTTGAAGTAAATTTTATCGTCGTTATCATAAGTTGATACATGATGTAAAATTAAAAGGTATGCATCATCTTGTGAATTGCATGATATGCAAATAAATTTTCAAATGATTCAAATAAAATAATAAAATTACATTATGCCAATATATAAACTCGGGTGGTTGTTCCTATAGAACAATTTATGAAATGACAGCAAAAATTATATGTTAGATAGTAAAGTCATAAAAGACGATTTTGATTCAAAATATATGGTTCCTAGAATTGGAATTCAAAAAATCATGATCATATTTAAAATAATACTCGATTGATAAATAAATCCTCATCATCTAAGGCTCTCGAAGAGCTAGTCTCATAAATGAAAACAAAATCATAAAGAGTCATATAGAAATGTTAATCTCTCCTATGAGACCGTTGAAGAAAATAAAAGAATCTCAATTGTCCCAGTAGAGGCATGTGTGCAAAATTTAATGTGATTATATTTCTCCTAGAGAGATATTTGTATAGAAAGACATGTATATTGTATATTTAACATTAAAGTTATTAGAATAAGCCCTTGAAGAGGCACTTGAATTACATAATCATAATGAAATATATTGGTATGGAAATTGAGATCATATATTATTTGCTTTGCACATTATGAAAAATGATGAGGGACTTGTATTATAAATTATAGAAATGTCGACATAGAAATTATTAGCAAATAAAAGGCAAAGCTATATTCATGTGAAAGCTTTGGACATGTAGTCCACATGTTTAATGACATCAAATTTATTGAATATTTTTCATATGAATTAAGATAGAAGGTTTATTACAGAAACCTAGTTTGACAATAAATAAAAATCCTCGAAGGATTTAAATGCTTGAAGCAACTTATTCAAAGCTCATGAAGTTTTGTATAGTGAAAATTGAACAATCATAATGCATGTAGTGTATTCGTCATGGTAAATATTTATTAAAAGAATTATATGTTGATTGTGTAAAGATTATTAGAAATAATGCTAAGTTTATAAATTATATATATCAGGGGAATAATTTTTAAGATGAAGAATCTTGGAAAATAATTTAGTCTTGGCTAATGCAATTGGTATTAACATGAATCAACATATATAAGAAAAATGTCCTGAAGTACTTTTCCATGGATAAAACACATCAAATGGATTCCTCGATGTTTATTCCATAACTTAAAGTGGTGTATGATCTCCTCTTGTTATTAAAGAACTTTAGGTCCTGAAGTACTAAATATAAGTTTAAGTTGTGTTTTTATAATAAAATAACATAATGTCGTATATAACAAGTTGAACCAATTCAAAAGGCTATTTTATTAAAGTTCTTTACATATGATCTCCAAAAGATGGTGATAAAAACAATACGCTCAAGTTTCAATCCTACAAATTTATTTATAAATACACTACCAATTGCAAATCTTAGTACATAATATTGGGATGTAATATCTATGCAAAATATTGAAGCATGCACGTCAGAATGAGGGGGAGCGTATTTATCACTTTATCAGCTGAGTTACTGATTTTGGAGAAAATTTTACATACTGTACTCTTTTTCCTTCACTAGGTTTTTATCTCACAGGGTTTTCCTAGTAAGGTTTTAACGAGGCAGTTTTGTGCCCCAAATATCTTCAAAGGTTAATTTGATATGTAGATGAATATTGTACTCTTTTTTCCTCTACTAGTTTTTTATCCCATTGGGTTTTTATTAGCAAAGGTTTTAATGAGGCATATTCTCTATACGATGGACATCCAAGGGGGAGTGTTATGAAAACATTATTCATTGTCTTAATATGAGTGGATGTCCACATTAAGAAATCAAGCTTATCATCTTCCTAACTTCTCTTGTAACACCCAAATGATTTAAGGTCAAGTTATGTTGTAATTTATATGCATTACTGTATAAGTTATGATTGTAAAGAATTTGTAAGGCTATAAATATGAGCCTTCATCTTGATGTTTGTAACTTGAGAAGTATTGAGGAATAAAATAATCTCTCTTATTTTGGGCTACTATTTCCTCTCTTTTCTTATTTTATATTTATTCTATTGTGTTCTTGTTTATTTTATCTATTTCATAATAGACACTATGTTATTATTAATGACATGAAATAAGATATGTTCTAATTTCCTTTCTATTAATGAAAAGCTTAGTCACATTCATACATAGCTTAAAGTTATGCACTTCTCCTTTGACTCCCTACAAATATAGACCTAGGAATTGTGCTTGTAATGGGTTCCCAAACTTTGTTTTATTTTTTAACGAGAAGGGCTCCCAAATTTGATAGCTATTACTTAAATATTTCAACTCAAATTACAACTTGTATCTCATCATTTTATGTAATAATTTGATGTTAAACATTTCATCTTCGAATCTCAACTTGCATTCCAACCTTGAGGTTGCAATTAGTATATAGATATACATTAATAATTATTTAATTTACTTGTGACATGGAACAAGAGTTGAGAGAGGAGGGCTCACACGCCCCCTTTAAAAATAAAAATAATAATAATAATAATAATAATAAACCTTTAAAATCTATTATAAAAAATTATTAACTTTTAAATCCTTTTCGCTTTGGCTCCTTATTTTTTTTTTCTTTTTTATATAATGGTCCTTAAAACTTGAATTTTTGACTTTGTACCTACATGTGAGTTGAATTGACACATTTTAGGTAGAGATATCAAAGCGGAATATCCATCATTACTTATTCAATAATTAATCATCTATGGTTTGCATGGAGATAGACTTAGTTGACTTGGTCCCATATAGAAATGTCATCTAACTAGCAAACCTATTTCCCTTTGGTGCAATTCTCCTCATTCGGCTGTGCTGTCCTCGGTCGCGCTAGATCCCAACTGTGCCGACCTCGGCCGGTTGATCCCAAAACCCACCACTTTTTCATGGTTGTGCCGTCCTCGGTTGTAATGCATACATATTAATAAAAAAAATAAAAGTACCAAAAATTAGGTAGCACTGTCTACTTGGTGAAACTCTCTATAAATAAGTCTTACATGGCATTCTTCTTCTCCATCAAATCTTTCACTAACTGGAAGACAATAACAGCTATCAAATTCAAATCTCTTCTGCAGTTATAAGTCCTATAGTCAAATCAATGGCTCTTCATCGCTTGTACCTCGTTGTCTTTGCACTCATTTCCACCATGATTCCAGTCATGACTCTGGCGAAAGAGTTCGTGGTTGGGGACGGAAAGGGTTGGACTACTAACTTCGATTATCAAGCTTGGGCTCAAGGCAAAGATTTTCAAGTTGGAGATAAACTTGGTATTTAAAATTTCTTATGCTTTCCTTCAAATTATGGTATGCATTGTATTGACTGAATCATACTACTATATATATAATATGTTGATATGTTGACTGAATCATATTACATCTTATTGATATGGAAATTCAATCTGTTACATTTTGCAGTATTCAATTACCCCGTTGGAGCTCACACCGTGTTGAAAGTGAACGGAACGGGATTCCAAAACTGTATCAAGCCACCAGCAAGTGAGGCTCTGACTTCAGGAAGTGATGAAATAGTATTGACAACTGCAGGAAAAAAATGGTACATTTGTGGTGTAGGCACGCACTGCGAGACCGCCGGCCAAAAGCTCTCCATTACAGTGCAAGATCAATCATCATCAGTATCTTCGGCCATGGCCGTTAAAGACACAGTTAATTATCAGCTTTTCTTTGGGGTTATGGTTGCTGTTATCACTCTGGCCTTGGCTTTTTAAGATTATTATTAATTATTGTCGTTTGTCTGTTTTGATTTGTTTTGCTGAGTTTAATTTGAATAGTCTAGCTATATACTAGCTAGTATTATATTGAATTTATTTGGTCTTTGATACCACTGATCCAACGTGGTTGGTTTGATGATGAAGTGCTCTTATTCAGATTGTGGCTATGTCATTAATATATATATTTTTTCTAACTTTATAAACAATTTGGTTTGGATCCCTACATTTATATTTGTAGCTCTTATAACCCCTAAATTCTCACAAATTCATCAATTTGATCCTTTTGACCGAAATTTTAATTTTAAATCAAAATTGATTGTTTTGCCCCTAATAATAGGATATTTCCTTTCATAAAATGAAACTTCAAATAAGAAAATAAAATAAAATAATAGAAAAATCCTTTAAAATACTATATTGTAAGGCAATTATTGATGCTACAATTGTGTCATTTCGGTTAATTAGTAGTAGTATTCCAAGTAATTTCCATACAAGTAAATGAATCACTGATAGAACCACAGTTAGATACTTAATTATTTTTATTTTTTTGAACTGTCAATTTATTGAAGGCTAGAAAGAGGCCAAAAACACACCAACAACAGCAAAGCAAACAACAAAATGAAAAGCCAAAAACAGAACAGAGCACAAAAACAGACCAAGCACAAAAACGCCAACCAGGGAAAAACAACAACAAGGCCAAAACCAAAAAAACAAAGAAACCAATTAGTTGAACTCCCAGATTTCTCTGACGCCCTCCATAGCCGCCCCCTTCTTGGCTAACTCATCATCAAAAAAATTGCTAGCCCTCTTAATGACAAGAACCCGAGTGTTATCAAGCAAAAGCAAATTATTCCAGATATCATAAATGGTGTTAACATGATTTAGACATCCTATACCATCAGAATTAATCCAAGAGACCACCATCTTAGAATCACTAACAATGTTGATTTGCTTACCAATTAATGATTAGGAATGAGAACACAAACAAACCGCCTTTTGGATTGCTAAAATCTCAGTAGTTAAAGCATCCTGGATTCCTATAAAGGTAGAGAAGAGACCCACAACCCTCCCTGAACTGTCCCTCATCACGCCTCCAATCCCTGCATTGGCAAGGTTGCCCATAGTCGAGCCATCAACATTGAATTTGAGAGCATTTACATTATGAGGTATCCATTTTTCCTCAATCATTTTTCTTCACTAGCTTAGACTGAATGCAGATGTCCTTTAAATTTAGAAGCATAACAGAGATAGGCAGCTTAGAGCCACTACTATGGTGTTTAAACCTCTAAGCCACATGGAACTTAACTGAATCCACAGCCTAAGAGACAGTAGTATCTGTTTCTTCGAAAACCTTTTGGTTGCGAGCCTCCCAAATGGACCAAGTCACAGCCCAAAACAAAGTGTTCCAAACTCTCTTTTGATTAGCTGAAGAGCATAATCCTTCCCAGCCTAAGAACCAGTCATTGAGAGATTTGTTTGCGCAACACACAACATCCCACACATCCATACAGCCGGACCAAAGCCTCCACAACCAAGGACATCTCAAAAAGAGATGATCAATTGATTACTCATCAGAAATACAGAGCGGGCAAAGAAGAGAAGCAGAAGGAATGAAACCAAACTTTAGCATTACCTGTCTTACCATCAGCTTTCCACGAAGAAGCTGCCACAAAAAAATTTCAACCTTCTGAGGGCTGATTCTTTGCCAAATCTGCTTGTGATTAACCGAACTGACCATAATTGCCTCTTCTAGCTGCTTGCGACACAAGCTCACCGAGAAGGACCCATCTGGACTAAAAGTCCACGCCAAAGCATCCGGGACCAGCCTACGAATGATAATGCAATCCAAGAAACTCTTAAAAACTCTCCACTGCTCATTTTCCCAATTGAAGAGAGGTCTTCGAAGAGGCACCTCCCATATCCAACTATTGCCTTGCCACCTACCAAAGCTGAGAACAGGGCCTTTTTTTAGAGTGGCTAACGCAAAAATTCTAGGACAAACAGCTTTTAATTGAATATCGTTCCCTACAACAATCTCCCAAAAACTGCACCTCTTTCCATTGCCAATGACTTCTTTAAAACCACTTCTCAAAACTCTGCAAATGGTTAAACCTTCAATAAAAAGGCTATAAATTGCCTTCACAAAAGGGGAGCTAAACTATGGCCTTCCCAGTTCCATAAGAGGTTAGTCAAGGGGATCCCATACCTAGTATAAACAACTCTTCTCCACAAAGAATTATCCTCCTTGCCAAACCTCCAAGCCCATTTTGCTAGAAGACTATTATTTTTGTCACTCATCCTACTGATACCTAAACCCCCAAGACACTTGCTCTTGCAAATAGTTCCCCAGTCAACATCATGAATCTTCCTTTTCTCCCCACCATTACCCCAAAAAAAGGCTCTCTGAATTTTCTCAATGGCATGAGCCACCTCAACCGGAAGTTTAAACAAAGATAAGTAGTAAGTCAGGATGCTTGAGAGGACAACCTTGATGAGGGTTAACCTACCACCTTTGTTGAGGAATTTCCTCTTCCACGGAGCTAGTCTATTCTCAACACGTTTCAGGAGAGGATTCCAAAAAGATCTAGAGTTCGATTTGGCTCCTAGAGGTAAACCTAGGTAAGTAATAGGCAACACAACCCTTTTACATTGAAAAACATCTGCTCAAACGTCCTCAGGAAGGTTCCTTTTACGAACTTGAACCAAACAAGATTTATGAAAGTTAATCTTCAGCCCTAATACCAATTCATAGCATCTCAAGATCCTTTTGGCATTTCTAAGGAATTCCATCCTTGGCTTGAGAAAGAGGATCATGTCGTCAGCAAACTAGAGATGCAAGATATGAACTAAATTGTCCCCAAAAGTCGGTTCTCTTATTAATCTCATATCGACAGCCTTATTAAACAAGCAATTCAACCTTTCTATGACTATATTAAAAGGAAATGGGGACAACGGGTCCCTGATACTCACTTTTTCTGTCGTTAAGAAATTGTAAGGATCAAAAGATTATTTCATTTTAAAAAGGGGTTTCCTACGCAATGTGCTCTAAACTAGCAAAAGACTAGTAAAGCGGCAAGCAAGGGTATCATTCCGCAAGGAGGTGTGATCCGTCAACCGTATCAAGTTCTAGAGTTTATTGTAAGCATGTAAATAGAATGTGGAAAGGTGAGAATGGTGTGTGTGAAATGTATGTACAATGCGGTGTGTGTATGTGTGTGTGTGTGTGTGTGTGTGTGTGTGTGTGTGTGTGTGTGTGTGTGTGTGTGTGTAGAGAATGAAAATGAAAATAAATAAAAACAAAGAGAATATGGAAGGGTGAGAATTGTATTTAAAGTGATAAATAAAATAGTGGATATGAGAGATGCATTAAAATGGTCACATAAGGTTTAACAAGTTCACCATACATAAGTGCACAAATAGTTGGTTGTTAGATATTAAGGACATCCAATTTTAGTTAAGGGTTCATTCTTGCCTTAGTCCGATTTATACCCATTCATAGAGCTAATGGTTGAAGAGTGTGTTGAGAACCTCTCAAACACGAAACCGCAACCAACATTTATGAGCAGGTTCTACAAACCGATGCTAAATTGAGTCCCAATATTAACACGCTAATGTAAAATGGCAACGTTAGTACAATGAATGTGGAAAGAGTGATTGTATCTCCAACCATAACTGACTTAGAGCCCCTAGAATGAGAAATAGCCAAAGACCAATAATTGTAACTCTAACCATGACTCACCTAGAGCCCCTAGAATGAGAAATAGCTAAAGTCCAATTGTTAACAAAACCAATGAACCAAACCCTTATAATATGGCAATTTATAGGTTTACCCACTCTTCCAAGCTAATTAGCCAAGACTATGCTCGGAGAGCCCCTCCAAAAGGCACAATCCTAACTCTAATTCACTCAAACTCATCCATACAAGTTAATTTCGACCTTCCATCAACATACAAACACAAAATGGGATATTTGATTACAACTACTCCTAAATTACATTAATCTACTCCTAATCCCATCTATGAATATATATTAATTTCCAATCATCCATAAATATGCATTTCAAGATAAGAGATATATTCAACAACAATCAAGAATGAATCAAAACACAAATTGGATATAAAAACAACCATCATATATATTGAGCACAAATATAAGTTTACAAATATTCCTAAGTGAGGATTACACATTTAAGAAAACAAGAAATACAAAGAGATGAGTTAAAGGAAACAACCATTGAAGAAAACCTCCTTTAAGTCCTTCATGAAACCCTAGCTCGAAATTGGTCCAAAGACCCTCCTTTCTCCTTGCAATCTACTCTTAAATGGGTGGATGATGGGTAGAAAATGAAGTGGGGGGCATCCATGGAGGAAAAACCTCCATGGATGCTCTTGGATGCTTCTCTCTCTTTTTTGGTGTGGAAGAAGATGAAGAAGATGAAGATGAAGAAGAAGAAGTGTGGGGTGTGGATTCTGTTGGGAGAGAAGAGAATAAGGTGTTTATATAGTGTTGGGAGGTTAGGGTTGAAGGTTGGGGTGAAAGGAAGAAATTGTCCCTGAAATTCACCCAAAAAAAGACTTTCTGGAGTGATTCGGCAGCCTGGCCGCCGTTTGAAGTAGCCGTTTAGACCTGACAGCATTTCAGCATTTCAGCATTTCAGCATTTCAACATCGGGCACTGTTACGAAAATGGGCATAACTTCCTGCAGAAAGCTTGTAATTAGAATCCGTAAAATGTTCTGGAAACTAGACTTCCGGGGCTTTCCGAATATATAAAGATATCAATGTGATTCGATTTGAGGAGGGAGATATGACCCCTGCAAGTTGACCGTTCTCCATGAGCATATACAATTTCTTCTGTTTTTGGCTCATTTTGCCTCCCAAATTAATCTTTAAGTTCAAAACCTTATTGTAAGGAATATGTACCTACACAAGGCTCAAACATAACATTATATACAAAAATATGCTGAAAACGAGACAAACGATTAGAAATAGGGGACCTCAAATAGGTATAAAATAGTCCGATCAGTCCCCTTGACGAAGTCCTCTCTCAACACCAAACTGAGGAGTGGGACTCCCATTCACCAAAACCGAGAGCAAAGGAGTAGTGATACAACTCCTCATCCAAGCACGCCATCTTTCCCCAAAACCCATATCAGCCATCATTGCATCTAGAAAATCATGATCTACACTATCATAAGCTTTTTGAAAATCCAACTTCACAATCAAACCCCCTTCATTCTCTCTTTTCCAGATCTGAATAATTTCTTTTGCAATTACGAAACTATCGAGATTCTGACGTCCTTTGACAAAAGCCATCTGAGAATCACCAATGATGATGTCCATGACATTCTTCAAATGATTCGCCAAGACTTTAGCCAGAACCTTATACATGGAGCTAACTAGACTAATGGGTATGAAGTCCTTTAGGGTCTCCGGTTTACCACATTTAGGGATAAGGGCTAGAAAAGTTTTGTTAATATCATAAACAATTAAGCTATCCTCATAAAACCCATGAGTAAAGTGCATAAAATCCTCTTTTATCATCGGCCTATTAGTTTTGACAAAGTTGAGATTCAGACCATCAAGGCCAAGAGCCTTATTACCATCACAGTCACTTAACGCCCTCCAAACCTCATATTCTGAAAACGATTTTTCAAGGGAACTGTTGTCTTCCTCAGACAGCATTTTCACACCCAGCCCATTTATCACAAGTCTCTGCCATTAAGCACTAGAGAACTGATTCTTAAAAAAATTGTAGATACCATCTTTGATAAGATCTGGTTCCACCACCATGACACCATTAATCAAAATATTACCAATATGATTACCTATTCTTCTACCGTTGGCTATGAAATGGAAAAACTTGGAGTTCTTATCCCTATCTATCAACCATTTAACTCTTCACTTTTGTCGCCAAACATGTTCCTCCTTCCGAATTCCTTTCCACAACTCCGTAAGAATGTCCATTCTCTCTTTCTTATCTCTTCATTCCAACCCTGACAGACTGCTTTCTTTTCCACTTCTTCCAGCCGAGACTCTCACTCCTTGAGGGAGAAAGAATTTTTCTTTTTAGACATTAAGGTTTGCTTCATTTTGAGTTTAGCTGATTTAACCTTGGAAGCCAGGACATATCCTAAAGAACCAACAGACTCACAACCCCTCCACCCTTCAACAGCTTTCTCCATCAATTCACCATCTTCTAGCCAGTCGTTATATAAACGAAAAGGGCAGGGGCCTTAGTCCTCTATCGGTTTGCCAATCAAAATTGCACAGTGGTCCGAAACTCATTTTGGCAACCCCTTTTGAGATAGGTTAGGGAACCACGAGAGGATCCAGGGAGAGATGAGAAATCTATCAAGGCGCACCTAAACTGCTCTTTCTCTGTTATTAGACCAAGTGTATGGACTGCCTTGAAGGGGGATATCAATTACCTTAGCATGAAGGGCAAATGTTTTGAAATTCCTCATAGAGCTAACATTGATATCGCTTCCTCTCATTTCCTCAACACTTAACACAGTGTTAAAATCACCTCCAATGCACCAAGGCAAGAGGAAAGATAACTGAGAATTTAAAATGACGTCCCATAATTCTACTCTCTCATTTTCTACATTCGAGGCATAAACATTGCAAAACACCATTTCCTTAGCTTGCCTGATCAAAAAACCTGTTAGGATAATGCACCTACTATTTTTAATACAAACGGTGACAGTAAATAACTCTTCATTCCAGAGAGAAATAACACCACCAGCCGAACCTTCCGATTCCACACCCATGCATCTTTGGAGCCAATTGCCACCAATAGAATTAATAATACCATTATCAAAATGATTTAATTTTGTTTCTTGAAGAAATAAGACAATCGGTTTGTAAAGGCCCACCAAGTTTCTCACAACTCTCCTTTTCTCTAATCTCCCCAAACCTCTGATATTCCAAGACATTGTTAACATAGAAAAAAAAAAAGAATCCCACAACTGGATAGAAAGCTACCTTAACAGTTCTCTTCATTTCTACAGAGATCCTCATCTTCTAGAATCCTTTCTTTTAATCTTGCAGTCACTTCCTCTTGACTTCCTTCGAAATCAAACCCAAGAGTCTTCCATGTTTCCACAATCTTTGCCACCTCCACATCCAGATACCACTCTCCTTGACTGCCTATTAGAGCCTCCTCCTGACTTCCAACCTTGGAGTCGCCACTTCTCCTCCTTGACTTGAAATTCACCCTAAGGGCTATACCTTTCTTAATAACTTTTGCTAATTCCTCTTCAAGATTCCAGTGGGTTGGTTCGATTCTTACGTCATCAGTCCTTGCAACTTGCTCTCCCCTGACTTCACTAACTTTGGAATTTCTAGTTCTCATACTATGGCAATTAGTAGAGTTGCGATTTCTCCTCCCCTTCGTGTTCTTTGGAGTTTTTGGAGGAAGACCATCCCTTGCAATGCCCGACTCAACTTCCAGCAAAGTAGTTGGAACCTGATATGAATGAGAGGGGATACCATTAACTAAAGAAGAGATCTTTTCTCTGCTCTCTTTGCTCCCAATCGTGGAAGAAGACATATGGCTTTTATAAGAAGCCTCCACTTTATCCATCAACATAAGAGGGTTGAGTTGGTCCATTTGAGAATTGGGCTCCTAACTCAATTGAGTGTTGATATCCTGCCCATTCGTAAGATCCACAACAAGGCCAGTAATTTGTTTGTGGACTACACTACCACATTCCAGACTTCTTTAATGAGAACATACTTGGGCTCCATCTTGGATTGGAAAGAGGCCTATATTATTTCCTTCAAGCCCATTACTTAATAGACCGCCTTTCAGCTGACTACCAATTCTGATTTTAGAAGAGCACTCCCCTTTCCTCCAAAAAAGTCCACACGAGTCAGACTCTGAAGTGGAAGAGCTCAACTCCTCGATTTTCGCCACTTTTGAAAACTTCCCTTTATTTTTTCCAATTATCAGCTTTGCATTATGATAATACAAAGGCAGCCCCTTTCTCTGAGTTTTACTGACACGCAATCCTTTCTCTTTCTCCAATTTGCTTGAATTTTGAAATTTTACAACCTTGTGATGTAAACCATTGACTTCCGAAACTACCTTGTCTAACCTGCCTTTTTCTCTTCTGAATTGAGATAGATTGGCATGATAGCCTATAACCTTACCTACTTCTTGAGTAGACTGATCCCTAACACCCTTCCGCTGCTGTGACTCCTTCTTTAATGAGGTTTGTGTTGGTTCCGGGAACCAGAATTGGTATCCGCGCAGCGGAAGGGCGGTGGGCTCGGTTTTTAAAATTTTTTCATAAAAACAAAAAAAAAAAAAACGTTTTAGCCGGATCGTTGTAATTATATTGATTCTAATATTTAATATAAATAGTAGGGAAAGAAATCGTTACCCTTGTAGACTTTCCGTGATCCACTCGAACCGAATTCCTCCACTGTAGAATCTCTGTGATTCCCTCGAACCAAGTTCTTCCACATCGAATTTCTAACACCAAAGAACCGACGAGTGGGCGTCTCGGTATTGAACAGAAAAATTCGACTCTCGAATTTCTATACTTGTTGTGTACTCAACACTTGAGACAACTAGAAAAATATTGAGAGACAGTCTCACAACATTCTTTAGAGGCTTAGATCTTAAAAATAATTTTTCTCTTTTGTTATCACTCTCTCTTGTTAAGAACTTGTGTTTCTCAAAACAAGAACTCTTCTTGTCTTGTTTTCATGAAGCTAAAATTGAAAATCAAAATCAATACCTTAAAAATACTCTCCTTTTTGTGCTTGCTCAATTCACGAGAGAGAGAGAGGACTATATATATATATATGGGTGGTGAGGTTTATGTAAAACAATAATAGTACTAAAGTGGGTGGTATATAGAGGCATAGAATAGGAGCTTGTATTCCACATTGCTTTTAATGCAATGAAGAAAAAACCAACAAAAAAAAAAATTGCACTAATTGAAAAGCAAAAGGACTTGCTTGCCGTGCTCCACAATCTTGACTATCAACAACAATAATAAAAACCCACCCCATTTTTTTTTTGACTATTCAAAACAATAATGAAACCACCGATTTACCTAGCCAAAAATAATACAATATATATATATATATATATATATATATATTAAAATAATCAAATTATAATATATATAATAAAATAATCAACTTATTATATTATATATATATGATTAAATAATCAAAATATTATTTAATATATATAATTAAATAATCAAACATTATTTAATTAATAAAACAATACATAAACTTCTTTATGTATAGATGATTAATTCCAAATTAATCACCAAGCCTTTGTAGGGAAAAATATCGTAGTACACACAGTAGAAGCGAGACTAAAAATAGATTTAGTAGTTTTAAAATTTTTTCCTTTTTATGAACCTTAACCCTTTAATTAATTAAACATACATATAATCAACAAAAGAAGAATACCTTTTGTCGCGTGATCCGATTGACTTACGTCGATGGTAATCCGCAAGATCTTCAATCCTAGTACGAACGTGAATCACCTAGGATGTTCATTAGGGATGGAGTCATGATTTCTGAATATAACAAAACATATATAAGTAAATAATCATGATAAAGCACTTTTAAATATTTATCTTGAATTAAATAAATAACTCAATCATAAAATTCAACGGTGATCCAACACCCATAAATGTTACGCCTCTTTTGGGAGTTCGCACCATTTATTAGTTAGACTAGGTCCCACTTAATTGTTAACATAACAACCAGCGTTTTCAATTTTAGCCTTGCAATTTTATTGACAAGAACTCTTGGGAGGATATCAATAAAATTACACTGAGTGTGTTACCAAGATATTGACCCTCAATTTTCTCTCACGAAAATCCCTCCTTGGGGAGTAGATCTCGTTTGAGTTCATTGTCTAGTCTATCCTTGTAAGGAAGTATATTGCTAAATTCCATTCATGGACGCCCCTTGGGGGGATTACCAATAAATAATAAAGCTCAACTAACCTTGGAGGCCATAGGTGTTACAAAAACACCTTCTCCCACTCAATTATTTAAGGCGTGTGATTAAATCTCATAGAATGATTTACCAAGTTATCTAGATGCCAATTTAGATACCTAAATCATTCAATGCATGTTCATACCAAAAGAGATATATGAGTGGCACTCCTATTCTATATGTCATGTTATCATACAATAACAAATATTGTAATATTTATGCAAAAAATAAATAGCAACAATTTTGGTCCATCCTAGAAAAGCAAGTAAATTACAATTGTCAGGAATACAAGATCTTCAGGTGGCCATCAACCATACGCTCATCCCTCGGCCTCCTCCCATGGGCGTGCACAGCCCACAACCCCACAAAGGGGCTGCCATGCGCAGCCCATGAGGCCACACAAGGCTGTCGTGCGCAGCCCACCGAGATTTGGGCTTGCCATGTGCAGCCCAATCCACTCCTAGGGTGTGCACGGTGCTCGTTCTTGGTTTCGATTGCTTCCTTTTCTTTGTGTCTTCAAATCTTCAATACCCGAATACATTACAGCAGTATTTAAACAAATAAAATACTGCAGTATTTTTTTTTTTTTTAATCACTGCAGTATATATTACAAAAAAAAAACTGCACTATAATAAATAAAAAAACTGCAGTAAAAACTGCACTTAAAATAAAATAAAAAATAAAAAACTTAGCAACTACCAAGAAGGAATTATGGCGATAATAGACCACCCTTCTTGTTACAATTCCATAACAAAAAATACATTGAAAATATAGGACCAAAATCGAGCAACAACAATCCACATAAAACATATATAAATCCATACATCCACATGTAATTATATATGCGAATACCTAGAGTGCCATCTCTTTCTAAACATGCATAATCAAAATAAAAAGAAATAGATCCACGTATATATACGTTAATTAATTAAAAGGGTTCAACCAGGGCTTTGATACCAATTATAGGGAAAAATATTGTAGTACACGCAGAGGAAGCGAGACTAAAAATAGAATTAGTAGTTTTAAAATTTTTTCCTTTTTATGAACCTTAACCCTTTAATTAATTAAACATACATATAATCAACAAAAGAAGAATACCTTTTGTCGCGTGATCCGATTGACTTACGTCGATGGTAATCTGCAAGATCTTCAATCCTAGCACGAACGTGAATCACCTAGGAGCGTGGTCTCCCTTTTCTTTGAATTGCAAACCTGAGAATGGACAAACAAACTTTTCTTTTTCTTTTGTTAGTCACAAAACAATCAAAAGAAGACTAAGATTATTCCGGTCACTTTTGAGTTCTCAATCTAATGATCGAAACTCGCGTGAACCTAAATCGATGTTGTACACACAAGCTTATTGATGAACAAGCAAATAGTGTACCATCAAAGAATAATCTATTCACTCTTTTATGTTTTAGTCGAAATCAACACACACTAATCACTAGAGTTGGATTCTATTTTTTAAGCAAAAGAAAAAACTCTCAAGCCTTGCAAATAGGGTTAGCCGAATTCAACCTATATATAATATCTATATATATTATAATATATATAGTGCACCGAATACTGCACTTTGCACAACTAATATACAAGTGTATCAATTCTGCACACCTCACCAAACAATTAATATATATTTGCATGCTTAAAACAATATATATATATATATATATATAGCGGAATAAATACTGCATGCATTATATACATATATCTTTTCGGCCTTATATATTTAATATATATTTATATATTGTGGCCAAAATCATCTACCATGTAGGATTTGTCTTTTGACTTAAATCCTAACCCTAGATAGATTTCCTTAGAATTCCAAACCCTAATCCAACTCTTTAGTGTATTTGTGACTATCTCAAAGACTTCCTTATTTGATTAAATAAATAAACCTTATTATTTATTTTCTTACCAAATAAGTCTTTTACTTTTAGTATACTACTACCAATAGTATAACTCTAGGAAACATATTTCCTGATCAGAAAAAGATTTTGTTTCTTAATTAAATAATTAATTAATAAATTAATTAATTCTCATTTAATCAAACAATAAAATAAAATAATATATTAGACTAATAAATTAGCCTTGCCGCCCACATCATATATATATGGGCTCAATATTATTTTCTTATTTTATTTAATCCATTGGACTTTAAATAAAAAACCCACATGTGAACCAGACCCATTCTTACTAAAAGAAACAAGCCCATATGCTTTTCATTAATATATTAATATAATTGAGCAACCCATTAAATAAATAATGTGCAAATTATATTCTTAATATATTAAATGCAATTCTAGATGGACCCATAAATTGGTCCGGTAGAATATATCAAGTGATCCATGCAAGTCCGTGTGGATTGGGGATCTTGGCAGCTTCAATAGACACAACCTAATCACAATCAACAAATGATTCACTTAGGTCTGATCCATTAATTTTAACTCATTCCACTAAAGAGCTAAAATTGAAATCTTAAATAAAGATAGAAAAGGAAGATGTTCCTCATTCATACCCTAGACAATCATGTTGGAGATAGTGTATCCTCATGATTAATATCAGTAATCGCCAAGAGTTCATAGATCGCCTATAACTTTCCAAGTTACCATATTTACTCATATGACCATGTTTTGAACTTGGATATTTTGACTTGTCCAGAAGCCATGTTTTCAATAGACACTATCGAAAACTCAACGTTGAGATTTAATATCCAATTACCTCAAAACATCCATATGATGATATTATACTCTCATTTATTAAATGGAGCCACAATGTCCATATCTATAAATGAAGTCCTCTATCGTTTAACAAATGAATATCACCAAACTATCGAGGATAGACTATGCGATATAATCATACTCATTGATAACTCAAATGATATCACTTGCAACCATAAGTCCATCATTTATCTCAGGATTAAGATAGACTCTCCGATTGTCCTGATAATGAAAAGACTTTTATCTACTGACGGTTATAGATAAAGTATTTCATTGTGATCCAGTTCAATGCACCCAGTGCACTAGATTCTTTTGCTCGAAGACACTCCGATGATTTTAGACTCATCATATCTCATTTGATCCCACTCAAATGCTAGCAAAAGAATTCTACAACTTTAACAAGATAAATGTGCCCAACCTTTAACTTAAGTTGTGAACAATATTCAAGACTAACTAAAGAATTGTGTCTACCACATACATATCCAGATGTACGAACAATTCTTCTTTTCTCATAGTCTTTAGACCTTATGATTATTTACTTTGACAATTATAATATTAAACTATAAATGCTATACGATTTGTTAAACCAGAAATCACTTTATTAATATGAAAAAGATTGTTAATTACAATATTACACTCTTGCTATTGAGCATAATCCTAACAGCCTCAGTATACCTTAATGTTCAATACAGTGTTATAGAGATGGTATGGGGACACATGGACTATAATTTCAAGCTCCAATAAATCTTTAATATTTAATTAAACTCTTTAATCAAATATTAGATTTATTAATTCCAGATTTATTCCACTAAAAAACTGGAACTACACTCTTGTCATTATAGAAATAATTACTCGAATAGGAATCGAACAGTCCATTGATATAATCATTACATATAGATCAATCCTCCATAAACAGTTCGTAATATGAGCTAGGTTCAAATCCGTTGACCTCTCAATTGCGTCTTTATCCTTGAGTGCCCGTGATTCTCTAATGAACAATTATTTATGATCATATCATAAATTGAGCGCTTTATTGTTCAAGACCTGAATCATTTACTCAAGAGAACTATTTGTCTACTTCAATTAAGAAGGAATGGATTCTATCTTGTATATTATCATTCCCAGCTAAGTATATTATCATGTCTCCAAGATACAAGGTTTTAGGTTTGGCAATTAGAGCAAACCATACCGAGTAAGTCAAAAGACATAACTCTATAAGTAGGAGTCTATTAAATACTCAGGATTAAGATCGTTCCATATATGACCATCTGATTGATAAAAGGGAATACTTTATTTCAAGATAGAGATTATTAAAGATTTCAATTTATCGTGTCCATGTCTTGTATAATCTTATTATACAAATTACCTTCATTCTAATGTCACCACATCAACAGTTCAGATAAAACTGTTCCATTCTTAATGGGAATGAACCGTACTAGTAATTTTAATTAATTAAAGATCCCAACTTTAATTATCAATTACAGACAATTAAGATAATTATATTAAACATAATCCTCATGTATATAACGATTTATACACTATGTTTAATATTACATTTAATAATCATGGAATTTTATGTTATTAATACAATATTAATAACATTAAATGCACACAAATATATAATAGAATGTCAATCTAATTATTAATTCAGCATGAAGATCAACAACATGTGTTCTTAGGGCATTATCCCCAACAGTTTGCTCATAGGAGATCTTGCAGTCCGACGAGACTGAAGCTGAATTTAAATCCAGAAACTTGGATAACCAAGAGGTCGAAACGGGGTTGGGATCAACTTCCAATCTCACCGAAAATGACAACCTTTCCCATTCCACATTGATATTAAAAGAATTCTTCTAGTCATATGGAATTGGACCAAGGAAATTATATTGCCACAGTCTAACCTCTTTCTATTCACAGTGTCGTCGTCCACCCAATGAGTTTCTCCGATTTGTCGACCAAGTTTCTTAAAGAATGCCTCCTCCCAACACCTCAATGGAACACCATAGGCTTTGATCCATGCTATCTTTCTCTTTGGAAACCACATATCCGACCAATTAGACATCGAGGAAAAGCAATCTTCCCAAAAAAATATTATTGTTGATGAAGCCCTCTTTATCAACCATGGATTCAAAACACCTTATGATACTTCTTTCTCCCATGAAAGTGGAGGTAAAGGGATAGTCCCTCTCTACCAGCCTCTAATTGATACTAGAGACAGAGGAAAAATCCTTCAAGACCCCAATTGCATATCTTGAGGCCCATTCAACCGCCAAGTTAGTACTCCTCCAAGACATGGATAGACCAGTACCATTTCCCGTATAGAACCTATCTTTGGATCGAGACTGATGATCTTTAACAACTTCCACAAACGAACGATGAGGACAAGCACCTATTCCATGATAGGATAAACCTATTCCCCTTTCACGATCCAGAAAACCATCTTCTTTTAACTTGTCAAAAACGTTTGGCTCCTTGAACATCCTACCACCCTTTGCCACTTCTGGTTTCCTACGATCTTTCCACTCTTGCTCAGCTAATTTCGCACTGATAGGCCACCAATAGACGTGCATTTCAGTCACCATTTTAGCCACCTTAATGGCCTCCTCCTCAGTGTCGAAACGAATGAAGGCATAGCAACTCTTCCTATGACTAAACATTGAGGATAGAAAAACATCCCTTACTCTTCCAAATACTTTGAAGATTTTCCATAAACCAGCTACATCCACCTTTGGATTAAGATTATCAATGAAAACCGAATGTAAATTTGCCCTGAAATCCTTCGAACCACCCTGGAGCTTCGCTTCTCCATAGCCTGACTGATCCTCACTTCTGGTTCTTCCCCTGCCAACAGTAAAACGAGACCCTCTCTCTCTAAGATTCTCTCTCATCATTTTTTTACATGAGCCTCTGTAACATTAAATCAAGATAATTAACCCACATTTAGAAACTTAGATTTAACTCTGCGTGTTGTGTATAATTTTAGGGTCCAACCCTCATGCATTGCCTTTAATATGTTCCATATATATGAACCTGATCTTCATATTCAAACCTAAGGATATATAGATGAAGGAATGAGTTTTTGTATGTTCTATCGAAACTCTCAAAATGTTACTAGAACCAACACTTCTTCTTATTTATTGTTTTCTTGATTAGCAGTTTCAAAGTTGTTTAATTATGGAATTGCAGGCCATCCCTGAAAAGTTTGCTAGAAATTTGAAAAGGAAGCTAGGAGAAACGTTGTCCCTTAAAGGTACTAGTGGTAACACATGGAGTGTAGGAATAACAACACATAATGATACGCTGTTCTTCAATCATGGTTGGCCAGAATTTAGAAGAGAGTGATATCTTGATCTTTAAGTACAATGGGGTCTCACATTTTGATGTTCTAATGATCAATGGGGGAAGCCAATGCGAATAGTCATCTTCGTATTTTGTCAAAAAAAATGTGGGTGGACAGACCATGGTAGTGGATCCCAACCAAAAAGAAAATTTGGAGAAAGTTCGGTGGAAGTTATCCCTACTGCTTCAGACTGTGATGTTGAAGGCACTTCATTAGAGAAAACAGCAAACAATTCTATTGTGTACTAAATTGGTCCCTCTTACTAATTGTGTATGTCAACTTTACCTATTGTGTGATAAAAATTGTATTTTGATTGAATTGATTTTTTTTTTTTTTGACAATATCTATTAATCCAGGACCATGTATTTTTCTTGAAAGTTTTCGCATTTGTAGGATTCGAGCCGCTGACCTAGGAGTCATTTGCCCAAACCATAAACTTGTCCATCTACTAGCTGAGCTACGCCTCTGTTGGCATATTTTGATTGAATTGATTATGTTAACAATTTCCAGTATAAATATTATTCAATACGTGTTAAAATTTTCCAATATTATTTAATATAGTACAATTACTTATTATTAAAACAAAACAAAAAAAAAAAAAAAACAAAAAAAAAAATGCATGAATGACAGTTCAGGCCTATTCTAAAAAAGTGCATCTTGTTTGGGTTTATTCAGCTAATGCCAGCTAGTTAGTTTGGGTTTCTCAACTCAGACATGTATGTTAGCTATAAAATTTATAGGGCCCATATTGAATGAAAGTATACAAACGTAGTTAAATTGCTTAAAGCATACCTAGAGGGGGGAGGAGGGGGGGGGGGGGGGGGGTGAATAGGTTTTTACACCTTTTTTTAATCCCTTGAACAAACTTTCGTTTGTCCCTCAAGGTAGCCTTACACACAACAAAATAAGCTAGGGAAGACATACATAGACAATACGATAATACAATCATAAGAGCAAAGTCTAAGTATATCAACTAGTTGTGTGAAGTATAAGAACAAATAAACACAACAACAAAGTAAGCTTGTATTTCAATAGATGTTCAATGAGTTACAAGAGTGATCAAAATGTCACTATACAAAAATTACAATATACAAAAGAATCATAGATACAAAATTGATCAATAAAATGAATTCACTAATCACACTATACAAAGTCTTGCTTCACAATACATCACACGTGAATATTATGAATCAAGATAATAAAATATACAATTAAAATATAAGAGAAAGAGATAGGAAGAATTAACACAAGAGATTTTTTAACGTGGTAAAACCTCCAAGGAGGAAACATCCACGGGTTGAACTACAACCATTGAGTACTATATTATTGAAAAGTAAACATAGAACATTCACAAAGTGACCAATCTTTAGCTCACCCAACCTAGTGAAGTCTAAGCCTACCCAACCCTATTGGAAAGTGTGAAATCCCTCAATGATGCAAAACCACCATATATTAGACACCACACAAAACCAACATCGATGGTAGATTAGAAATTCCTCAAGAGTGCATACACCTCCCGTGTACCCCGCTCTATCGGAGTCTATGTCTAACCATACGCCTAGGCCTACCAATACAATAGCCAACTCCTTATCCAAGGCACTCTTGCCTCTAGGGAGCCTCCCATGCATGACTATCCGAGTCCTCCCGACTCTAGCCATGACTCCTTGCTTACCTATCCGAGTCATCCCGACTCTAGGCAAGACTTCTTGCTTGGCTATTCGAGTCACCCCGACTTTAACCAAGACTTCATGCCTTTTACAAGGACTTCCTAGTGTGATCATGTGAATGCAAATGATGCAAACAATCAAATCAACATAGAACATGTGATCAATACATTCTATGACACAAATAGACCTAAACATGTGATATCACAAGTAATCAAGTCTAGATGCAAAATACACGAATAAAACCTAAAGCATGTGAAACACCAAACACATAAGCTCAAAGTCTCATTCACATATACAACACTTGAATCAAAATATATTCATGAAGAACAAATTCAAGATGCTATCAATATACAATTAAATGCTAGATGTATGAGATTTAAATCAATCAATATTCTAGCTAAAAACATAGAGCAAGGATTTGAGATTTACATCAATCAAAACCTAGATTCTCTAAATCACAAACAAATACACAAATCCTAGATTTCATCAATCAAAGGATCAAATCAAATCTCAAGGTCATTTATCACAAAATTAATTCAATCAAGTTCCAAACAACCTAAGATGCCATTCTAATCACAATACAACTCACAAACATATGTAAAACCTAGAATCATAGAAACTAGTCAACAGTAGTCCATAAATTGACTTTCAATTAGAATGATAATCAAGCTATCTTTCTCAATAGCTTTTACCAAACATAAACATAGATATAGAAGAAGAAACCCCAAGCAAATGGAAGGTTAAAAAGAAAGAAATCCCAAAGTTAAGTCCAATACCTTGGTTACACGAGCTGGTTCGGAAATCAGTGTGGAACCACAAGAAATCTCGATCAAACAGCCACCAAACCACTTGGAGATGATAGAGGACTCAAATACAAACACTCTTCAACTTGAATCACTCAAATCCGACTCCGGATGAGGAAGATATGGTGTTTTGAAGTTCTAAAAATCTGGAGAGAAATTCTTACGGGAAACTCAATTTTTTCTTCTTAGTTTTTCAAATGGAGAGAGAGAGAGGGAAGAAATAGGAGGAGAGAGGAGAGCCAAAATGGCCAATGGTGTGAGGCCACATCACCCCCTGGCCGTGGGGGGTGCGTGGGCCTCATGGGGGCAGAGTGTCCCCTTGGCCATGGGGCCCACGGCCTCCCACACGGCCAGCCCAAGTGGCCTCACGGCCTGGGCTGTCTTCTCGCGCGCTCCCTCGGTTCTTCAGCCCGTATCTTGGGAATCCGAACTCCGATTTCGAATCCGTTTTCGGATTACGAACCGTGACTCTCTCACGCACGATGAAGACTACACAACTTTGAAAAACGGTTGAGAAATCATCTCGAAAAACATCGATGAAGTCAACTCAACGAATGAGAACGAAAAGTAGCGTAGCTACATCATTTGGACTCGAAACTACATGAATGAGTAACCGAAATGACCAGAACTCAATAAGGAATCATAATAGAGCATATTCAAGTCCAAATACAAAAATACAAAAACATACAAACACAAAGACACACACATATGCTAGTTTTCGGACATAGTCCTAGAAAATGCAAAACACAAAGTTTACCAACATAATATGAATGCATGAGCATATTTTGCCAAGTGTGTGAAAGTGATATATAAATGAAATTAAATTATGAAGGAACACACAAGAATGCTATGTGTGTGTGTGTGTGTGCCTAGCCTTGTAAGAGATATGAGGTCCTTTAATATCTTTGTTGACCAATGATGCACGAATCTCTTAAAAGCCGGCTTCTTGAATGAATTGTGGTTGAGACGTCCTTCATTTTCTTAATTCTTCAATATACTAACCACTAAACATTACAAGAGAAACACGTTTTGATATGGAATTAATGCCAACACAAACTATAAACCTTATATTGAAAAAGTCCAAAAGTCTTGAAATAAAGTCTAGATAATCATAATAGTCTATAAATAAAGTTTAAAGATTCTTTTAGAATCCTAAAAGTCTAGTTCATATAATCATAATAGTCTTTAAAATCATACAAATCCATAAAATCCTTACACCCCTAAATTGTCTATTAAAATCCCAATCCAATACAACCTTTTTTTTTTTTTTTTTTTTTTTTTTTTTTTTTTGACAATATCTATTAATTCGGGACCAGGTATTTTTTTGAAAGTTTTCATCATTGATAGGATTCGAGCCATAGACCTGGGAGTCATTTGCCTAAGCCCCAAGCTTGTCTTACTAGCTAAGCTACGCCCTTGCTAGCAATACACCCCCTTTCAAGAATTATTTGACACTGTTATGAAAACATTATTCAATGTCTTAATATGAGTGGATGTCCACATTAAGAAATCAAGCTTATCATCTACCTAACTTCTCTTGTAACACCCAAATGATTTAAGGTCAATTTATGTTGTAATTTATATCCATTATTGTATAAGTTATGATTGTAAAGATTTGTAAGGCTATAAATATGAGCCTTCATCTTGATGTTTGTAACTTGAGAAGTATTGAGGAATAAAATGATATCTCCTATCTTGGGCTACTATTTCCTCTCTTTTCTTATTTTATATTTATTCTATTGTGTTCTTGTTTATTTTATCTATTTCATAATACGTTATCAGCATGAGTCTCTAACCATTATATGTTTCAGGTTTCAGATTTGAAAGTTTCTTGTTTGAAGACAAGATATCATATGATCCAAACTCGATAAGTGATAAGAGATAACACTTTCTTGATGAGGCCAAGAGTTCTTGATGAGACCGAGAGATCCAAACAATTGTAAAGTATTTTTTTCTCTAATTTTGGGTTAGCAAAAAAAAAAAAAAAATGGTTTATATCATTTCTCTTCTTAATTATGTTCTTAATATTCATTGGGTTACAAAATAAATATTAAATGATTGTATTGCAACTAGAAGATTGCAAAAATGAAATTAATTATATTGCAACCCAAAGATCGCAAAATCAAAGAGCTTGAAGCTCGATTTGATATATATTTGATAATTGTTAAATCAAAAAGCCTGAAGCTTGATCTGATGTCCAAAGATTGTAAAATAAAAAATAAAAGCCTGAAGCTCAATTTAGTGTTTGGAGATTGCAAAATCAAAAAGCCTGAAGTTTAACATAGTATTATTGAAAATAATGAATTGTAATACAAATAATAATATAAGATTTTGAATTATCTAATCAGAACCCAAAGTTCTGAATTTCGATAAATGTGATTAATTTTGGAGCCTGAAGTTCTCAATTCATGGTTTTCAATAATAAACAAGAAGTTTATATATGAACTTGAAGTTCTGATGAAATTCAACATTTTCATCAAATATGAATTTTGTTTGGAACCTGGAATTCTAGAATTGCAAATCATAACTATAAAGTTATGATATAATAGAACATTAAGTTTCGATATTAGTATGACCAAAAAGTACAAAAGTAATTTGCCTTTTGTTTTCAAACATTTTTTATCTATCTACATATAATTGGTTGTTTAAATTTCATAGGAATCTGATATTTTTGATCTATTATTTTTATTGGTTATTTACATTTCACATTAAGAGACCCAACCACTATGAATGAAATATTCTTTCTTCTTTTTTTCTTTCTCCTTATCAAGGTATGTAAGATGTGAAATTTTATATTTCCATATACTAGAAAAATATAAATTTTTATATTTCACGCATCTATTAACCACAAAATGTCTCTATTGTTTCTTCAATGATATTTGAAGTTATTCACCATGTTATATGTAGTTTTATAATCCATTGAATTTTGTAACATTTAAAACTGTTAGTTTTATTTTGAGTTAATTTACATTCTTGTCTTCTTAGTAATATAATATTTCTATCTCATTAATCTTTCAAAGACAAGATTTCCCATATTGCTTTGATTTATATTAGCATTAATCTTGTAATTGTAAGTTGCAACAAATCATGAAAACAACTTCAAGTCATGCTAAATATTTGTTGTTGTTTTCATTAAATTGTATGATTTATCATGAATTATATTTTATTTTATTTGTTAAAAACGTTTGGTTGTTCATTTCTAATAGAAATATCTTATAATCAATGAATTATTTGTCCTTATATATATTTGCTTTAAAAAAAAAAAAAAAAAAAAAAAAAGAAGCTTTGATTACCAAGTAGATGAAGACATAATCGATGAAACATATTGAGTCTATATTGTTTCAAATATTTTTCCAGAAGTAGCAATATGTATTTCAATACTTCATGCTTTAAATTTGCTCCAGAAGTGGCAATATTAATAACGTATATATTTGAGCATACTATTAGTTTATATCATGTTTTTCATGGTTGAACGAAATAATTAGTTTTGATTATAAAATCTTTGACATCACCCAATTTGATCAATATCATTCCTTGAAGTGAATGTTACATATAGTTATGGTGATGATTATAGGTATTATTGTAATCAAATAATTATTGATGTCAAGGTGATCACAATAAAGAAATTTAAATTGTTCCACCATAAGTAGAATAACACCAAAACAAAGATAGAAAATTGAAAGGATGTAAAATACACTTTCTAATAATTATAAAAGTTTTCCTTTCTATGTAGTTGTTAAATAGAAGGACAATAATTATTTACATGTTGTATATCTAAAATACATGTTAGCAATAATAATGAACGCTCCAAAAGAGCTAACATATGACACAAAGTGAAAACAAATTATATGAAAATTGACACTTTGTATTTGGTTAGATCTGGAAGATCTATTATATAAGAAATTGTCCCTAGACAATTAAGGATATTATATCCAAGTAAGTATTTCAATATAATTTACTTATTATTATTTATTCCACACAACTAATTTTATGAGTATGCTCAATGGTTGCCACTACGTTGTATCTTCCACATCAAAAAATAAATTTAGTTTTATTCTTTTTGTGGTTCTTAATGTTATTAGAGTTGATCGATATATATTGATATGAGATATGCTTCATGCATGGCTCATGCATGCAAATTAGGAGGTGGCCGTGCAAATAGTTATATTATTTAGTTACGGAAATAAATTAGGTGTTTTAGTTGGAATAAACTGGGTTGTTTAGTTGGCATTGTTAGTTGTGATAAGATTGGTGTATACCAATCTTTTAAGGATTACTTGTTATCATTGTAGACCTATTTATGATCGAGTTCTGAATGAATAAAGTATCAAATTATAACTCAAATACTATCTCTTCCTCCTTGTTTCTCCTTTCTCTCTTCTTCCTTCTTCTGGACCCAAATTCTATCATATCGATTGGTATCAGAGTCTTTTCGGTTCAATGGATACGTGGAACAAATCTAACACCGAGTTTCGTAACGAGGTGAACAAGGCTCTAGTGAGACATGAGTCAAACTTCGACCAAATTCACGCTTCCTTACAAACTATTTTAGCAGAATTACAAGCCATTTGGGCCTCACATAACCTGACCACCGCCAATAGTGACACCAATCCTTTTGTGCCGGGCGAATCATCACACCATATGGTCCGATAAGGGGCTTCCAGCTGTCATACCAATCACTCAAGCAGCACCACAACCGACCATAATAACCACCATCTTAAGTTGTCGTTTCCTAAATTCGGGGACGAGGACCCAACGGGGTGGATCTTTAAGGCCGAGCAGTACTTCGACTTCAAAAGTGTGGCAGGGGATCAACAGGTTCAACTGGCTTCCTTTCATTTGGAAGGGATAGCGCTCCAATAGCATCGTTGGCTAGCAAAATTTAAAGGGCCACTGACGTGGGTGGAATTTACTCAGGCCATCTTGCTTCGATTTGGTCCGACTGATTATAACGATCCTTCTGAAGCACTCTCGCCACTCAAGCAAGTTTCAACGGTGGCATCATATCAAGAGGAATTTGAGAAGCTCTCTCACCGGGTCAATGGATTACCTGAAGGGTTTCTAATTGGTTGCTTTATTGCAGGTTTACGGGATGATATCAGACTTGACGTTAAAGTGAAACAACCTAAAACTCTGGCGGAAACAATTGGTGTGGCATGCCTAATTGAGGAACAAAACCTCTTACAAAAGAAATCTGGGTCTTTTTTTCGAGCACCACCATATGCGGTCTCACCCAAAACAACCAACACTTCACCTGCCAGTCTCCTTGGGCCATACCCCAGTCAAAACAGCAACACTGCTGCCAATCCTACACCTTCCTTCCAACGGATCACGGGGCAAGAAGCTCGTGAATGGAGAGCCAAGGGGCTGTGTTTCTACTGTGATGAAAAGTTTGTTCTCGGGCATCGCTGTCAACGCCCTCAGCTGTTCATGATCGAGGATACACCTCTGCCTTCCCCATTGCTTGACAATGACGTGGACGAAGATACACTTTCAGATGAGCTACTACCAGAAATTTCGTTCCATGCAATTGCTAGCACCACCCACCCACAAACTCTCAAGGTTCTTGGAAAACTTAGAAACAAGGCAATCACCGTCCTCATTGATAGTGGGAGTACTCACAACTTCATAAACCAGGCGGTAGTAACAAAACTTGGTCTCCCAGTAGTGAAGGATCACTCATTTCAGGTAATGGTGGCCAACCGAGAAAAAATCGAATGTGCCAGTAGGTGTTTGGCTCTTACATTATTCATCCAGGACCATCCCGTACAAACGGATTTCTATGTATTGCTAGTGGCATCGTGTCAAGCTGTTTTAGGCGTGCAATGGTTGGCCACACTTGGTCCAATCAAGATGGATTATAACAAATTATCGATGACATTCCACCAAGCGGGAAAGGCTCATACATCCTAAGGTTTGGGACACCCACCATTACAAGCTCTAGAGGACAAGGAGTTGTCCCAACTGTCAGGCATTGGATTTTTCCTCTAAATCACTCCAATAGAATAGCCACCGGTAGGAAATTACCCAGAGGACATCAACCAAATATTGACAGAGTTTGATCATATCTTTGTGACTCCTAGCCATCTACCACCATCCAGGCAATGTGACCACCAAATTCCTTTGGCACCGAATCAAGCTCCAGTCAATGTTCGTCCGAATAGGTATCCATACTACCAGAAATCAGAAATCGAAAAGATGCCCGTATTGTTAGTCAAAAAAACGGATGGAGGGTGGCAATTTTATGTCTATTACAGGGCCCTAAATAACATTACAATTAAAGAAAAGTATCCAATCCCTGTCATCGATGAACTCCTGGATGAACTCCACGGTGCCAAGTATTTTTCTAAGTTGGACATACGACCGGGTTACCACCAAATTCGTGTCCAAGAGGTTGATATCCATAAAACAGCGTTTCGCACACATGATGGGCATTATTAGTTCCTTGTCATGCCTTTCGGCCTGACCAATGCCTCCTCTTCCTTTCAGAGTTTGATGAATGACATTCTCAGACCTTATTTGCAGAAATGTGTGCTCGTATTTTTTGACAACATTCTTGTATACAGCAGTAGTTGAGCCAATCACCTAGGCCACCTTCGTAGTGTCCTCATGATTCTATCTAACCATGAATTATTTGTTAAATAGTCAAAGTGTTGTTTTGGTGTCATGCAGGTGTCATATTTGGGTCACCATATTTCTGAAGTAGGTGTAGCAGTGGATCCGGAGAAGATACGCTTCGTACTAGAATGGCCAATCCCTACTTCTACCAAAGGTGTCTGCGGTTTCTTGGGCCTAGCCAGATATTATCAGAAATTCATAAGAGGCTTTGGTGGTATTGCAGCTCCATTAACCCAAACATTGAAGAAAGACGGTTTTGTGTGGTCTCCAGCAGTATCCGAAGCCTTCTCTTAGCAGAAACAAGCCTTAACGTCACCTTCAGTCCTTTGTCTTCTCGATTTTTCACAACCATTCATGGTGGAGTGTGATGCTTGCGGAATTGGAATTGGAATTGGAATTGGGGCGATTCTATCACAGCAGGACTGACCAATTGCTTTCTTTAGTGAGGCCCTCAAGCCTTCGTCTCTTGCTCTTTCCACATATGAGAAGGAGATGTTTACGATCGTTAAGGTGATTCGTAAGTGGCGTCCCTATCTGCTTGGCCGCCCATTTGTTGTCCGGACCGATCAAAAAAAGCCTCAAATTTTTGTTAGAGTAGCGTATCACAACCCCTGCTCAGGCGCGTTAGCTTTCGAAAATTCTCGGCTACGATTATATCATTTAGTACAAAAGGAGTAGTGACAACAATGGAGCTGATGCGCTATCACGCCGAGCTGAATTCGAATTCCTCGCCATCTCATTGACTGTGGCGGACTGGTGGCAGTCATTGCAACGGGAAGTGGACAGTGACCTTTACTACAAATAGCTGATGTCCACGGGTACACCAAATCAGGTTCAACAACTCTCAATTCAGGATGGGGTATATTTTAAACAGGAAACAGTTTTCTTGAGTCCAAGTTCAAGTTTGATTCCATTAATTTTGGTAACAAATCATTCATCACCAGCTGGTGGCCATTTTGGGTACCATAAAACACTAAGTCGAGTGCAATCAAGTTTCACTTGGGTGGGAATTCATGCTTCAATCAAATATTTCATTCGAAATTGTGATGTTTGCCAACGTTGCAAACACGAATCTTTGGCTCCCACGGGCGTTCTACATCCACTTTCGATACCAGAAAAAGTGTGGACTGATATCTCCATAGACTTCGTTGAAGGGTTGCCACAATTGCACGGGAAAACGGTGATCATGGTGGTAGTCGACCGCCTGTCAAAATATGCCCACTTCATACCACTCAGGCACCCATACACAGCTCTCACTGTAGCAAAGGTCTTCATGGATGAGATTGTGCGTCTTCACGGTATGCCGGAATCAATTGTCTGTGATAGAGATAGAGTTTTTATAAGTTCGTTTTGGAAGACTCTTTTCCAACTACAAGGGACTGCTCTATGGATGAGTTCCAGTTATCATCCTCAAACGGACGGGCAAACGGAGGTCGTCAACCGCACTCTTGAACAGTAGTTACGTTGCTTTACGAGTGACCAGCCGTGAAAGTGGCATGATTGGATTTCGTGGGCTGAGTATAGTTACAATACCGCCGCCCATTCGTCGACCAAAATCACCCCATTTGAAGTTATATATGGTGTTCCACCGCCCAATTTGTTGTCCTATGTTTTGGGCACCACTAAAGTCAATGCGGTGGATGAATTCCTGCGCACATGTGAGGATATCCTCTCCGAACTTCGACGGAATTTGATATTGGCTCGCGATCGTATGAAAATTTAGGCCAACCAACACCGTCATGATGTCAATTTAGAGGTAAGGGATTTCGTGTACCTGAAGCTGCAACCATATCGATAAAAAACTGTGGCATTTCCAAGTTCTTTGAAGCTCGCATCACGATTCTTCGGTCCCTATAAAGTTCTAGCTCGAATAGGGCCCGTCGCATACAAGTTAGAGCTACAAGTCGGCTTTCAGATTCACGATGTGTTCCACGTGAGTCTCCTTAAGAAACACTTGGCACTAGTCACCACAGCCACGAGCACCATCCCTCCCGTCTCGGAGGCATCGAAAATTTTATCGCAGCCTGAAATTGTTCTAGACAGCCGTGTGGTTCAAAAGGGGAGATATCGGCCGAAAACTGATATATTAGTCAAATGGGTAGGGGCACCAATGGAGGATGCAACTAGGGAGAACCGTTGACGATTTTCGAAGAGCTACCCAGATTTTTTCCTTGAGGACAAGGACACTATGAAGGGAATGAAATGATATGAGATATGCTTCATGCATGGCTCATGCATGCAAATTAGGAGGTGGCCGTGCAATTAGTTATATTATTTAGTTGAGGAAATAAATTAGGTGTTTTAGTTGGAATAAACTGGGTTGTTTAGTTGGCATTGTTAGTTGTGATAAGATCGGTGTATACCAATCTTTTAAGGATTACTTGTTATCATTGTCGACCTATTTATGGTCGAGTTCTGAATGAATAAAGTATCAAATTATAACTCAAATACTATCTCCTCCTCCTTGTTTCTCCTTTCTCTCTTCTTCCTTCTTTTGGACCCAAATTCTATCATATCATATATAGAACCAGAAGTTTCAAAATCAAATCCAATTGAGAATATGCCGTTTTAAATTTGAATATAAATTGTTGAATATGAACCCAAAGTTCTGAAATTTGAATCTGAAGTTTTGAATCAAAAGAGGATCTAAATTTCCATTGTTAGATGAATATTTGGCTATTCAAATATTTGAAAAGAAAACACAAAGGCTTAAAGCCCTTAATATTAATACAAATCAGAATCTGAAGTTCTGAATATTTATTTTATTAGAATCCAGTGTTATCAATTTCAAACTAATTAGACTTGTAGTTCTGTATTTAATTTTTGATATCAAATTTAATTAGAACTAGAAGTTCTAAATTTGATCTAATAACAGTTCTTTTCATTTGAAAAGTAAAATTGTGATTTTATTTTAAGAACCCAAAGCTTTAAACATATGATTTTTTATTTATGAACTAGGAGTTCCTACACAAACCAGAAGTTCCAAAAAATATGAGTTTTTTTAGAACTTGACATAAGAACATGAAATTTGAGGAATTTAAGTTCTTATTATATTCTTTTATTTAAGAATATTCTATCTAATTTATTTTGTCTAGTGCCGAAAGAATTTATCATATTTCTTATATTATATGATTACATGTTAGCGAATGTCACTGAAGAACAATAAGCTTTACTAAAAGTAAATGATGCATCAAAATATTAAAATATTTTATATGGATATCCATTTTATAACTAATTATTTTTTGCTAATGAATGTCCCTGAAGGACAATAAGACCATGTAAATTAGTCCTTAAAGGACAATATGACAAAATAAATGAGTTTATGTAGAAAATGATTATGATACATATAATTCCTTGAAGTAAATTTTATCGTCGTTAGGGGGAGAATTATCATAAGTTGATAAACAACGTAAAATTAAAAGGTATGCATCATCTTGTGAATTGCATGATATGCAAATAATTTTCAGATGATTCAAATAAAATAATAAAATTACATTCTGCTAATATATAAACTCGGGTGGTTGTTCCTATAGAACAATTTTTGAAATGACAGCAAAAATCATCTGTTAGATAGTAAAGTCATAAAAGACGATTTTGGCTCAAAAGATATGGTTCCTAGAATTGGAATTCAAAAGATCATGATCATATTTAAAATAATACTCGATTGATAGATAAATCCTCATCATCTAAGGCTCTCGAAGAGCTAGTCTCATAAATGAAAACAAAATCATGAAGAGTCATATAGAAATGTTAATATCTCCTATAAGACCGTTGAAGAAAATAAAAGAATCTCAATTGTCCCAGTAGAGGCACGTGTGCAAAATTTAATGTGATTATATTTCTCCTGGAGAGATATTTGTATAGAAAGACATGTATATTGTATATTTAACATTAAAGTTATTAGAATAAGCCCTTGAAGAGGCACTTGAATTATATAATCATAATGAAATATATTGGTATGGAAATTGAGATCATATATTTTTGGCTTTGCACATTATGAAAAATGATGAGGGACTTATATTATAAATTATAGAAATGTTGAAATAGAAATTATTAGCAAATAAAAGGCAAAGCTATATTCATGTAAAACTTGAAAGCTTTTACACGTTTGATGATATCAAATTTATTGAATATTTTTCGTACGAATTAAGATAGAAGGTTTATTGCAGAAACCTAGTTTGACAATAAATAAAAATCCTCGAAGGATTTAAATGCTTAAAGCAACTTATTCAAAGCTCATGAAGTTTTATATAGTAAAAATTGAACAATCATAATGCATGTAGTGTATTCGTCATGGTAAATATTTATTAAAAGAATTATATGTTGATTGTGTAAAGATTATTAGAAATAATGCTAAGTTTATAAATTATATATATCAGGGGAATAATTTTTAAGATGGAGAATCTTGGAAAATAATTTAGTCTTGGCTAATGCAATTGGTATTAACATGAATCAACATATATAAGAAAAATGTCCTGAAGTACTTTTCCATAGATAAAACACATAAAATGGATTCCTCGATGTTTATTCCATAACTTAAAGTGGTGTATGATCTCCTCTTGTTATTAAAGAACTTTAGGTCCTGAAGTACCAAATATAAGTTCAACTTGTGTTTTTATAATAAAATAACATGATGTCGTATATAACAAGTTGAACCAATTCAAAAGGCTATTTTTATTAAAGTTCTTTACATATGATCTCCAAAAGATGGTGATAAAAAAAATACACTCAAGTTTCAATCCTACAAATTTATTCATAAATACACTACCAATTGCAAATCTTGGTACATAATATTGGGATGCAATATCTATGCAAAATATTGAAGCATCCACGTAAGAATGAGGGGGAGCATATTTATCACTTTATCAGCTGAGTTACTGATTTTGGAGAAAATTTTACATACTATACTCTTTTTCCTTCACTAGGTTTTTATCCCACAGGGTTTTCCTAGTAAGGTTTTAACGAGGCAGTTTTGTGCCCCAAATATCTTCAAAGGTTAATTTGATATGTAGATGAATATTGTACTCTTTTTCCTCGGCTAGTTTTTTATCCCATTGGGTTTTTATTAGCAAAGGTTTTAATGAGGCATATTCTCTATACGATGGACATCCAAGGGGGAGTGTTATGAAAACATTATTCAATGTCTTAATATGAGTGGATGTCCACATTAAGAAATCAAGCTTATCATCTTCCTAACTTCTTTTGTAACACCCAAATGATTTAAGGTCAAGTTATGTTGTAATTTATATCCATTATTGTATAAGTTATGATTGTAAAGATTTGTAAGGCTATAAATATGAGCCTTCATCTTGATGTTTGTAACTTGAGAAGTATTGAGGAATAAAATGATCTCTCCTATTTTGGGCTACTATTTCCTCTCTTTTCTTATTTTATATTTATTATATTGTGTTCTTGTTTATTTTATCTATTTCATAATAGACACTATGTTATTATTAATGACATGAAATAAGATATGTTCTAATTTCCTTTCTATTAATGAAAAGCTTAGTCACATACACACATAGCTTAAAGTTATGCACTTCTCCTTTGACTCCCTACAAATATAGACATAGGAATTGTGCTTGTAATGGGTTCCCAAACTTTGTTTTATTTTTTAACGAAAAGGGCTCCCAAATTTGATAGCTATTACTTAAATATTTCAACTCAAATTACAACTTGTATCTCATCATTTTATGTAATAATTTGATGTTAAACATTTCATCTTCGAATCTCAACTTGCATTCCAACCTTGAAGTTGCAATTAGTATATAGATATACATTAATAATTATTTAATTTACTTGTGACACGGAACAAGTTGAGGGAGGAGGGCTCACACGCCCCCCTTAAAAAAAAATAAAAAAAAATAAATAAATAAATAAACCTTTAAAATCCATTATAAAAAATTATTAACTTTTAAATCCTTTTCGCTTTGGCTCCTTATTTTTTTTTATTTTTTATTTTTTATATAATGGTCCTTAAAACTTGAATTTTTGACTTTGTACCTACATGTGAGTTGAATTGACACATTTTAGGTAGAGATATCAAAGCGGAATGTCCATCATTACTTATTCATTAATTAACCATCTATGGTTTGCATGGAGATAGACTTAGTTGACTTGGTCCTATATAGAAATGTCATCTAACTAGCAAACCTATTTCCCTTTGGTGCAATTCTCCTCATTCGGCTGTGCTGTCCTCGGTTGCGCTAGATCCCAACTGTGCCGAACTCGGCCGCTTGATCCCAAAACCCACCACTTTTTCATGGTTGTGCCGTCCACGGTTGTAATGCATATATATTAATAAAAAAAAATAAAAAACTCTTTATAAATAAGTCTTACATGGCATTCTTCTTCTCCATCAAATCTTTCACTAACTGGAAGACAATAACAGCTATCAAATTCAAATCTCTTCTGCAATTATAAGTCCTATAGTCAAATCAATGGCTCTTCATCGCTTGTACCTCGTTGTCTTTGCACTCATTTCCACCATGATTCCAGTCATGACTCTGGCGAAAGAGTTCGTGGTTGGGGGCGGAAACGGTTGGACTACTAACTTCGATTATCAAGCATGGGCTCAAGGCAAAGATTTTCAAGTTGGAGATAAACTTGGTATTTAAAATTTCTTATGCTTTCCTTCAAATTATGGCATGCATTGTATTGACTGAATCATACTACTATATATATAATATGTTGATATGTTGACTGAATCATATTACATCTTATTGATATGGAAAATCAATCTGTTACATTTTGCAGTATTCAATTACCCCGTTGGAGCTCACACCGTGTTGAAAGTGAACAGAACGGAATTCCAAAATTGTATCAAGCCACCAGCATGTGAGGCTCTGACTTCAGGAAGTGATGAAATAGTATTGAAAACTGCAGGAAGAAAATGGTACATTTGTGGTGTAGGCACGCACTGCGCGTTCACCGGCCAAAAGCTCTCCATTACAGTGCAAAATCAATCATCATCAGTATCTCCGGCCATGGCCATTAAAGACACAGTTAATTATCAGCTTTTCTTTGGGGTTATGGTTGCTGTTATCACTCTGGCCTTGGCTTTTTAAGATTATTATTAATTATTGTCGTTTGTCTGTTTTAATTTCTTTCATGGTGAGTACTATTGTTTTGATTTGTTTTGCTGAGTTTAATTTGAATAGTCTAGCTATATATACTACTAGCTAGGATTATGATTATAAGTGATTAGCAAGATAGGAGTACGCTGTATTACTTATATTGAATCTATTTGGTCTTTGAAAGAATAAATTTGATGCCAATGATCCAATGTGGTTTTATTCAGCCCGGCAATGTGGCTCTGTCATTATTTTATTTTTTTTCTAACTTAAAAAACAATTTCGTTTTTGATCCCTATATTTATATTTGTAGTTCTTATAACCCCTAAATTTTTACAAATTCATCAATTTGATCCTTTTGACCAAAACTTTAACGGTCAAATGTAATTTAAAATCAAAATTTATTGGTTTGCCCCTGGTACTAGGATATTATCTTTTCATAAATAAAACTTAAAATAACAAAATAAAATAAAATAATAGAAAATTCCTTAAAAATACTATAAAAGATAAAAATAAAAATGATATTATTTACTTGACAAATTAAGCATCAAAATATAAAACAATAAAACAACATAATCTTAAAAATAAATAGTTGACTAAAAATTAAAAGAAATTGTATATATTTAAAAACTAAGAATTAAAATTGAAAAATTGAACAAAATGATAAAAATTTCTTATCAAAATTATTTTCATATTTTCAACTTTTTTTGAATTATATCAGTTAATATAATTCAAAAAAAGTTGAAAAACAATTGGGGAATGCCACCTTTAATGGTAGCCTCCAGGAGGAAGTGGGCTTCCTCTGGATCGCACGAAGACCATAATATGATTAACTGATATAAAACTGTTACAGAATTATTTGTTGATCCATATATTAATGTTGATAATTCAATTTATTTACAATATTTCTCAATGAAATCGGAATTAAATAGACAATACCAACATTAAAATTTAATATTTAATGAATAATTAAAGACAGTAGATCGTGAATAGAAAAATGTGTGTATTCACAATTTTTTTAATATATGCATATATGGCAATTTTTCTCTCATAGACACACAATATAACATATTTATAGTATACTAATACACATCACCACATTTTTACCATGTAAATAACATAACTTCAATCATAATAATATGCATAGCAAAAGTTTGATGATATGTATTTATATGCTATAAATATATCTATATTGTGTGCCTACTAGAGAAAAATTGCATATAAGGTAGCACAAATAGTTAAGACCAATACCTTTATAGTAAAATATAATTAAATACTCTAAAAGCTTTTGATCTTTAGCACGTGTACGTTTGCAATAGAACATTTTAAATTATTTTTTATATAAAAAAAAATTGGCTAGGAAATCGGCCTGAAACAAATTAAGAACCAACCATTTAAGGCCATAAAATTCTTGAATTATTTGAAAATCTGTTATTATCAATTATATGAATTAAAATATCTACTAATGTCCTTTGTATCGGTGAAAAGCTTAATCCGTATATACTCAAATTAAAGTTAAGATCAGAATAGAATTAATATTCCCATTAAAAAAAAAAAAAAAAAAAAGAATTATTGTTCGCTTGAGATCAACCATGACAAAACTAGACCTAGCACTTGTGCTTATGAAAAGTGTTCTCAAATTTACTAATTTAATTAGAGTACTAACCGCAAAACTATGAAAATTTATTTTTAACAAACATGCAATTTTCTTTTTTAAATCAGAATAAGGGTACAATGTCAAAATTACCCTATTTATAGATGTTTCATGTTTCAAACGGGAAATAACAAATGTTTGAAAGGTGAAACATTTATTGTTTCATGTTGAAAACATTAAACAATGTAGTTTCATGATTCTAATATCAAACATATGATTATTATTTTTTTAATGAAAATATGTTGTATATATGTTATTTCGAAATATGATTATCAATTTTGTATTTTTAGATAAATTAATTTAATTTAAATTATTTTTGATTTTGAATATTTCAAATGGATTGGTTTTACCAAAAAAATGTTTCATGTTCCGAATGTGAAACAACTATGTTTCATATATCATAGAGTGTGTGTGAGTGGGGCTGCTGATATCGTGACATCTTCTCTTGCTCGAAAAAGGTTACTTTCAAGTTTCACCAATACCAGGTTGTCGGGAGAGCTCTCCCAACAAAATCTAATGAGCATCCCAAGATTTACCGAATGAAGTTGTGGACCACGAACGAGGTTCGTGCTAAGTCCAAGTTCTGGTATTTTCTAAGGAAGCTGTGAAGAGGGTCAAGAAAAGTAATGACCAAGTGCTTGCAATTAACGAGATTTTTGAGAAGAACCCAACCAAGATCAATGACTATGGGATCTGGTTGCGTTATCAAAGCCGAACTGGTTATCACAACATGTACAAGGAATTTCCGTGACACCACTCTGAATGGGGCTGTGGAACAGATGTACATTGAGATGGCATTCAGATCATCACAGGGTCAGGTTTCCTAGCATTCAGATCATCAAGACTGCCACTGTCCAAAATGGTGAATGCAAGAGAGAGAGCACCAAGCAGTTCCACAACTCCTAGATCAAGTTCCCGTTGGTGCACAAGAAGATCAGACCACCATCTAGGAAGCTGAAGACTACATACAAGGCAACAAGGCCCAACTTGTTTATGTAAGCTTATTTATCATTTGATATTTGAGGCATAAAAGTGGGTCTATTTTTCCGGATGATATTTTTTTGTAATAATCTCTATCAGTTGTTTTTGTTGTTAATTGGAAATCTAATTAGGTTACAAGACTGACAGAAGCTGATTTTGGGATCTTAAAGTTTTATGTTTTACTTGCCTTAAGTGTTGCTGTGGATGTTATATTATGTTATCACCTAAATGGTTTTATCGTTTGGTATTTATTAGTTGATATCTTTCAAAACAACTATGTTTCATTTTCCAAACAAGAAACATAGTTGATTCAACATAGTTGTTTCATGTTACGAACATGATGCATATTTTCTTTTTAAAAAAATGTTTATTGAAAAAACTCCTTGTATTTCACGTTCGGAACGTGTAGTGCGTATTTCTTCAAATTTCTTCGAATTTCATTTTTTTCTTTCTTTTTTCACAAAAATCTCTAAACATTCAGCAAAAACCCAACAACAAATTCATATAACAAAGCAAATAATGCAATTCAAACAAAAGATTACACTCTTTCAAGTATTTCGTAGGGAATTGAACCACAATTTCAAAATTTTCAAAATCTCTTCCCAAATCTTCTTCGTGGAATCTCCTGAAAGTTTTTCAACAATTTCTCATTGAAGATCGATTGATGGTTTGTCGATGAAAAAAAAAAAAAAACAATTTCTCATTACTAAGTTTGTGTTTGACATTGCTTCGTTTAGAAATAGCGATATGAGAGAGAGAGAGAGAGATAAAGTAGATTGGTTTTTTTTTTTTTTTTTCTTTTAACAACCAAGTGAAGTAAATTGTTGAAGGATATTTGATTGTAGAGAGAGAAGTGAGAGATAGTAAATAGGTTGAAGAAGAAGATGATGATAAGGAGTATTAATGTAATTGTGTGGTTATAGGGTGATATGAAATTTTTATAAGTTGTTAAAAGTACGAGAAACTGCCAACAAGAGCGTAGCTCAGCTGGTAGATGGATGAGTTTGGAGCTTGGGCAAATGACTCCTAGGTCAGTGGCCCGAATCCTACCAATGGCGAAAGCTTTTAAAAAAATACCTGGTCCCGAATTAATAGATATTGTCAAAACAAAAACAAATACATTAGAAACAATGGATGTGGTTAAAAAAAAAAATAATAATTAATTAATTGTCAATTTCCTCTTTGAATTATATGATATAGAATATTGCTAAACATCTCATATTTGTATCTAAACTTGCTTTTTAACCTCTAATATTGCAATTGGTAAATTGATACACATTAATAATGATCTAATTCGATTATCACATATAGCAAATGATATATTATATTTGCTGATGGACATAAACATTAGTTGCGATGCATATTATATAAATTTAAAATGTCTGGCTTAATTAATCTTCCTGCAACGGCGAGTAGACTTAAATTGACTTGGTCGTATAAATAGAAATATTATTGAACTAGCAAACTCATTTCCGTTTGGTGCAATTCCCCTCATTCGGCTGTTGCCGTCCTCGGCCGCGCTAGATCCCGAAAACCAAACAGTTTGTTAATGGGGATATGCACATCGATCAATAGAAAGAAACCAAAAGCTAGGTAACACTTCCTACTTAGTGAATGAAACTCTCTATAAATAAGTCTTTCATTGCATTCTTCTTCTCCATCAAAGCTTTCACTAACTGGAAGACAATTAGAGCTATATATCAAATTCAAATTCAAATTCAAATCTCTTGTGCAAGAATAAGTCCCTTTGACAAATTCATCAATGGCTCTTCTTCGCTCATGTGTCGTCTTTGCACTCATTTCCACCATCATTCCAGTCATGACTCTGGCCAAAGATTTCGTGGTTGGGGACGAAAAGGGATGGACCATCAACTTCAATTATCAAGCTTGGGCTCAAGGCAAGGATTTTCGAGTCGGAGACAAACTTGGTATGCCCATTCTCCATTAACATTTCCAGTTCTTTCCTTCAAATTATTTCATGAATTGTATATACACCAAGATTGTGAGTTCGAGTCCTAAACCCCGAATTAATTGTAATAGCTAAAAACAATAAAAATACACAATTTTTTAAAATTTGTGAAACATAACAACTTTTGAAAGTACATGAGAATACATAGACCCTATTTATGTTATAAATATTTTGACCGAAACCTTGAACTTACATCTAATTCATATTGAAATTTGATCCGTTGGATTTTTCAGTATTCAATTACCCAGTTGGAGCTCACACTGTGTTCAAAGTGAACGGAACCAGCTTCCAAAACTGTATCAAGCCACCAGCAAATGAGGCTCTGACTTCAGGAAATGATGAAATAGTACTGGCAACTCCAGGAAGAAAATGGTACATTTGTGGTGTAGGCAAGCACTGCGAGAGCGCTGGCCAAAAGCTCTTCATAACAGTTCAACCTCAATCATCATCACCATCTCCGGCCATGGCTCCTTCTATGGTGCAAATGCAATCCATGCCTTACAGTTCTAAGGCTATTAAAGACACTGTTAATTATCAGCTTTTCTTTGGGGTTTTAGCTGCACTTGTCACTTTGTCCTTCGCTTTTTAAGATTATTAATTATTGTTGCTTTGTCTATATTTATTTGGTCTTTGAAAGAAATAATAAATTTGATTACAAATGAAAGTATTTGAGAAGAATTTTTCAGAACGAATGTTTAGATGTTAATTTCATCTGGAAAAGATCATGCATTAAAAAGAAGGGTCCAAACCGTCATCGGTGACCCCTGCTGTTACAGGGTTAATTGCACAAACATTCCTTGGGCTCATCTATAATTGCAGACATAAGAAACTTATCCGTTAACTAACCCGTTAGAATTTAATGATTGAAGAGCCATTTGGTCTTTTCGTCTGAGAAAGTTAATAGATCAATAAAAAAAAACACTATCCAATCATAGCTTGCCACGTAATTATTCTAAAAATTTTAAAGTAATAAAAACTGAAAATGTATTAACTATTTTTTATAAAAGAAAAGAAATAATTAAATAAAAAAACATAGGAAAACAAAACCTTCATCGGCAGTGGAGGTTCCTACAAAATTATCCTAGAAGCAATTTTTTGTCACTTTGGTCAAAAATACATTTCATTAATGTCAGCCGCTCGCTATTATACCAATTAGTCACGAAGAGCATAAACGAGTTTTGAAGGTAAAAAATAAATCTGAGGCACAAAATGAGTCTCATTGTCAATAATTCTAGAAGGTATTAAATAAGTCTCACTATCAATTAAGTCATAAAGGTACAAAATAATGAAATCTAGAAGGCTTACAATAAATCTCGATGACTCAAAATAAGTCTTAGAAGCATAAATACGTCTCGAAGAAATATTCTAAAGTATAAAATAAGTCTCGAAAACATAAAAAAATAAATAATAATAATAATAGTATTGACAACTAAAAAAATAAGTCTCGGTATAAACTATATTTAGTAATCTTTGACTTTGTTATCAAAACACTGAGCAACACAATTATCAATTCCAACATCCATGAATGTAAAATAAAAGGAAGAATAAATTACACAAGCTACCATAGTCATATGCATAATTGCATTAAAACTCTAGAAAAATATCCGACAACAGTTAGTCACTAACTTGTGAAGGATAATTTGGTCTTTTTCGGTGTTATTAAATAAATGAAAAATAAATTATCCAATCACATGTCGCCACATCAACCCTAACAAATTTACTAACAAAAAAAATATGTTCACATTCTTCATCCTCTCCTTCAATTTACAGAAACCATAACGCAACACAATACAAACCAAATCGCAACCCAAAAAATTCGCTTCTTCTTCTCTAATATTCATCTTGTTATTCTCCACCCTTCATCTTCTTTACAATCATCACAAATTCATCAAAAAAACACAAACAATAAAAATTATTTTAAAAAATTTAGAAAAAATATATATATATGATAGAGATTCTACATGGAAGAGAGAAGGTTTCAGATCTCTCTATTTTTGTAGGAGATTTGGAACAAAAATCTTAATTAATGGAGATTCCAAATCTTTCTTTTTGGAGAGGATTTGAAACCAACATCTCCATCAATGAAGACATGCGATCTCCATTGATGGAGATTTTAGATCTCCTCTAATGGAGATTGATCTCCGACATAAGAGATCTAGTTCTCCTCCATTTGATCCGTATAGAGATCGGTCTGGTCTCCATGAGAGATCATTGATTCATTTCTTCTTCTTTTTTCAACTAATTGATTTTTATATATTTTTTCTGATTTTTTTAATAGTTTCTTGATTTCTTTTTTACAGTTTCTTAATTTCTTTTAATTTTTTTTTATTTTTTAATTTCTTTTAGATAGCTTTAAGATTTTTAAAATTATTTGATGTTTTATATACATACTTTTTTTTTCTGTTTTTTTAATTCATTAATTAATTTATTTAGTATAATATTTTACATATTCGAAATACTAGAGCAAGGGCAAAACGGACATTGCGCCTTTTTCATTATTGACTAACAGTGGTCAACCGTTAGTCAACGGGTCAAGGGAAAGTTAGTGTTATTATAATTTTTTACCAGTTTTTGTATAATTATACATATACCCAGGGTCCCAGAGTATGTTTGTGTAATTTGCCCTAAAAAAAAATAGATACTTGATTTTAAAAGCAATAAACAAATTTTCCAAAAGCTTAACGCACGAAAATCATGTTTCTTGGCAAAGTTAGATTTTGCTGCCTTGCTGGGTTCCTAAAACTATTAAATTTCGTTAGACTTTTAGTAAATCTTGTTAGATTTGGTCTAAGGATAACCGGAGTACTTGTATAAAGGGAATTTTTGTTCATTCAGTTGGTGCTAAAATAAATCAAATTAGAGGAGTGCTACAATCACTTTCTCAACTCACTCTCTCAACCCACTCTCTCTTCTCTTTTAGAGCCATCATTAATGAATTGTTTTTACATGTTATTTACAATTCAAGCCATCATATCTTCCGAAATTACCCTTTTTTTTACACCTAATTGTCATATTCCTTTTCTTAAATATTATTATTATTATTATTATTATTATTTTATATACCTCTTTTTTATTTTCTAAAATATCATAACAAACATAGTTTATACATTAAAAATTATTGTTTGTGTCTATATTATCATAAGTTCATCATATTTTATAAAGTGATTATTTTTATGCAATTTGAAAAATATAGATAAAAAAAAATTAAAATTTCATTAATAATATCAAAACTCAAATATACTAAAAAAACGTAAGATGCCAATGTTTATTGTATTTTAATAACTTAAATATTGTTAATAATATATTTGCTATTGTTTTTAAAATAAAGTTAATAAATATTATTCAACCCATTTTACCTTTGAAGATTTTTGCTCACATATTTGGAAATGACAATTTGGTGTGAAAAAAAAAAGGGCAATTTGGGAAGATGTGGATGATTTGAATTTAAAATAACATGCAAAAATAATTCATTAATGATGGGACAATGCTAGGGTACTGATTGGTCAGTACCCAAGGTACTAACCAACCAATAGGTCTTTGCCACGTAGCTCATTTATGAAGAATACAAGGAGATAAATATAAAAAACTAAGAGAAAAAAGCCACGTGGCAACACCCTACTAGTGGGGTCAGCACCTTGAGTACCCAAGCAATTTCCTTAATGATAGCTCTAAAATTTATTTTTAAAAAGTCAATATAGGATAAGTGTCAAAAGGAGGAGAGAGAGTGGGTTGAGAGAGTGTATCTAGCACTCCTGATCAAATTATTTGTGACACTAATATTTAACTAGTTTTTATTTTTTTGTTTTTATTTTTTTATTTTTTATTTTTTTACTTTTTTCTAAAATGGTCTTGCCTTACTCCGGCCACCATCAATGACCGGAGAGAGATGGCTAGAGGACTAGAGGAGGTTGCCGCACATCCAGCTCTCCTCAATATGAAGGCCCTCATATTTTCTTTTATTTTCTCTCCAACCAAACAGCATAACATATCAAGTGTGAACCCACAACCACAACAACCTATGACCTTGATGACCTAAATTAGAAGGGGTGCCAAAAATTTACTAATTATTTCATGCAATTAATTAATCATCTTGAAGCAATTGGTTATATTGAACTTACCGGCCCTCTCTACGCTGGCTGTTTATTTGTAGCTAACTCAATTTCACTTGGTGGAATTATCTTCAATCGATCGGCTATGCCGTCCTTGGCTTCTAGATTCCAAAATCCACCATTTAATTAATTATTTATTCAAAGTTTAATTGTAGCTAATAGGGAAAAAGGAATTGAATCAAAAGCTCTATAAATAAATCTTTCAATCCATTCCTCTTCTGCATATAACTAGTGATCATCACTTAGCTTGAAGAAAACTAGAGCTATCAAAATTAACGTTACATTGACAATATTCTAATAGTGGCTCTTCTTTGCTCTTTCATCATTTTTGCTCTGATTTCCACCATTGTTCCGGCCATGACACAGGCGAAAGAGTTCGTAGTTGGAGACGGAAAGGGTTGGACGATCAACTTCGATTATCAAGCTTGGGCTGAAGGCAAGGATTTTCGAGTTGGAGATAAGCTTGGTATATAAACACATAATTTTCAGCTTCCCTCTTAATCACAATTTAACTTTCTTCTGTTTCCTTGAAAATGCATGCTATTTATTGCAAAAGTACTCATATTACAGTACATTACTATTAATAATCTTGTAGTGTTAAAACCAGTGAGATTCAACTCTATAACGTTAAAGCATTTGAATATGTTATTGTACAGACGGTAAATATATATATTCCAAATGTTTTATGACCTAATTAATTATCTCATACAGATCTTAATCATTTTGACAATGGGTTGCATTTTGCAGTATTCAATTAACCCGTTGGAGCTCACACCGTGTTGATAGTGAACGGAACAGGCTTCCAAAACTGTATCAAGCCACCAGCAAGTGAGGCTCTGATTTCAGGAAGTGATGAAATAGTACTGGCAACTCCAGGAAGAAAATGGTACATTTGTGGTGTAGGCGCGCACTGCGAGACCGCTGGCCAAAAGCTCTTCATTACCGTGCAACCTCAATCGTCATCAGTATCTCCGGCCATGGCTCCTTCTCCTGTGCAATCCAACATGGCTGTTAAAGACACAGTTAAATATCAGCTTTTCTTTGGGGTTATGGTTGCAGTTATCACTCTGACCTTGGCTTTTTTAGATTATTAATTATTGTCTTCTGTTGTTCTTAATTTGTTTGAATTTCTTTTATATTGAAATCTATTGTTTTCATTTGTTTGTTAAATTTATTTTTGAATAGTCTAGTTATATAAACTATCTAGGATTATTGTACATCAAGTGATCAATTGCAAGAGATTTGGAGTAATCGCTATATTATATATTCAGTTGCTTTTGTATTTCAGCAAATAAAATTTAGAGTAAATTGCAGCCAACCTCCCTGAGGTTTGGCTTTTGACAACCAAAAACAACTTTATCATTAATTGATAATGTCCTCCCCTACTGCTAGTCAAAAATGGTTGAATTTAACCAATGACCGGATTTGGGAGCTACAAATACCAAAATATCCCTGAATAAAAAATTCTGATTTTAAAAATATATAAATATATGAAAAAAAAAAAACAAAACAAAAAAAATTCACTAGAGAAAAAAAAAAAAAAAAAACTTGAGAAACTTGAGATCTGTTTTTTTTTTAATAATTAAAAAAGGCTTAAAAGGACAAAAATACCCTTATCTTTGTTAAGTTTGACTTTACTTTAACTAACAATAGGGGAGGTCATTGTCAATTAAGTATAAAGTTGTTTATAGTTGTCAAAGACCAAATCTCAAGGAGGTTGGTTGCAATTTGCTCTAAAATTTATTACTAGTGAAAGTGTTTGAGAAGAACTCTTCACTTAGCGGACCCAAAATTTTTAATGAGGTGGGGCACTTGAATAAAATAAAAATTATATTAAAAAAATACTGAAATTTTAAAATTTTAATAAAATGAGTTTTTTTATATAAAAAAGATTGATGATATAATGAATTATAGATAAAATAAAACAAATAGAATACTTACTCAAAATGAACTAAACAATCTTACATTCCAAAAAACTAAAAACAAGAAACACAATATTAAAAAATAGGGTTAAAATTGAAACTAACCATATAATTAGTGGATTTTTTATTTTTACCCCACATTAGTGTTTTGATTGTTTTTACCAAACTTTCTACTGATGAGACAAAAATACCCTTAACGATTTCTCAATTAAACACACCGGTCTTCTTAAATTAAAGACACAAGTCTTCCTCAATTAAACACATCATTTTTCTTCAATTAAACACACCATCTATTTTCTTAAATTAAACACACCAGTTTTTTTTTTTCAATTAAACGCACCACCAATTTTCATCAATTAAACACACCACTGTTCTTCTTCAATTAAATACACTACCAGTTTAAATCCTAGTGTGTTTAATCTGGTGTAGGGGTAAATTTGTCTCTTCAGTGGAAATATTAGTAAAAAAAAAAAATAAAAAAAAAAATAAAAAAAACATTAATTGTGGGTAAAAATAGAAACCCACTTAATTTTTGGTCAAAAAGTGCTATTTCCTCTATAAAAAAAAAAATAATAATAACAAGAAAAACAATATAAACAATGAAAAATTATAATATTTATTCTTTAAAAAAATTAAAATCTAATTTTATAATAATAAATTTTGTTTTGTATTTATAATGAATTCACTTTAAATGTATACAAAAATAATTGATTAATAAATATTACTAGACATTTTTTTGAATTTTTTATTCTTCTAATTATTGATTCTAAATAAATTAAAACAATAAAATAAAGAAAAATATAAAGGATAAAATAAAATGAATCATAATAATAGATGAACTATTTTAATATAATAAATTAAAATTTGAGATTTTAGGGTTTATTGATTGGATGTGTTAGGTATGTCAAACTAAAAATATTAGAAATAAGGAAAATTCAAAATAATAATAGATAATTTACTATATAATAAAATTGAATTAAATAAACTACAAATTAAGGATAGTTAAGAATTTGACAATAATTGAAAAGAGAAGGTGAATTATTTTATTGTTGAAGAAGACGAAAATTTGACTAAAGGAATCGGAAAAGAGTGTAAAATAAAAAAGACATTAAAAATATTATACATTTTGAATTTAGTGAGAATTGGACTATCAAAGTGAGATGGAGTCATGGAGATACTTTACCAAACAGTGCAAAGTAATTTTGTACTGCTTGTTTGTTATTTGATATATATATATATATATATATATATATATATATATATATATATATATATATATATAAAGAGTGGTGCTATTGTCACACCCCCTACTGATTTATTTATGTCCCAATTTTTAAATTATTTAGTATTTTTTTTTCCTTTATCAAAATTACTAAAAGAGAAATACAATTTAAGAAAAAAAATATTCTATAAAGTAAATATAATAAAACCCCACATTTCTTTTTAAAAAAAAAATAATAAATTAAAAAAAAAGTTCTTTTAATCTTTTTCTTGAATTTTATTTTTTCATAACTCTTAAACCCAAAAAATACGTGTACTGGATCCTATTTAAACAATAAATCAAACACTTGAGGTGCATTAGACAAATGAGATATTGATTATTATTTAATCTCATTACTCTTTTAGAATCTGAAAGTGAAATGATGATAACTAAAACAAACACTTGTTATTTGCTTCTTGTTCTGTTTTTTATCAAATTTGGGATTGGTTATAATCTAAACTAGATTTGAATAAATGAAGATAAAAACACAAAAAAATAGAATGGTGGGATGGAGAGATGGATGAATAATCTCTCTGGGTTTTCATCTCTCTCCGTTTTTCTCTGTAACAAATGAATTTAGAATCGATCAAATATGATGATACCACTATCAAGAAAACTGAAAGTATATTCGAGAAGATATAATCTTGGACCAGTCATTACATAATATGTAAGTATTTATAACGAGCCTCCAAATAAATTAAAGAAAGACTAAATGTACATTACCCAAAGAAACATCATGCATTTTTTTTTTTAAAACGGCACTTTATTAGAAAGCAAAACAGAGGAGCAAAGGCGCCCCCCCAAGCCAAACAGGCAAAACAGCACCAGAAAAACAGCAGCAACCGAGATCAGACCTGATCTCCCCACAGAGAGATCAGCTGTGATATCACAGCTGCAAACAACCAAAACAAAAGAGAAAACACAGCACAAAGCTAAAAAACACTCCACACAACATTCTCCCCTTCCATCGTAACGCCTCTTTTAGCCAAACCGTCAGCTAAAACGTTCCCATTTCTTGGAACAAAGCACACCGACAGATTCCTGAAAACACGAAGCTTCGAACGAACCTCGTAAATCACGTCCACCAAATCCAAATTACCAAAATCCCCTTCATTAACCCAATCCACCGCCACCCTTGAATCACTTTCGATAGTAATTTGTCTCCCTCCCAAACTGATCTGAGACTCACACAGGTAACAAGCTTTTCGGATTGCCAACAGCTCAGCTGCCGTTGCATCAGCAGCCTCTACCCCAGCAGAAAATGAACACAACACGACACCTTTAGCATCCCGTAAAACCCCACCAATCCCCGCCTTCTCATTCCTTCTAATAAACGAGCCATCCACATTAAATTTCAGGCTGTCATTAGAAGGAGGAATCCAAGAATCATGACTTCTCTTTCTCTTCTTTTTCTTATTTTGCTCAACACAGCAGAATTCAAGATTTTCCACCATAACCGTAATAGGATCAACCGACCCCTTACCGTGGAATTTGAACCACCAAGCTACATAACCTAATGCAACGACATGGTGGCCTCATATCTAACCAAAAGCAAAAAATAGATTTCTTCACCGAATGTGATTCCTATCTCCTCTTACATCACTATAGAGCGAGATCTAGAATTTGAGTTTGAGTTCGTCTTCTTCAACAGTGAGATAGTGAAGTAAGTAGGGAGTGATACAAATCACAGCGACCCAAGCACCGAACAGGCCGATGTGAGTTCGTAGCTGCTTCAAAGCCGCCACCTTGTCTGGCTTTCGCATAAACATTCCCAGAAACATCTTTTTGTTTGTTTTTTGTCTTGTGACTTCCTAGCCTTTTCGATAAAGCTTGATGTAAAAAAAAATAATAATAAATAAATAAATAAATAAACTAAAATATACAAAATCTAAAAATTCTAAAATATATATTTGAAATAAGTTGAAAAGAAAAATATATATATATATATATATATATATATATATATTCCTTTTTGAGAAGATTAAGGCTACAAAATCTAAAAATTCTAAAAAGTATATTTGAGATAAGTTGAAAAGAAATATATATATATATATATATATATATATATATATATATATATATATATATTCTTTTTTGAGAAGATTAAGGCCACAAAATCTAAAAATTCTAAAAAATATATTTGAGATAAGTTGAAAAGATATATATATATTCTTTTTTGAGAAGATTAAGGCTACAAAATCTAAAAATTCTAAAAAGTATATTTGAGATAAGTTGAAAAGAATATATATATATATATATATATATATATTCTTTTTTGAGAAGATTAAGGATACAAAATCTAAAAATTCTAAAAAGTATATTTGAGATAAGTTGAAAAGAATATATATATATATATATATATATATTCTTTTTTGAGAAGATTAAGGCTACAAAATCTAAAAATTCTAAAAAATATATTTGAGATAAGTTGAAAAGAAATATATATATATATATATATATATATATATGTTTGAGATATGCTATATGTATATACACACACTAAATATAATTATTTGTTTCAAAAAACAAAAAAAAAAAAAAATTGATTTTCAAAAAATATCTAAAATAAATTAAGTCATCCCCTTATTTATCAAATTGCCACTCATTAGATGGAATTATATGGAATGGCCATTAGTGTAACAGTGTTTGCCAAAAATGGCCATTTTGAAACCAATTCCCCATCCAGTGGCTATTTTGATAGTGATAGCATAAGTTGATAGACACCAGGGTAATTGCCCCATAACTATATTACATATGACAAAAAAGTAAAAAAAAATGGCTAGAAATTAAAGATTAATTACTAGATTTAGTTTGTTAAATAATTATTAGAAAATCGAAAGGACAATTTTGTCAGTATGATGCCTGTTAATTTATTTCAAATTAGTCTCTTTGGTAGGCAGACCCACGTGTGGACCAAGTGAGGCAAGTGTCCCACTTGATTTTTTTTATTTATTTTTTAATTTGATTTATCTCTACGGCTGGTGGACCCATGTGTGGACTAGGTTGTGGGCACATGCCCAACCGCAAATTAAAAAAAAAAATGATTTCATTTATTTATGTATATATACTAAAGAACACTTACCAAAGCATATCTTTTTTGGTTAAGGTTGTTGGGGATCGGAATCAACCCCGGCCCAACATTTTATTAAAGAAAAATGAAAGAGAACAAAATAGAAAAGAAAACAAAAGAAGAAAACAGATCAACAGAACCTAAAAAAAGGTCTGCTACAAAAATCATTGAAAATAAAAGAGTTGCAAAAATTCGGAGTGATCCACCACCATGTAGGAGATACAATACTGGGGCTCCTGGAAGCTAAACTATCAGCAACTTGATTACCTTCCCGATAAATATGAGTGACAGCGAAGTCCATTTGAGAAATTAAGCTCAAACACATATCCCAAGCAGGGCGCTAACGCCAATGAACCTTACGAGACTTAGAACGAAGGATATCCACTACAAAAGTCAAATCGCTCTCCAATCATAACCGACGCCAACCAAAAGTCCAAGCATAATCAATAGCGTGGACGGCAGCAGCCAATTCAGCCTCAAAAGCAAAGCAGACACCAAGAGGAATAGTAAAGCAACATTTAACGAAACCCCTGCAAGTGCGAAAAACCCCTACACAACCAGCAGAACCAAGACTACTAAAAGCAGCCCCATCCGTGTTAACCTTAAGACAGCCCGACGGGGAAGAGCGCCAATTAACCTCTAAAATGCGAGGAGCCTTGGAAGGTCGACCAGAGACATGAAGCCGTTGAAGAGTCTAAAGCTCATCCACTGAATTCTTCATAGTGCCAAATTGAAGGGAGTCTGCCTCGTTAACGGAAAGCCAAATTAAGGAAAGACCATCAGCAAAAATAGGCTTGCCACCCTCAAAGGTAGCTTGATTCCGGAGGAACCACACCACCCAAAAAACCGTGATGATAGAAGCCCGCCAGAGAGCTTTCAGTTGAGTGCTAAAGACAACCTTCATTGCCTCCTGCCAAAGGTCCAAACAAGTACCATCCAACTTAAGTTAATGACCAAATGTAGAGGAAACAACATCTCACAACCCACGAACAAAAGGACAGTCAAGAAACAGATGTCTTAAGTCTTCCTCGGCAGCACAACAAAACCGGCAACGAGATGAGGAAATAAAACCTCTGGCACGCAACGCAATATCCGTATGAATCTTACCATGAAACAAGTGACAAATGAAGACAGAGCGAGAATGAGAAATAAAAGATGCCCAAATCTGCTTACCCCAAAAAACAGAACTCTTAACCTTATAAAGAGAATCATAAGCAGATTTACAAGAAACAACACCATCTAGGGAACAAGTCCAAACTAATGAGTCTAGGTCAGTGCTTACCACCACCTTCTCAATCTCAGAAGCAACATCCAAGTGAGAAGTGTGAAAAGAAGCAGGAATATCCCAACCCGTAGCATCTGAGTAAATATCACCCACAACAGAATCCATAGGAGGTTGTAACGATGACCTATCTTCAACAAGATCAATCAATGGATCTCCCAACCAGTTATCTGTCCAAAAACGAACCTTAGAATGACGACCAACCAACCACCTAGACTCAATCATCAAAGGGGTATAATGTAATTTTAGACCTGGCCAAATAGAAGAAACAACACACCATGTTCTAGGTCTGTGATCCTAGGTGAAAAAACGAGCCCGAAGATATGTGAAAATAAAGGAGTCCTCTGTCAATATCCTCCATGTGAACTTCTTAAGCATGGCCTTGTTAAGAATACCAAGGTCTTTAACACCAAGACCACCATTATCCTTAGGCTTGCAGCAAGACTTCCAAGAAACTTGGACAGATTTACGACCATTGATCAAACCAGTCCAAAAAAAATTCCAAATAGCACCATTTAAATCTTTCAAAAGAGATGAAGGCCAGCGATAAACTTGAAATGAATGCAAGAAGGAACCCATAATCACTGAATTAATAAGACATAACCTGTTTGCCATTGAAAGAGGGAAACCCTTCCACGATTCCAATTTACTTTTAATTTTATCAATCCATGGAATTAGCCATCGACGTTTAGGTGCACCAATAAAAAGAGGGACTCCTAGATAAGTCATTGAACCACCGCCCTTACGCATCCTAAACATGGAGAGAAAATTGGTAATTCGAGGCCCAGAGATGCCTTTACCAAAAAATATGGAAGATTTTTCTCAATTAACTCGTTGACCTGAGAGAGAACCATAAAGCGCAAAAGCATCTAAAATCACACGTAAATTCTGAGGAGAAGCCCGGTAAAAGAGGATAACAACATCATCATAGAGAAAATGCGAAGGGGCACACATCCCAATCGGAGAAGAGATAGAAGTCATAGAGCCCGAGTTTACTAGATGCGTAAGATATTTGCTCAAAAAATCTTCTGCCAAACAAAAAAAAACAGGGAAAATAGCCCTAAGGGAAACCATTAATAAGAATTAAGATCCTAGCAGAATCAAAAATAGCCGCAACCCAACCAATAAAACTCTTAGATAAGCCAAAACACCGAAGGACTTCGAAGAGAAAAGGCCAACTAATAGAATCAAAAGCCTTATGAATGTCTATTTTTAAAGCCAAGTGCCCATCGCGACTATCATTACTCAACATATTAAAACATTCAGAAACACCAGCAATATAGTCTCCAATTTGACGACCCTTAATGAAACCAAATTGATTTAGGGAGATAATGCAGGAGCATATTTCGTCCAGGCAGTCAGCAATAATCTTAGTGATAACCTTAAACAGGAAATTACCAAGAGCAATCGGGCGAAACTGATCCACCATGAGAGCGTTCGGAGTCTTCAGAATAAGGACCAAGAAATTAAAATTTAAACCCGGAAAAACTCGACCAGTGTGGAAAAAATCCTGCACAGCTAAAACCACATCATGTCCCATAATTTCCCAACAATGAGAATAAAATATGCTTGAGAAACCATCAAGACCAGGAGCACTCAAAGGATCCATGTCAAAAACTGTACTCTTCACTTCATCGAAAGAGAGAACCTGGAGAATCGAAGCATTCTCATCAACAGTAACCAATAAGGGCACTTGCTCTCGAATTGTCAAGATCTGAAAAGAGATGCTGATAATATGAGGAAACATACTCACCAATTTCAGCTGGATCATAAGAAATATTCTCACCAATTTGAATAGAGGAAAGGGGCTTTTTCCCCCCTCTACACTTTAGCAATGAATGAAAAAAAATTAGAATTCCAATCACCTTCAACAAGCCACCTGACTCTACTTTTCTTTTCTAGAAAAATCTCATGTTGTTTTAGAACACTATTCAAATCTGCAATAGCGGTAATCTCAAGACGAAAAAGATCGTCTAAAAAACTTTCAAAATCAATCCTACCTTGAATAAGCATCACCTTCTCATTAGCATTAATGACATTCAGGGCAATATCCCCAAACACCTCCCAATTCCACCTCCTCAAGGCCTTCTTTAATAGCTTCAACTTATGAACAACAACCCCAGTACCACTTCCAGAAATAATGGATGACCAAACCGATCTAACCAAATTAAGGAAGGAAGGAAGGAAGAGAAATCCACATACCTTGAAATCTAAAGGGCTGTGGACCCGGCGAAACACCTGCAGAACAAGAAACCAATAAAAGGTGATGATCGGAATGAGATCTAGGTAAAGTAACACAAGCTATCTGTGACCAGGCATCCAGAAAAGATTGGGAATACATAGCTCTATCTAAACGAGAAAAAACCATACCACGCCTACTCCGGCCGATCCAGGTATGGAAAACTCCTTTCATTTCAATGTCAACAAGATCACAGACCGTCAAAGCAGCCTGGAAATCATCACATGAGATAGTAGAAATGTTACCAATGGTCTCATGAGCGCCTCGAATTGAGTTGAAATCCCCAAGCAAAAGCCACGGATCATTCAAGCTAGCAATGTCCATAAGAGAGCTCAAAAGAGATCTACGGGTGATGTAGTTCACACTGGCACAAATAAAAGAGATCTGATGGATAATCCCACATAAATTAGCAGAAACAGTAACATGTTGAGAATGAGATAGAACAATAGTAGCATCCTGAACAGCCGTAGACCTAAAAATCCACATACTAGGAATACCTCTAACATTAGTACCAATAAAGTGTAATCCCATAGAGCGCCAAAAAGTATGAGCAATTGAATTAAAAGTACATAACGGTTCAGTAATGCAAACAAAATTCGGTCTATGATGAGAACAAAAGTCTTTCAAAGTACGTTGGGTATCACTATTTGCAATACCTCTACAGTTCCAATAAAGGACAATCATTTATATAACAATTTATTTTTAGCAACCCTAGTTTTAGGCGAAACAACATTGGCAACCTGTTTTTTATTCTTCTTACCTTTTTTAGCGGTAACCTCCTTCTAACCTGAATCTTCCAATTGATCTGCCCAAGAGACTCCACCTTGAATACCTGCGATGTCTAAAGCTGCGGGGTGGCTGAAGTCTGATTCGGTGCCTTCACTATCAGTGTCAGAGCTAACTTCCTCCTCAAGAGTGTGAAAAAATGGCTCTACCGTGGGAGGATCTATCAAGGATTCCATATAAGCAATAACAGGATCTGTCGTGACATCAACATTTACACGCTCAGTGTGTAATGGGTCTATGGAATCATCCAAATGAACAGTGTTTTTCAAAGCCTCCCCGTGTCTAGGAGGGATGATTGGCCTGAGCGAACTAGAAGAGGCAGCCGGGTCTAGAGTTGTCTTGTTTGGAAGAGAGGCTACTGTTTCATCAGTATTAGTCACGATGGCTTTGTCATTAATACCTGATTTGATAAGTCTCAAAAACTTGAGAAGTCAAAACATCTCTTGACTTATGTTTCAGCCGGTACTCTTGTCGAGTTCTAGATCTTCCTCTTTCTGAATTCTTATCTTTTGGCTCTATGGTGACGGTTGCTATAAATCGGGTGGCATGATAACATGAGGCAGCTGGATGACCAATAGAGGAACAAACCGAGCATAAACTTGGAACATTCTCAAAATAAAGGGTCGGAAACAAACAATCTTCCCCAACCTCTATCATGATGGATTTAGGCAAAGGCTTAGAAAGGTCAACATTAATCAGCATGCGAGCAAAGTGGCCATAATCACCCTCTAGGGTAGCTTTGTCAAACTTTAGAGAAATTACGATCCCATGTGCCATGTCTGAAAGGATTTGAGGGTGCCAAAACTCCTAAGGTAAATCATAAAATCAAACCCATATTTGAGCATTCGTAGTGCGATATGTGTTGGAATTAAAACTCTGAGTCCATGGCTGAAGCCTCAGAATGCCAGGTTTCAAATGAAGTGATCCGATACCCCAAACTCTTGCTTTATCTTCCTTAGAATTCAAAAGAATTTGAAAGAATCCCTATCCAAGAGAGATGAGATGCCATTGAGAGTTTAATTTTCAAATAAATTGAAGTTTTTCTTTATGAGCCAATATCTTCCACGGTTCCTCTCCTTTTGACAAGACAACTCGACCGATAAAAGAATAACTATAAAGTTTCAACTGTTCTTCATAAACTTTTAGGTTGACTTTGACTACAACATAATCACCTTTTTTTCTTTGAAACCGAAGAAATCGGAGCAATGGCGGAGGAGATTACTTGGGCATAAGATTTCATTACTGGTTTGGGATTCGAAAGTTCATCCATGTGAGAGTCTGTTTGGATTAAAGGGGCTCTAACCCGCAGCTGAAGCTCTGGAAAGAGATCCGATAACTCCATAAAAGCCAAAGGTCTAAACAAACCAACAACTAAACACAAATTTTATTTAATTATCTTTGAGTTTAAATGGAATTTATAGACAAACACAAATATCATCATATCACGGCAAAAGAGAATATGCAGATGATCGGCGGCAGGACGGTGAGGCAACTGCGCAACGGAAGTAAGGAGGATGGACGGGATTTTTGGCGGTCGGAGAGCTAGCGCCGGAGTCGCCCGAACAGCTTACGTGAGAGACCACTCACGTGAAATCGGAACAGTAGGAGCAATCGGCGATGGGATCGAGAAGGCGAGCGATGGCGACGGGGTTGGAGTGGAGCTATCGACGACGTGTTGGGGAGGCAAGCAATGGTGATGGGTTAGATCGGAGTGGTGATAGGACGGCGGTGGCTAGGTCGTGAGATTCATTCTTTTTTTTTTTCAAATACCTGTTATACCCTCAGTCAACAGACAACCAACTCATATCTTATTATTTTTTATTAAATTGGAATACTTTTTTCTCTACATCTTCTTGTTATCAAAGCATATCATTCAATAGCATAGTTGATTGAGCATATTGCTTTGGGAAATTATCATTTCCCCCTATGTGGTTTGCCATATTAGATAAAATGGTCCCTCTAGTTTCAATAATGGTTAGTCAACTCTCTGAAACCCTAAATATTAGTCATTTTACCCCTTCTATTAAGTTTTCCACCCAACATCTCTTTGACCGTTAATTAAAAAATAAAAACACCTACATCAACAATTGAACCTTTGACTTTGTGGTTAAGAGCCACACGCTGTAACCAACTAAACTACTCCAACTCATTGTTAAAGAACTATCAATTTAAATGTATGTGTGTGTGTGTAAATATATATATACATATATATAATTTGTTTAAAATAATTTAAATCCGTTTATATAATTTAAAATAAACTCATATATATATATATATGTATATAATTTAAAATAAACTCATATCACATTAATGAAAAGAAAAAGAAAATAAAAAAAACAAAAGGAAACCCATAAAATCTAGAAAATCAAAGCCCATAAAGCTTATTTATTTATTTTTTGAATTTTTTTTTTGAATTTTTTTCTTTTCAAATAATATATTATTTCAATTTAATAAATAATAAATAAATAAATAAAAACCCTAGAAAATCAAAGCCAATAAATTGAAAAGGAAAAAAATTCGAAAACAAAAAAAAAAAAAAAAAAAAAAAAAAAAAAAAAAAAAAAAAAAAAAACAAAAAGAAAGAAAGAAAGAAAGAAAGAAAGAAAAATAATAATAATAAATTAGTTTTTTTGAATTTTTTTTCCCTTTTGTTTTGTTATTTTTTTTTTCATAAATTTGTTTTTATATATTATTATTAAATATGAGTTTATTTTAAATTATATAAACATATTTAAATTATTTTATACAATATATATATATATATATATATATATATATATATATATATATATACACACACACACACATTTAAATCAACAATCCTTTAACAATGAGTTGTAGTAGCTCACTTGGTTAGAGCTTGTGGCTCTTAACCACAAGGTTGAAGGTTCAATCCTTGATGGAGGTGTTTTTTTTTTAATTTTTTAATTAATGGTCAAAGGGATTTTGGATGGAAAACTTGACAAATGGGGCAAAATGACTAATATTTAGGGTCTCAAGAGGTTGATCGGCCATTATTGAAACTAGAGGTACCAATTTATCTAATATGGCAAACCTCAGGGGTGGAAATGATAATTTCCCTATTGCTTTTGCATTGATTGTGGAGGTTCAAGTCTCCACATTCTTCAATGTAATCATCTTAATGTATTTTTTATTTTATTCTCTTTTCCAATTCATTTCTTAAATTTTCATCTTCTTCGTAACAAAACAATTTATTTCTTTTTTCCGTCATTGTCAACTTCTTAACTACCCTCGATTTGTGATTACTTAATTCAATTTTTTTTTTGAGTAAAGCTAGACATCACAACCAATATCACAACTTTTCAATCATAACTCATATGGCAGTTGGGGTGTCAATTAGTAAATGGATACACATTAGTAATGATTTATCTTACTTACCTATGTATCCACTCATCAATTGACACATCAGCTACCACATGGGTTATGATTGAAAAGTTGTGATAGTGGTTGTGATTTCTAGTATTACTCTTTTATTTTACATTAATTTATCTATTATTATTTTGAACTTTTATTATTTTTAATAGTTTTAGTTTGACATACCTATCACAACCAATCAATAAACCCTAAAATCTCAAAATTTAACTTATTGTATTAAAATAGTCTATCTATTATTATAATTCATTTATTTTATCTTTAATATTTTTCTTTATATTATAGCTTAAATTTATTTAGAATCAATAATTTACCAATAATTAGAAAAATAAAAATTTCAAAAACATGTCTATTAAAATTTATTAATCAATTAATTTTGTATAAATTTAAAGTGAATTCATTATAAACACAAAAAAAAAAAAAAAAAAAAAAATTTATTATTACTGAATTATATTGTAATTTATTTATTTTATGAATAAATATTGTAATTTTCCATTGTTTATGTTGTTTTTCTTGTTTTTATTTATTTATTAATATTGTGTTTCTTGTTTTTATTATTTCTTTTTAAATGTAAGATTATTTAGTTCATATTGCATAAGTGTTTTATTTGTTTTATTTTATCTAAACTCGATTATATCATAAATTGTTTTTTATATCAATAAAAAACTTATTTTACTATGATCTTATTTTTTCAATATTTTTGTATATAATTGCTATTTTGTTCAAGTGCTCTATCTGGATAAAATTTTTGGGCCCGCCACTAATAAATCACTCTTTGCATTTGTTATGTGTATAAATTCGCCAGGCAGACACGTCATCAAAGGAGTCGATAAATGCTGAAGAAAAAATTGCCACGTCACTCGTTGACCGGGTCAAAAGAGAAAAACGTGACCAGTTAGTATGTCAACGTCTTAAGCCAATAAGTCAAAGGCGTGGTCGCCAGAGCTAGATATATACTTGCCACAGATAGAAACGTGGTCGCCGAAGGGTAATATCCAGGAGTGAAGGTGTTAGCTGCATCAGCATACTGGGCCCAAACCGACTCGGCAGAAACACAGAAATAAAACCCTAACTTCTAGAAAACCCATAGCAGCGAGAAATTATAAGAAGAGGAGGGAAGACTAAACTCAACACGGAGAAGTTAGAATAAAGAGGAAATCCTAATCCATTACGACCCGGGATTCCTAACATGAATCAAAGAGGAAATCATACCACCAACACAATTAGGACTAGGGAAAACCCTAACTATCATGTATAAATAGAACCACTTATCCCACGAGGGAAGGGTTCGAAAACCTAGAGAGAAAAGTGCAATTGTATGAGATATCTGAGTGTGTAACAAAGCAATAAGTCTAGTATTATTTTTCTGCCCTCTGGGGCGCCGTGGTTTTTTTCCCATTCAAGGATTTTCCATGTAAAATCTGTCTCTTGCATGAATTGATTATTCTTTCGTTTTACTTTGAGTTGATATAATTGTTGAATGTGTGGCAATCCAAATTTCACCGTCAACAATTGGCGCTAGAAGGAGGGGGTGAACCTTTGAGGAACCCTTGCAAATTGAAAAATATGAACAACGACGGTGACAAAGATGGTAACTCCAATGGAGATCTAATTGTTGAACCAAACGCACCGACAGGAGATAGGGCGGTGACGATCGGGAAACAATCGACAGCAACGCCAGGAACTAGGGCAGCCGACCCCGGGGTTCTGCAGCACTTCCAAACGGTGTTAGTAAACTTAATCAACGAGGCTAGCAAAATAGGGCTTTCGCTTCCCATAGGATTGGGAGTTTCTTCTCCCTATGAGTTAACCACTCCTGGAATCCAGCCGCCCGATAGACTACAGTTGAAAGTTCACATTGCAACCCCTGACGCTCAAGCAAGACAATCCACTGAAGAGACTCCCCAGGACCACCCTGAGGATTTCGAAGGGAGAAAACAAAGGAAGGGAAAAGGTGTGATGAATGAAGAATCTAGGGAGGAGCGAAACTAGATACGAACACATGGGGTTGAAACTAAATATAGCACGGTGTGTAAAAACCTATCTAGAGGGGGGGGGGGGGGGGGGGGGTGAATAGATTTTACACTTTTTACCCAATTTTTCGTGTTAGTCAAAATTACGAATTTACCCTCAAGATAATATAAACAAGCAAGTGTAATATGGTGCGGAAATTAAATCAACACTCGATTTTTACGTGGAAACCCTCACGGGAAAAACCACGGGCTATGTAAGTAAGCCACACTCGAACCTCTAATCCACTAAATGTGCAAACGATTACAACCTAATCCTGGAAGTAATCACACACCTACCTAATCCCGGTATGAGTGAACCTAGTCCAATTTGCTTGTGATCTAAGCAACCTAATCCCCGATTGCTACACACAAGACTTAGCTTCTCTAGAAGAGAATACAACCCTAAGTGAATATATGAAAATATCCAAAATGCAACATAGAGCAAGGGAAACCCTATATGCTTATCTAAGATGATTAATATGCAATTAAGAACAATCCTAGATATCAAAACTAAATGACATGTCAATTAGTTAAGCTAATCAACATTAAGCACAAAACCTAATATGCTAGAACAATACAACTTCTCAAACATACATCAAACTAATCTCAATCTTGTATTCAACAAATATAAAATCACATACAAGTAATTAAATTGAGATTGCTAGATAAGAGAAACACAAATATGTAAGATATTAGTGAAAAGCTTACCAAGCAAAGTATGATGAAGATTCCATGCTAGATGACATCTAGATGATCTATGATGATGCTAGATGATGATTGATGATCATGGAAATGTGTTTGAGTAATTAAAAATGAGTTCTTTGTGTATTTTTCTTCTCTTGAAAAATATCCTAAGTATGAAGCATGAATAAGAACTCTTGTAAGTGACCTAAAATCAAGTTAGCATATATATAGAGGCCATAAGTGAAGTGAGGTCGTTTTGAAAACTCGCCAGAAAAATGCACTGTGCGCTGGTGGACCTACGCTGGTGGACCAGCGCACAAGCACAAATTGGCTTGAGCGCTGGACAACAGGCGCTGCCACCAGCGCCAGTCCAGCGGCGCACACCTAGGCGATTGGCGCTGGTGGCTTGCGCTGGTCCACACCAGCGCACGACCAGCGGCGCTCCACTGGGCGTTTTACGCCGGTGAGCGGTGCTGGTCGACCGGCGCTGGTGGACCAGCGCACAGCCGAATTTTGTACCCCATAAGCAATCATGCAAGGGGTACAAAGTTAAACTAAGATGCATCCTAAAAGCCTAAATGCTATGATGTTTTAAACACAAGATGCAATCATAAAAACAAGCAAGAAGAGATGTAAATAAGCATTGATGCACAACAAAAAGAAACACAACATACAAAGATTAAACATATGCATGAGTTGTGAGTGTGTGCAACTATCTCTTCAAGACAAGTAAGCACTTAGAGTATTACCTTTGGTGCTTGTCATTAATGAGGTCTTCAAAGGGCCTAATGCACTAACAACAACATCTAAACTACCCTTACAAAGAATCCCCATTTATGGTTTGATCACGAAATAAGCCAATTAAAAACAACGGGAATCCTTACAATCTCCCCCTTTGGCTATTTCGTGACAAAAACCATCACTCACAATGATTCCTCACAAAAAAAAATAGAAACTACGGGATTACAAAGATATTCTACATTACAAAGAGATAAGAGAATGCAACTTGAAGTCTTCAATCCTCTTGTAGAATAATTGATCCCTGAAAAGAGTTTCTAACATTTCCAACACAAGAAAAGTGTGAGATTAATCATGTGAGAACAATACCAAGCATTTGCATTTTTAGAATTTAGGCACAACATTACCAAATGTATGCAATGTATGATAAATGCAATGCTCCCCCTCAATGCTTTATCTCCCCAAAGTGCACAATAGCTTCTCTATTTTGCAACTCCCCTTACAATATCCTACTCCCCCTTTTTGTCATAATATAGGCAAAGGAGTAGTCCCCAACCGGGTCACTCATAGCAACGAGAGATAGAAGCATGCAAGATATGCATATACATATAAGTCACGTTATGCACTTCAATTAATTTGAGAGAAACAAGGAGATTTATTTGTAGAAAATGTGTGAATCCAACATGCTTTGCATACAAGACATATAGCATTCAAGTCCAAAATACAATGGTATTTGGCAAAGCAAATGACAAAGGTTTCTAATAAGAATTCAAACCAATTTCACCAATGTCATGGGAAAAGCAAGGATATAGAGATTATTGATTTCAATTTAAGAGTAACTATATCCAACTTTATAAGCGAAACATGGCATGAGCGACTTTGCACCCTATTAGATTTTTCCGGATAAGATATCCGTATGATAGTAACCATGTTCAACTAATAAAGAAAAAGAGACATTTGGAATGTAAATTCCTTTGAACGGATACAAGATCCTTTATTCATTTTGAGTCTCATTAGCTTTCACACAAGTTTTGCATTTTTAAGAATATGCAATCATCAATTCATGCTTTTCATGTGAGCATGTTGTATGAATTTCATGCTTTTTCATTTAGCATTAGCATGTTATTTAAGAATCATCATGTCATGGAGATAACTATAAGTCATTCACATCATACTTCCTATGTAAATCTCCTAGTCCAAAAATGCATGTTTGAACATAAATATGACATGGATTGTAAACAAGCAAGGTTCACACTTATAGAATAGAAAACATATATACATATGTACAATCAAGCTTACTCAAGCAATTAAAAGAAGAGGCATAAGTTATTTCAAATTTTTTGCAAGATACAAGAATGCAAAATAGCTCTCTTTGCTTGAGTTCCCCATATGGGGTCAATCATAGAACATCACTCCACAAGACATATCCCAATAGATCTACTAAGAGTTTTAAATCGAGTAGCATCTAAGGGTTAGTAAATAGGTCCGCAAGTTGATCATTAGTACCTACATGTTCAAGTATTATGCATTTATTTTCAACAAGCTCTCTAATGAAGTGATGGCGGATGTCAATATGCTTAGTTCTAGAATGTTGAACCGGATTCTTGGAAATGTTAATAGCACTCATGTTATCACAAAAGAGAGTGAGAGTACCTTGGTTGAATCCGTAGTCTACTAGCATTTGCTTCATCCACATAAGTTGAGTGCATCCACTCCCCGCGGCTATGTATTCGGCCTCGACAGTGGACAAGGAAATTGAGTTTTGCTTCTTGCAAAACCAAGACACCAAGTTGTTGCCTAGAAAGAAGCAACCGCCCGATGTGCTCTTCCTATCATCACAATTTCCTGCCCAATCCGCATCACTATATCCTACAAGACTAGGATTAGTGTCAAATGAGTACCAAATCCCATAATTAGAAGTCCCATTCACAAATCGAATGACTCTCTTAACCGAAGAGAGATGGGACTCCTTGGGATCGGATTGGTACCTAGCACAAACTCCTACACTAAATGATATATCGGGCCTACATGCGGTTAAATAGAGCAAGCTCCCTATCATGCCACGATATAAGGTTTGGTCCACACTTTTTCCACTAGCATCCTTGTTTAGCTTCAAAGTGGTGCTCATAGGAGTGTCACAATGTTTGGCTTTTTCAAGACCAAACTTCTTCACTAGGTTTTTGGCATATTTGGCTTGGGATATGAAAATCCCATCATCTAGTTGCCTAATTTGCAAACCTAGGAAGTAACTAAGCTCACCAACAAGACTCATCTCAAATTCATGAGACATGACATCAACAAATTGTTGGACTTTGGTGTTGTTGGTGGAGCCAAAAACTATATCATCAACATATATTTGAGCTATGAAAAGCTCATCATTGTCTCTCTTGATGAATAGTGTCTTGTCAACACTACCTCTTGTGTAGTTGTTGTCAACAAGAAATTGAGTGAGGCGCTCATACCAAGCCCTCGGTGCTTATTTCAACCCATAAAGTACCTTCTTGAGGCGATAAACATGATTGGGGTGGTGTGCATCCACAAACCCCTTAGGTTGTTCAACAAACACTTCCTCTTGCAAGAAGCCATTGAGGAAGGCACTCTTGACATCCATTTGGTGCAATTTGAACTTGTGCACACAAGAGATGGACAAGAGAAGCCTAATGGACTCTAAGCGGGCAACGGGAGCAAAAGTCTCCTTAAAGTCGATACCCTCAATTTGAGAGTACCCTTGTGCTACAAGTCTAGCCTTGTTCCGCACTATGTTGCCATCCTCATCGGATTTGTTCCTAAATATCCATTTAGTGCCTATGACATTAGTGGTCTTAGGCCTAGGAACTAGAGTCCAAACCTCATTCCTTTCGAATTGGTTTAGCTCTTCTTGCATGGCAAGAACCCAAAATTCATCATTTAAGGCTTCTTCAACCTTTTTGGGTTCAATTTGAGAGGTGTAGCATGTATAGCTAATAAGATTAGCAAGTTGACGTCTAGTCCTAACACCCTCATTAACCTCTCCAATGATATCTTCTTTATCATAGAGTTTCCTAACCCATGGAGCGGGTTCTTTAGAGTCCAAGAGAGGAACTCTATCAATAGGTTGTGTGTCATTATTGTTGACATTAGATGTCCCAACATTAGGTGACACCACAACCTCCTCAAAAGGAGAACCATCACTGAAAATAACCTCCTCCTCATGATCATTAGACTTGAGCCTAGTATCATCAAATATGACATTGGATGATTCCATAACACTTAGAGTCTTTAAATTGAAAACTCTATAAGCTCTACTATTTAAGGCATAGCCAATAAAAATACCCTCATCACTCTTAGCATCAAATTTGCCAAGTTGATCACGGTCATTCAAAATGTAGCATTTGCTTCCAAAAGTGTGGAAGTAGCTAACATTTGGCCTCTTGCCTTTCCATAACTCATAGGAGGTGTTTCTAGTACCGGGCCTTAGGAACACTCTATTTCCTATATAGCAAGCTGTATTGATGGCTTCGGCCCATAGGTTCCTAGGGACATTGTTGCTAAGCAACATCACACGGGCCATCTCTTGAAGGACCCTATTTTTCCTCTCAACAACTCCATTTTGTTGAGGTGTCCTAGGAGTAGAAAATTCATGGGAGATGCCTAAACCATTACAAAAGGTTTCAAAGGTGGCATTCTCAAATTCCCTCCCATGGTCACTTCTAATCCGTTTTATGCTTTTAATATTAGAGTTCATTTCATTTTGAATTTTATTACAAAGCATTTTAAACTTATCAAAAGTTTCGGATTTTTCTCTAAGAAAATATGTCCATGTGAACCTAGAGAAATCATCAACACAAACAAAAATGTATCTCTTTCCACCCAAACTTTCGGTTTGCATGGGAGGTCCATGTGGAGAAGCTCAAGAGGCTCCTTGGTGGTGAGATACTTACCCTTTTTGTGCGTGCTTTTAGTTTGCTTTCCTTGTTGGCAAGGTCCACAAATACCATTGGCTTTCTTCCCAAGCTTAGGGAGGCCACGCACACAATTGAACTTTCCAAGGGTCCGTAGATCCCTAAAGTTCATGTGGCCAAGTCTTTCATGCCACAACTCAATTTGCTCATCCATGGACACATGATTTGATACAATACTAGCTTCAAGACAATAGCAATTGTCGCTAGATCTCATGCCCTTCAACAAGGTTTGTCCATCGGGTTTAAGGATAGAGCAATAATCTTTAGAAAACAAGACGGAATATCCTTCATCACTAAGATGTGAAATGCTTATTAAATTGGCTTTCAAGCCATCAACAAATAAAGCATTGGATAAGGAGGGTAATCCGGGAATGGAAATGGTTCCTTTCCCTACAACATTTCTTTTGGATCCATCACCAAAAGTGACATTTCCACCTTCCTCCATAACAAGAGTCTCGAAGAAACTCTTGTTTCCCGTCATGTGCCTAGAGCACCCACTATCCAAATACCAAAAATTAGAAGAATTTGCCTTCAAGGCTATTTGTGCAACATGGCAAACATTTTCATTCTTTCTAATCCACTTAGCAACAATTTTAGCTTTCTTAGTGATCTTTGGTACATGTGCTCTACTGTTTCTAGGATCATGCAAATCAATATTTTCATTCCTAGAAACATGCATCTTGGCTCTATTCTTTCTCTTGTCAATCATGCTTTGTTTTCTACACATTTTAATATATTGAAAGCAATTTGGTCTAATATGACCATCACAACCACAAAAGTGACAAATAGGGATGAAAAAAGGAATCATACCTCGCCTTTGAGCACGTCCATGTCTTTGTGGATAAGTGGGTTCAATCCATCTTCGTTGTTGAACCGGTCTTGGTTGCTTCCAAGCTTGAGGTTGCATGATTGGTCTCTTTCCTTTGTGAGCCAATTTGGGAGGAGTGTTGGCTTGAGGAACCTTAGGAGGTTGAGTTTGAGATTTCCTTCTTGGCCCCATTTTCACTTGTGCATTAGAACATTGTCCTACTTCTAACTTCTTCCTAGGAGGTTGCATAAATGAAGTTTCTTCGTTCTTCAAGCTCTTGACAAACACTGTCTTGTTAGAGGTTGAGACTTTCTTGCCATCTTCATACCCAAGACCTCTCTTGTCACTTGGACTCTTTCCAACACCAAGTAAGTGATCAAGCTTCTTGGTGCTAGAATCTATCCTAGCCAAGGACCCTTTAACTTCAACAAGTTCCCTTTTCAAGCCTTCTTCACTTCTCTTGGATAAGTCTAACTCCTCAATTAACTTATCCTCTCTCCTCTTCAATCTTTCCACTTGTTCACTTAAGTGGTCATTGTGAGCCGAAAGTTCAAGGTTTTCTTCTCTCAACCTCTCAATCTTTCTTGTGCTTTTAAGTGCTAAATCATTGAACTCGGCATGGTATTTAGCAAGCACCTTTTGCTCCACAAACTTCTTTTTAGAAATAGAAGAGGAGTCACTTTCTTCTTCACTAGAGTCAATTTCCTCTTGACTCAAATCCTCCTTTTCACTAGCACTTTTGCTGTTGTGAGAAAAGGCAAAAGCTAGGAAGTTAGCCATGAGCTCTTCCTCACTTGAAGACTCATCTTCCTCATTGGAGTCATCACTACTCCCACTCCAAGTGGCGGCCATCACTTTGCCCTTCTTCTTTTCATTGTGATTCGCACATTCGGGGGCAAAGTGACCAATCCCACCACACTCAAAGCATCGGACCCCTTTCCTTTCGGTCCTCTCTTGTCTAGGCTCAAACTTCTTGAAGGAACTCTTTTTCTTCAAATCTTGTCCTCTTAACCCAAATCCCTTCTTCTTCTTGAACCCCATAACCTTGTTGAACCTTTTCACAAATAAGGCAAGGTCTTCATCCGATTCATGCTTTGCCTCCTTTGCATCCTTAGATGCTTTCAAAGCTATTCCTTTAGACTTCTTAGGAGGAGTAGTGGTGCTAGGAGCCTTCCTAGACTCATATGCAAGGAGACGCCCAATTACCTCACTTGGCTTCATATCCATGTAGCCACTATTTTATTCTATGGCCACCTTTGATTCAAACCTATCGGGGAGAGATCTCATAATTTTTTGCTTGACTCTCCTATCCGAATACGGGTCTCCGAGTTGATGGCTTTGATTTACTATGTCCATCAATTTGATTTCGAAGTCATTGAAGCATTCATCCTCTCCCATCCTAAGTAACTCAAATTGAGTTTGGAGGACTTGAAGCTTGGACTCCTTCACCACCTCGGTTCCCTCATGTGCAACTTGAAGGATGTCCCATGCCACTTTTGCAATCTGAGTATTCTGAATAAGCTTGTATTGATTCTCATCCATTGCACACATAATGGCATGCATCGCCTTCCTATTCCACTTTGAAGCCTCAAACTCTTGCGCGTTCCATTGCGCCTTAGGCTTCAAAACATCTTCTCCTCCACCCGCGGGAGTCATCATAGGGAGATCATATCCGTCTTCCACCGCCATCCATGCACGGTCATGAATTTGGCATATGTAGGATTCCATCTTCCCTTTCCATTGGGAATAGTTCAAACCGGTAAGAAGTGGAGGCCTTGTGCTAGAAGCTCCTTCGTGGCCACCACCATTTCCACCGTTTCCACTCATAGTGTTTATGAATGAATGAAATGAATGCAAATGTATGAATAATCAAAAATCACACAAAATGCAAAACACACCAAAATAAGCAAGGATCACCTATGTATGTCTAGGAACCCGCTCCGATACCAATTGAAACTAAATATAGCACGGTGTGTAAAAACCTATCTAGAGGGGGGGGGGGTGAATAGATTTTACGCTTTTTACCCAATTTTTCGTGTTAGTCAAAATTATGAATTTACCCTCAAGATAATATAAACAAGCAAGTGTAATATGGTGCGGAAATTAAATCAACACTTGATTTTTACGTGGAAACCCTCACGGGAAAAACCACGGGCTATGTAAGTAAGCCACACTCGAACCTCGAATCCACTAAATGTGCAAACGATTACAACCTAATCCCGGAAGTAATCACACACCTACCTAATCCCGGTATGAGTGAACCTAGTCCAATTTGCTTGTGATCTAAGCAACCTAATCCCGATTGCTACACACAAGACTTAGCTTCTCTGAAGAGAATACAACCCTAAGTGAATATAGAATATCCAAAAAATGCAACATAGATGAAATTCCCTTAAGCAATATAGTGAAATATACCTAGATAAGTGAATAGGTATTTACTCAAATTCCCAATCTTAAAATGATGCGGAATATAAAAAGAAAATGCACACTTGATAGATTAGCAAATGAATTGATTTCACTAATAACAAGAGATAATCAATTTACAAGATATGCAATCAATGTAAGATAAGGAAGATAAAGAAAAGTAAAAACAAAAATGAACACAAGTATTTTTTACGTGGTAAAACCTCAAAGAGGAAACATCCACGGGTTGATACCACAACCACCGGCAAAGCAATCCACTATATGAAAAGGATTACACACTCAAGCTATCAACACAGATATCCGCTCAAGCTATCACCTCCTAATCTACCCTCGGGCAAAGTGAATCACCAAGCCTACTTCCTATCCGAGATGTATCCACCTCTAGAAAGCACTTCCTATCCAAGACGCTCACGTCTCTAGGAAGATTTCTGCTTGCCTATCCGGATCCTCCGACCTAGACAGTCTTCCTTGCTTGATTATCCGAGTCCTCCGACTCTAATCAAGAACTCTTGCTCTATCCACAAAGCTTCACTCACTTTGCTAGAGACTTCAACCTAATGCAAGGCTATGATCTACGTGATGCAAATGATGACACACAATCAAATTAAGCTTAATGATCAATCAAGCTCAGTACATGTTCAATGATAATCTAGAATAAGCTTTAACAATCAATTCACAAAAATATCTAGAAATCAAGACATGTAAATCAATAAGAACAAGGTATGAATATTCAATATATCACACTAAAAACCTAGTTCTTAGATCATGAAATTAACATAGAAAATAACATGAAGCACATCAAATATTCACTTTCTAGAATCAATTTCATGTTGAATCAAGTTTAGCACATATATGTTCAAGAGAAATCAAATGGCTAAAACTTAACAATCAATAGATCAACCACCCCTAGAATATGATCTAAACAGTTCTAAAACACATATCATCATCAATTAGAAAGATTAAAAGAAATGATCAAAAGATGAAGTGAGAAGAATATGTTACACATACAAATGTAGAATTTGGACTGAAAATGCTTGCTGCGAAAAATCACAAAATCCTTTGACTCTAAAATTGCTTGGGTTTGTTCCTCTCATCAAGACCAACATTTTTGGCTTTTGAATCAATGAATCAGAGTTGAGATGAGAGAGATATGGTGAAATTAAGATTTGAAAAATTGTAAGAAAAAAATTCTGCACACCAAAAAAAAAAATGTTCTTCTTTTTCACTCTTGTTTTGAATTACCGTGAGAGAGGGAGAATAAATTGAGTGAGACCATGATCAGGTGAGGTAAGCTCATGTGAGTAACAAATCATATGACCAATAGGAAGAAAGACCAAAGACACCACATGCTATGATTGACCATGCACACCAAACACCATATGCATGCAATACATATGACAAAAACCCATTAATTCATGAAATGAATTTGCAATCAGCTCTACTGGCCGTTTGCTACACGGGGACAGAGGCCATGTTATGGCGTGTGCCTCACGTGGCCCCAATGGCCAAGGGGGGCAAATGGCAATTTGCCACTTTTATCCTTTCGCACCCTTTCGCACATCTCTCACATTTTTTAACCGTTCTCCGATCACCGAACTCCGAATTCGAATCCGTTTTCGGATTACGAACCGAACTCCCTCCACGAACTAGACATCAACAAAACTTTCATAAAAAAATGGAAATCGAAAAGATGAAAACCATGTACGATAAAAGTACGGAAAGTTTCGTAACTTCCAACTCGGAACTCGAAACTCGAAAACAAAATGAGTGAGTAAACGAACGACCGGAACTCAACAAGGAATCATTTGAGAACATATTCAAGTCCAAAACATAAAATACAAAACAAATAAACACATATTCACACAAGCATGCCATATCAAAGAGATAGTCACAAAGCATGCAATTCTACAATGTTTATTATTAAAGAACAATGCATGAGCATACTATGAAGTGTGTGAAAGTGTTATACAAAATGTTTGAACCACGATGCAGGGACACACATGTATGAATTGGTGTGTGTGCGCTAACGCCTTGCAATAGGATGGAAGTCAAGATATACCTTGACGCTTTCACCTCTTGAAGACGACTTTTGCACTAGACGTTGCTTTCCACTTTTTAAGCTTCCTTTCTTCAAATAATGTCCTAAGAAACAACTAATACAAACATAGAGTGTTTGCAATGGAATCAAGCCAATACAAATCATAAACCTTACAATAGAGCAAGGGAAACCCTATATGCTTATCTAAGATGATTAATATGCAATTAAGAACAATCTAGATTTCAAAACTAAATGACATGTCAGTTAGTTAAGCTAATCAATATTAAGCACAAAACCTAATATGCTAGAACAATACAACTTCTCAAACATACATCAAACTAATCTCAATCTTGTATTCAACAAATATAAAATCACATACAAGTAATTAAATTGAGATTGCTAGATAAGAGAAACACAAAATATGTAAGATATTAGTGAAAAGCTTACCAAGCAAAGTATGATGAAGATTCCATGCTAGATGACATCTAGATGATCTATGATGATGCTAGATGATGATTGATGATCATGGAAATGTGTTGAGTAATTAAAATGAGTTCTTTGTGTATTTTTCTTCTCTTGAAAAATATCCTAAGTATGAAGCATGAATAAGAACTCTTGTAAGTGACCTAAAATCAAGTTAGCATATATATAGAGGCCATAAGTGAAGTGTGGTCGTTTTGAAAACTCGCCAGAAAAATGCACTGTGCGCTGGTGGACCAGCGCTGGTGGACCAGCGCACAAGCACAAATTGGCTTGAGCGCTGGACGACAGGCGCTGCCACCAGCGCCAGTCCAGCGGCGCACACCTGGGCGATTGGCGCTGGTGGCTTGCGCTGGTCCACACCAGCGCACGACCAGCGGCGCTCCACTGGGCGTTTTGCGCCGATGAGCGGCGCTGGTCGACCGGCGTTGGTGGACCAGCGCACAGCCCAATTTTGTACCCCACAAGCAATCATGCAAGGGGTACAAAGTTAAACTAAGATGCATCCAAAAAGCCTAAATGCTATGATGTTTTAAACACAAGATGCAATCATAAAACAAGCAAGAAGAGATGTAAATAAGCATTGATGCACAACAAAAAGAAACACAACATACAAAGATTAAACATATGCATGAGTTGTGAGTGTGTGCAACTATCTCTTCAAGACAAGTAAGCACTTAGAGTATTACCTTTGGTGCTTGTCATTAATGAGGTCTTCAAAGGGCCTAATGCACTAACAACAACATCTAAACTACCCTTACAAAGAATCCCCATTTATGGTTTGATCACGAAATAAGCCAATTAAAAACAACGGGAATCCTTACAGGGGTCAATTCCAATGACACATACCAAAGGAACCTGTAAGGATTCCCATATCTTGATTGGCTTATTTCGTGGACAAACCACGTGTTGGGGATTATATGTAAGGGTAGCTTAAGTGATTCATGATCAAGCTCCAAGACCCTCTCAAGTCCTTAAGGTTGACAAGCACTCCAAAGGTATATCTCTAGTGCTTAGTTTTCGTTGAAGAGATTTAGATTGCACACACACACTTAGCATACTTGCATTTGTGTGCATACTCTTCACATGTCACATTACACACTAGCACCTTGTTGATATATCTTGTTGTGTGTGTATGTGTCTTGTAATTCGTTTACCGATATTGATCGGAAACGTCCGCGCTTGCACGATGGTGTGCATGTCTTAGCGCGACGGTTGACCACTTGAGAAGGTCTCATTCTTCTCTTGGATAAGTGGTAGTTTTTGGTTTGGTTGTTTGGAGTAAAGTGTCTAGTTTCAAAAGATTGAATTTCAATGATTTATATGTTTTTCAAAACTGACCTTTGTATGGTCTTATGACCATAACTTTTTACAAAAAGATTAAAATTGAGTTTTGTAAAATTCTGGGCAAACTAGACACCCATACCTTTCCAACGGTATATTATTTGTAATATTTCATGACCGTTTGGATTGGTTTTGAAAATTCCAAAGTGACCACTAAAAAAAGGGCATCACAGCTGTGATCCGAATCTGACCATTGGTCACTCAATTGACCATAACTTTTTCTACAGACATCAAAATGTCATTCCATAAATTGGAGTAGAATGTAGACTTCCATACCTTTCCAACGATATATCATATGAAAGGTTTCGATGTCGTTTGGTCATGTTTCGGTGTGCTCAAACATTGAGCTATGCTGTGACGGATTTATGCGGACTGTGACCGCAAAATCTGGGCGACGAATTGCAACCAGTGTCAGGTGCATTTCTGCGCCCTTGTTTCTGCGGGCATGGTCAGCAGAATTGCCCGCCGAATTGGTCCATAAAGTTGGGACAAAATTGTCATTTCACCCAACTTTTTTCACTCTCTATAATACATCATTATCTATGGTTCTAACTACATGTTCTTTAACTCTAAGAACCCTAAACTTCAAAGAGAGACACTTGAGAGAAAATCAAATCAAGAACACATTTTTAACACTCAAAAACCATTCTCATATGCATCAAAATATCATCTAGCATTTTCTAGCATAGTTAGGATGCTTGCTTGCTTGGGTTTTGGTCAACACACATTCTTTGGTAAGTTCTTCACTATTATCATATATAATTAGTGTTTTATTTATCATTGACATCTCTTATATTATTTGTATATTCTTAGAATATATTCTAGATACAAAATAGAGATTGTTGTGTTGACATGATTGAGTATTGTATTGTGCTAGCATATTAGGTTTTGTGCTTAATATTGATTAGCTTAACTAATTGACATGTCATTTAGTTTTGATATCTAGGATTGTTCTTAATTGCAATTAATCATCTTAGATAAGCATATAGGGTTTCCCTTGCTCTATGTTGCATTTTGAATATTCACATATATTCACTTAGGGTTGTATTCTCTTCTAGAGAAGGTAAGTCTTGTGTGTAGCAATCGGGATTAGGTTGCTTAGATCACAAGCAAATTGGACTAGGTTCACTCATACCGGGATTAGGTAGGTGTGTGATTACTTCCGGGATTAGGTTGTAATCATTTGCACATTTAGTGGATTCGAGGTTCAAGTGTGGCTTACTTACATAGCCCGTGGTTTTTCCCGTGAGGGTTTCCACGTAAAAATCAAGTGTTGATTTAATTTCCGCACCATATTACACTTGCTTGTTTATATTATCTTAAGGGTAAATTCGTAATTTTGACTAACACGAAAAATTGGGTAAAAAGCGTAAAATCTATTCACCCCCCCCCCTCTAGATAGGTTTTTACACACCGTGCTATATTTAGTTTCAATTGGTATCGGAGCGGGTTCCTAGACATACATAGGTGATCCTTGCTTATTTTGGTGTGTTTTGCATTTTGTGTGATTTTTGATTATTCATACATTTGCATTCATTTCATTCATTCATAAACACTATGAGTGGAAACGGTGGAAATGGTGGTGGCCACGAAGGAGCTTCTAGCACAAGGCCTCCACTTCTTACCGGTTTGAACTATTCCCAATGGAAAGGGAAGATGGAATCCTACATATGCCAAATTCATGACCGTGCATGGATGGCGGTGGAAGACGGATATGATCTCCCTATGATGACTCCCGTGGGTGGAGGAGAAGATGTTTTGAAGCCTAAGGCGCAATGGAACGCGCAAGAGTTTGAGGCTTCAAAGTGGAATAGGAAGGCGATGCATGCCATTATGTGTGCAATGGATGAGAATCAATACAAGCTTATTCAGAATACTCAGATTGCAAAAGTGGCATGGGACATCCTTCAAGTTGCACATGAGGGAACCGAGGGTGGTGAAGGAGTCCAAGCTTCAAGTCCTCCAAACTCAATTTGAGTTACTTAGGATGGGAGAGGATGAATGTTTCAATGACTTTGAAATCAAATTGATGGACATAGTAAATCAAAGCCATCAACTCGGAGACCCGTATTCGGACAGGAGAGTCAAGCAAAAATCATGAGATCTCTCCCCGATAGGTTTGAATCAAAGGTGACGGCCATAGAAGAAAATAGTGGCTACATGGATATGAAGCCAAGTGAGGTAATTGGGCGTCTCCTAGCACCACTACTCCTCCTAAGAAGTCTAAAGGAATAGCTTTGAAAGCATCTAAGGATGCAAAGGAGGCAAAGCATGAATCGGATGAAGACCTTGCCTTATTTGTGAAAAGGTTCAACAAGGTTATGGGGTTCAAAAGAAGAAGGGATTTGGGTCAAGAGGACAAGATTTGAAGAAAAAGAGTTCCTTCAAGAAGTTTGAGCCTAGACAAGAGAGGACCGAAAGGAAAGGGGTACGATGCTTTGAATGTGGTGGGATTGGTCACTTTGCCCCCGAATGTGCTAATCACAATGAGAGGAAGAAGGGTAAAGTGATGGCCGCCACTTGGAGTGGGAGTAGTGATGACTCCAATGAGGAAGATGAGTCTTCAAGTGAAGAAGAGCTCATGGCTAACTTCCTAGCTTTTGCCTCATCTCACAAGAGCAAAAGTGCTAGTGAAAGGAGGATTTGAGTCAAGAGGAAATTGACTCTTTTGAAGAAGAAAGTGACTCCTCTTCTAGTTCCAAAAAGAAATTTGTGGAGCAAAAGGTGCTTGCTAAATACCATGCCGAGTTCAATGATTTAGCACTTAAAAGCACAAGAAAGATTGAGAGGTTGAGAGAAGAAAACCTTGAACTTTTGGCTCACAATGACCATTTAAGTGAACAAGTGGAAAGATTGAAGAGGAGAGAGGATAAGTTAATTAAGGAGTTAGACTTATCCAAGAGAAGTGAAGAAGGCTTGAAAAGGGAACTTGTAGAAGTTAAAGGGTCCTTGGCTAGGATAGATTCTAGCACCAAGAAACTTGATCATTTACTTGGTGTTGGAAAGAGTCCAAGTGACAAGAGAGGTCTTGGGTATGAAGATGGCAAGAAAATCTCAACCATTAACAAGACCGTGTTTGTCAAGAGCTTGAAGAATGAAGAAACTTCATTTGTGCAACCTCCTAGAAAATGTTAGAAATAGGACAATGTTCTAATGCACAAGTGAAAATGGGGCCAAGAAAGAAACCTCAAGCTCAACCCCCTAAGGTTCCTCAAGCCAACACTCCTCCCAAATTGGCTCACAAAGGAAAAAGACCAATCATGCAACCTCAAGCTTGGAAGCAACCTAGACCGGTTCAACAACGAAGATGGATTGAACCCATTTATCCACAAAGACATGGACGAGCTCCCATGCGTGCACAAAGACGAGGTATGATTCCTTTTTTCATCCCTATTTGTCACTTTTGTGGTTGTGATGGTCATATTAGACCAAATTGCTTTCAATATATTAAAATATGTAGAAAACAAAGCATGATTGAAAAGAGAAAGAATAGAGCCAAGATGCATGTTTCTAGGAATGAAAATATTGATTTGCATGATCCTAGAAATAGTAGAGCACATGTACCAAAGGCCACTAAGAAAGCTAAAATTGTTGCTAAGTGGATTAGAAAGAATGAAAATGTTTGCCATGTTGCACAAATAGCCTTGAAGGCAAATTCTTCTAATTTTTGGTATTTGGATAGTGGGTGCTCTAGGCATATGATGGGAAACAAGAGTTTCTTCGAGACTCTTGTTATGGAGGAAGGTGGAAATGTCACTTTTGGTGATGGATCCAAAAGAAATGTTGTAGGGAAAGGAACCATTTCCGTTCTCGGATTACCCTCCTTATTCAATGCTTTATATGTTGATGGCTTGAAAGCCAATTTAATAAGCATTTCACATCTTAGTGATGAAGGATATTCCATCTTGTTTTCTAAAGATTATTGCTCTATCTTTAAACCCGATGGACAAACCTTGTTGAAAGGCATGAGATCTAGCGACAATTGTTATTGTCTTGAAGCTAGTATTGTATCTAATCATGTGTCCATGGATGAGCAAATTGAGTTGTGGCATGAAAGACTTGGCCACATGAACTTTAGGGATCTACAGACCCTTGGAAAGTTCAATTGTGTGCGTGGCCTCCTTAAGCTTGGGAAGAAAGCCAATGGTATTTGTGGACCTTGCCAACAAGGAAAGCAAACTAAAAGCATGCACAAAAAAGGTAAGTATCTCACCACCAAGGAGCCTCTTGAGCTTCTCCACATGGACCTTATGGGTCCCATGCAAACCGAAAGTTTGGGTGGAAAGAGATACATTTTTGTTTGTGTTGATGATTTCTCTAGGTTCACATGGACATATTTTCTTAGAGAAAAATCCGAAACTTTTGATAAGTTTAAAATGCTTTGTAATAAAATTCAAAATGAAATGAACTCTAATATTAAAAGCATAAAACGGATTAGAAGTGACCATGGGAGAGAATTTGAGAATGCCACCTTTGAAACCTTTTGTAATGGTTTAGGCATCTCCCATGAATTTTCTGCTCCTAGGACACCTCAACAAAATGGAGTTGTTGAGAGGAAAAATAGGGTCCTTCAAGAGATGGCCCATGTGATGTTGCTTACCAATAATGTCCCTAGGAACCTATGGGCCGAAGCCATCAATACGGCTTGCTATATAGGAAATAGAGTGTTCCTAAGGCCCGGTACTAGAAACACCTCCTATGAGTTATAGAAAGGCAAGAGGCCAAATGTTAGCTACTTCCACACTTTTGGAAGCAAATGCTACATTTTGAATGACCGTGATCAACTTGGCAAATTTGATGCTAAGAGTGATGAGGGTATTTTTATTGGCTATGCCTTAAATAGTAGAGCCTATAGAGTTTTCAATTTAAAGACTCTAAGTGTTATGGAATCATCCAATGTCGTATTTGATGATACTAGGCTCAAGTCTAATGATCATGAGGAGGAGGTTATTTTCAGTGATGGTTCTCCTTTGGAGGAGGTTGTGGTGTCACCTAATGTTGGGACATCTAATGTCAACAATAATGACACACAACCTATTGATAGAGTTCCTCTCTTGGACTCTAAAGAACCCGCTCCATGGGTTAGGAAACTCCATGATAAAGAAGATATCATTGGAGAGGTTAATGAGGGTGTTAGGACTAGACGTCAACTTGCTAATCTTATTAGCTATACATGCTACACCTCTCAAATTGAACCCAAAAAGGTTGAAGAAGCCTTAAATGATGAATTTTGGGTTCTTGCCATGCAAGAAGAGCTAAACCAATTCGAAAGGAATGAGGTTTGGACTCTAGTTCCTAGGCCTAAGACCACTAATGTCATAGGCACTAAATGGATATTTAGGAACAAATCCGATGAGGATGGCAACATAGTGCAGAACAAGGCTAGACTTGTAGCACAAGGGTACTCTCAAATTGAGGGTATCGACTTTGAGGAGACTTTTGCTCCCGTTGCCCGCTTAGAGTCCATTAGACTTCTCTTGTCCATCTCTTGTGTGCACTGATCGGTTCTTTTCTATACATGTTTTAGGCCCCGAATTCCTATTATTTATGCTTTGTTCTTGAGTAAACTAGGTTGTTTAATGTGTTTGTTGAGCATGTGTAGGTCCATTCCATTCTAGTGGTGTTAAATCTTATTTTGGAAGAAAAGGAATCAAAAGATGGAGAAAATGAGTAAATTGGAAGAAACAATGAAAAGATGATTTTCGGCCAGTGCAGAACCCCTATGTTGCGGGGCCCATATCTCTCAGCTCCGATTGAATTGTGTGTCCTACCACCTATGGATTGAAAGCCCCGGAAGTCTAGTTTCCGACACACTTTTCGGATCGTAATTCCGATATTCCTAGAAGAAGTTATGACCAATGTAGTAACCGAAGGTCAGGCCTGAAATGTTTACCGCGGCCCAGACCGCCCACCGTGCAACTTGCCTGGGCAGCTAGCCATAACAGAACAAGTCCGCTTCTTGTGCAGCTGTGGAGGCAACTTGCTTGGGCAGCGACCTGGGCAGCGGTAATTCGTAAATTTGGTTCGTTTGGGACATCAAGTAACCTATTTTTGAGAGGATTATATATAGGAATTGATATCTTATTTTGAGGGGAGAGCCACCACAAGGGGATTAGACCCAAAAACACCATTCTTTCACATTCATTCATTCCATCAGAGGAGATTACTTGGAGCAGGAAGACGACGGAGATATCAAGTCAGAAGCATCGCACCATAATGGGTTCTATCTTCATCTCTTCTATGTTTTGTTCTCTCCATTGATGTGTAACTAAACCTTTATTAGGGGATTGATGTAACCAATTTTGGACAACTCTATGTAATCAATTAGTCTATCTTTTTGTTAATCAATTGGGTTTTAGTCTTGTCTATTGAATTAATTGCTCTATATTATTGATTCATATTATTTTGTGGCCTCAATTGATATGAGTTTGTGATTTAGTTTATCCATGAGATTAGGGTTTGGATGTGAATGACCTTTCCATTTAAATCACAATCATAAGCTTAATAGACTTGAAAGTTAATGTTTGCATGGCCTTGTTGCATTGATTTGGCTTAGAGTTTTGTTCATAGGGATTTCATTACCATCACTCGACACATGGCCTTTGTGCGAATGGTGGGAAGGAGATTCGTTCTTAATTGTTTATCAAAACAAGCCTTAAACTTTATTGAAGTGTTTATTGAGACTAATTGAGAGCATTGAGTGTCTAAGAAAGGTGCATCGATTCCCTAGTATCTCCCCATATATTCATTCTTTGATTTGATTATTCGTTGATTTGATTTTTAGTTCAAGTAGTCATAATTTAGGTTAATTTTAGAATTAAACAATTTCCAAAGCAAAGCATTATGCAATTTAGTTTCTTCGCACTTAGAGTAATCCTTGCTAGATTAATTGGCTTTGACCGATAGAATCGCCGATCCCAGTGAACGAACTTTCTTAGTAAATTGAACACAGATTTTACTGCATCAATTTTGGCGCCGCTGCCGGGGATCGGTATAGAATCTATTAGTTGAATCTAGTTAATTTAGTTAGGTAGTGTGTGTCATTAGATTTTTTTTTTAGTTTTAGTTCTTTTTGTTTCATCTTACTTCGTGGTAGTTGTGTTTTTGGTGTTTCAGGTTTCACAGTTACATGAACGGACGTCGTTATCTTGGAGGTAATCTAATCCTTGCTAACGATGAGATTGACCGAGTAGGCTGGGTTGCTAGACAGCTCGAAGAAATAGATCTTTCTATTGAGAAATGGATACACTGCAGCCAGAAAACTACCCAAGGAATGCAAGCGAATTCTTTTTGTCACTTTTTGAAGACAAAGGTGAGAAAGATGTTCTTATAGGGGAGACTTGTGCAACAAAAACATCATCAAAAATCAGTAATCTGAAGAGTGAAAATGCTAACTTGATGATGGAATTAGAGGCCCTTAGGAAGGAAAGAGATGAGGCAATTAAGAGGGCAGAAGAGCTTGCAAGGTTGGTTGAAGAACAAGAGGAAGATTTTTCCCACAAGACAAGGAAAATCCAAAGGCAAGCAGAACTAAAAGACCAGACAATAGATGCCATGAAGGAGGAATTGTGCAAAAACGAGAATGCTTTGAGAATAGCAAAGGTGAAGGAAAGCGATTATTTAGTGGAGCTTGAAAAGGCCGAAAGTACTATCAAGATCTTGACCAAGGAACAAGGCGTTAAGGGAGAGACCTTCGGGTGTATCATCATCAACGGAGATTCAAGCCATTCCAATGCAAAGGTTAGTAATATCACATGTGGTCCTCCATTTTTTCCTTACAATTGTTATTTTTGCCATACCAGGGGTCATAAAAGGGCCCAATGTGCGGAGTTTATTGAAAGATGCAAAAAGAAACAAAGAAAGCCGAGAGGAAAACCAAGGAGAATTCGACAAGTTTGGGTCCGCAAGGACAAATTGGATACGGTAAGAGAAACTATCACTGATGGGAAGAATGCCCCTGATATAAAAGAGTGTCTTAAACTCCTTGACACAAATGGTGGTAGTACGAGCGGAGAGGTCGCTCAGTTGAAAGTCTTCGTGCCTTCAGAGCCGTAGTGCTCTCACACGTCTTGCCTAGATGTTAAATAAAGCGCTTTGTGGGAGGCAACCCACCTAGGTACTTTCTTTTTAGTTTTTAGTTTTTAGTTTTCTAGTTTTTTGTTTTGTGTGTTGAGTTCATACATGCCATGCTTTTTCTTTATTCGTTGTCCATGCTTTTAATGTCATACAAACATTGAGGACAATGTTTAGATTAGGTTTGGGGGTGTGAATTCGTGTTTGTTTGATTTTTTTCGATTCATTGATAAATCTGCGAAAAAGTGTCCTGTTTTGAAAATTTTGAGGCAAACGTTTTGTTAAAACTGTATTGATTGGTGAGGAAATAAATTTTTCCGTCCAAGATGGTTTTTCGTTTTTTCGATACGAATCCAACGGTATAAAGAATGAAAAATTCTGGGCAGTGGTTAAAAAGTTATGAATGTTTCTTCGACCAAAGGTCGTGGGCAATGCCCTGTTGTTGCGAAACAGTGCGTGCACTGTCTTCTTCGTCTGTTCTCTCACTTTTCCAATGCGAATTTTGAAATATGTTCTACATGAAAAGTGTGTGTTTGCATGTCTATTATCTTGTGCTAAAATTTGGTTAACTTTTGTTGAGTCATGTGAGAGATATACGTTAAAGAACAGACGTAGGTCGATTTCGAAAGTCATTAGTTTTTGAATTTTTGTCCTCCATGTTGAGATGCTTCTTTTTATGTGCTTTAAGAGCCGTAATATATGCTTTATTCACTGAGTTTAAACTAACTTCTTGTCACTTAGAGTATTGCATTGCATTTTTCAAAACTTATGACATGCTCTTGATGTGATAGTGGATATGATGCTTAGTTGGATTACCATGATTAATAGTGGAGACTACCCTTGTGAGTTCACTAAGCCAAAAAGCATACATAAATGACATGATATGAGGGATATTTTGTTTCTACTCTTTAAACACTCAGTAGGTTCTTAGCATTAGATTCGATCTCTATAGGTTGTACATTGAGCATTAAAGAACAATTCTCATAAAAAAGATATCACATGTGGACTTGCTCTTGATTTGGTTGAACCATTAGAAGTGATATAGGCAATGTGTGCTTGAACTCACTTAAAAGGCCTTAAATATTTCCTACCTTATGTGTGTGCTCCATAGCCCTGTTTGAAGCCAAACACAATAAGCCTTTTTCTTTCATCACCCACATTAACTTAACCCCAATAAGCCGTAATTTAGCCATACCATATAGCTTGGGATCATATAGAGGAAGTGATGAAGATGATTGAAGGGAGTTCTAAATGTGCGACTCGTGATGTACATGTACCAAAGAAAAAGCAAGAGAACAAACACCAAAGTGGTGTCAAGAAGAAATAGATGGAAAAATTGTTATATTGAAAAGGAAAAAGAAAAAGAAAAAAAAAAGAATGAGATAAATGAATGAGATGATGAATCAAATAAAAGAGAAAAGGAATAGAGCTTTACAATGAAGTGATGAGGAATCAAAGTCAACTCAAGAAGGAGAATGAACGAAAATTGTTCAAGAAGCCTAGATGCAAGTGGAATGAAGAATTCGAAGAAATTCAGCCGAGTATGAAGATTGCTGAAGAATTTCTCGATATGATCCTAAGTTTGTTTGCTATCCTTTTCCCGTTCTTTCTTAGCCTTCACCCAATGGCCCCGTTACAACCAAAGAAAAGACCTAATTGATCTTTTGGGGATGCCAGCTCGAGAGTAAGGTAAACATGTGCTCTATCTTGTTCTTAATGTTTGATTCTTTTCTTGAGATCTTTTGCATACAAATCAAGCGTTCTTTCAATAACATATTCATATGCGATTATAATTTGAAATTTCTTGTGCATAACTTCTTTCGCATATGCTTGATGAGTGTATTTTCCTAGGTTCTGTATGAAATATGAGCGATATCTTGTAAGAATTAGAGTTGAGACGAATTATATCTATGGCATTTGGCGAATGTGTTTTTGAAGCTAGAATGTCTTGAGCTTGGGCTTTTCATTAAAATTGAGCAATGCTTTCAAATTTGTGACTTAACTTTAGTCTTTACCTATTGGCTCTAGCATGCATTGGCTTGAAAGGTACATGTGAGTTTGCATCTTGATTATTTAGCTTTTCGCAGAAATATGTTTGTGGGTAGCATAGCTGTAAACCCTCAGGAGACAACACTCCTCCTACTAGGGACACCTAGAGGTTTAAAGGCTTGTAGCATACGCTCAATGCTATCGTGTTCCCTACGAAAGTGGCCTAGCTTAGATTTAATTTTGTTTTTAGATTTTTAGTTTTTGTTTTTAGTTTTGTTTTGCTCGAGGACTAGCAAAAGATAGGTTTGGGGGTATTTGATCGGTTCATTTCTATACATGTTTTAGGCCCCGAATTCCTATTATTTATGCTTTGTTCTTGAGTAAATTAGGTTGTTTAATGTGTTTGTTGAGCATGTGTAGGTCCATTCCATTCTAGTGGTGTTAAATCTTATTTTGGAAGAAAAGGAATCAAAAGATGGAGAAAATGAGTAAATTGGAAGAAACAATGAAAAGATGATTTTCGGCCAGTGCAGAACCCCTATGTTGCGGGGCCCATATCTCTCAGTTCCGATTGAATTTGTGTCCTACCACCTATGGATTGAAAGCCCCGGAAGTCTAGTTTCCGACGCACTTTTCGGATCGCAATTCCGATATTCCTAGAAGAAGTTATGACCAATTTAGTAACCGAAGGTCAGGCCTGAAATGTTTACCGCGGCCCAGACCGCCCACCGTGCAACTTGCCTGGGCAGCGATCCATAACAGAACAAGTCCGCTTCTTGTGCAGCTGTGGAGGCAACTTGCTTGGGCAGTGACCTGGGCAGCGGTAATTCGTAAATTTGGTTCGTTTGGGACATCAAGTAACCTATTTTTGAGAGGATTATATATAGAAATTGATATCTTATTTTGAGGGGAGAGCCACCACAAGGGGATTAGACCCAAAAACACCATTCTTTCACATTCATTCATTCCATCAGAGGAGATTACTTGGAGCAGAAAGACGACGGAGATATCAAGTCAGAAGCATCGCACCATAATGGGTTCTATCTTCATCTCTTCTATGTTTTTGTTCTCTCCATTGATGTGTAACTAAACCTTTATTAGGGGATTGATGTAACCAATTTTGGACAACTCTATGTAATCAATTAGTCTATCTTTTTGTTAATCAATTGGGTTTTAGTCTTGTCTATTGAATTAATTGCTCTATATTATTGATTCATATTATTTTGTGGCCTCAATTGATATGAGTTTGTGATTTAGTTTATCCATGAGATTAGGGTTTGGATGTGAATGGCCTTTCCATTTAAATCACAATCATAAGCTTAATAGACTTGAAAGTTAATGTTTGCATGGCCTTGTTGCATTGATTTGGCTTAGAGTTTTGTTCATAGGGATTTCATTACCATCACTCGACACATGGCCTTTGTGCGAATGGTGGGAAGGAGATTCGTTCTTAATTGTTTATCAAAACAAGCCTTAAACTTTATTGAAGTGTTTATTGAGACTAATTGAGAGCATTGAGTGTCTAAGAAAGGTGCATCGATTCCCTAGTATCTCCCCATATATTCATTCTTTGATTTGATTATTCGTTGATTTGATTTTTAGTTCAAGTAGTCATAATTTAGGTTAATTTTAGAATTAAACAATTTCCAAAGCAAAGCATTATGCAATTTAGTTTCTTTGCACTTAGAGTAATCCTTGCTAGATTAATTGGCTTTGACCGATAGAATCGCCGATCCCAGTGAACGAACTTTCTTAGTAAATTGAACACAGATTTTACCGCATCATGCACAAGTTCAAATTGCACCAAATGGACGTCAAGAGTGCCTTCCTCAATGGCTTCTTGCAAGAGGAAGTGTTTGTTGAACAACCTAAGGGGTTTGTGGATGCACACCACCCCAATCATGTTTATCGCCTCAAAAAGGCACTTTATGGGTTGAAACAAGCACCGAAGGCTTGGTATGAGCGCCTCACTCAATTTCTTGTTGACAATAACTACACAAGAGGTAGTGTTGACAAGACACTATTCATCAAGAGAGACAATGATGAGCTTTTCATAGCTCAAATATATGTTGATGACATAGTGTTTGGCTCCACCAACAACACCAAAGTCCAACAATTTGTTGATGTCATGTCTCTTGAATTTGAGATGAGTCTTGTTGGTGAGCTTAGTTATTTCCTAGGTTTGCAAATTAGGCAAATGCATGATGGGATTTTCATAACCCAAGCCAAATATGCTAAGAACCTAGTGAAGAAGTTTGGTTTAGAGAAAGCCAAACATTGTGATACACCTATGAGTACCACTTTGAAGCTAAGCAAGGATGGTAGTGGTAAAAGTGTGGAACAAACTCTATATCGGGTTATGATAGGTAGCTTGCTTTATTTGACTGCAAGTAGGCCCGATATATCTTTTAGTGTGGGTGTGTGTGCTAGGTACCAAGCGGATCCTAAGGAGTCCCACCTCTCTTCCGTGAAGAGGATCATTCGCTATGTGAATGGGACATCCAACTATGGGATTTGGTACTCTTTTGACACTAATGCTAGTCTTGTTGGCTTTAGTGATGCGGATTGGGCAGGAAATTGTGATGATAGGAAGAGCACATCGGGCGGTTGCTTCTTTCTAGGCAACAACTTGGTGTCTTGGTTTTGCAAGAAGCAAAACTCGATTTCCTTGTCCACGGCCGAGGCTGAGTACATAGCCGCAGGGAGTTGATGCACACAACTCCTATGGATGAAGCAAATGCTAGTAGACTACGGATTCAACCAAGGTACTCTCACTCTCTTTTGTGATAATATGAGTGCAATTAATATTTCCAAGAATCCGGTGCAACATTCTAGAACTAAGCATATTGACATCCGCCATCACTTCATTAGAGAGCTTGTTGAAAATAAATGCATAGTACTTGAACATGTATGTACTAATGATCAACTTGCGGACCTATTTACTAAACCCTTAGATGCTACTCGATTTAAAACTCTTAGTAGATCTATTGGGATATGTCTTATGGAGTGATGTGTTCTATGATTGACCCCATATGGGGAAACTCAAGCAAAGAGAGCTATTTTGCATTCTTGTCACTTGCAAAAATTTGAAATATCTTATGCTTCTTTCCTAATTGCTTGAGTAAGCTTGGTTGCACATATGTATATATGTTTTCTATCTAATAAGTGTGATCAATGCTTGTCTACAATCCATGTCATATTTTAGTTCAAACATGCGTTTTGGACTAGGAGATCTACTTAGGAAGTATTCTTTGAATGACCTATGATTATCTCCATGACATGATGATTCTTGTTTAACATGCTAAATGTCTTATGAAAATGCATGAAATTCAAATGACATGCTCAAATGAAAAAACATGAATTGATGATTGCATATTCTTAAAATGCAAAACTTGTGTGAAAGCTTATGAGACTCAAAATGAATAAAGGATCTTGTATCCGTTCAAAGGAATTTATGTTCCAAATGTCTCTCTTTCTTTATTGGTTGAACATGGCTACTATCATACGGATATCTTATCAGGAAAAATCAAATAGGGTGTGTAAGGTTCACTATTTGTATTGGCTTGATTCCATTGCAAAACACTCTATGATTGTATTAGTTGTTGCTTAGGACATTATTTAAAGAAAGGAAGCTCAAAGAGTGAAGAGCAACGTCTAGTGCAAAAGTCGTCTTCAAGAGGTGAAAAACGTCAAAGGTAAATCTTGACTTCCACTCTCTTGCAAGGCGTTTGCGCACACACACACAATTCATACATGTGTGTCCCTACATCGTGGTTCAAACATTTGGTATAACACATTCACACACTTCATAGCATGCTCATGCATTGATCTTGTATTGACAAACATTGTGAAATTGCAAGCTTTGTGACTATCTCTTTGATATGGCATGTTTGTGTGAATATGGGTTTATTTGTTTTCGTATTTTGTGTTTAGGACTTGAACATGTTCTTATTTAATGCCTTATTGAGTTCCGGTCATTTCGGTTACTCATACATAAGGTTTCGAGTCCAAACAAGTTGACTATGCTACTTTTCGTTCTCATTTGTTGTGTTGACTTCATCGTCGAATTCTGAGATGATTTCTCAACCATTTTTCAAAGTTGAAGTTGTAGTCGTGCGTGAGGGAGTCACGGTTCATAATCCGAAAACGGATTCGAAATCGGAGGTCGGATGCTAAAGATATGGGGCAACGAACTGAGGGAGCGCGCGAGAGATGTGCAAATCACGTGTGGCCACTTGGCCAGCCCGTGTGGGAGGCCGTGGGCCCCACGGGCAAGGGAGCCCTCTGCTCCCGTGGGCCCCACGTGCCCCCCATGGGGTGCTGATGTGGCAGCACGTGATTCGCTTGGAAAATCTCTCCTTTTCCCTCCTTTTAAGCAAACCTCCTTCCCTCCACACTTATGCAATTTTTTGAAGAACACTTCATTTCTCGCATCAGTTTTTCAACAATTTTCGTTTACTTGTTTTGATCATATCTCTCTCATACGAACTCGAAATCATTCGATTCAAAAACCAAAATTGTTGGTATTGAAGAGAGCTACAAATCCCAAGCATTTCTAGAGGTAGTTGACTTCGGCATTTTTCTCAGCTGGTCCATTTCCAGTCCATGGTCAGTTGTATGTTTCAACTTATTTCTTTTTCAATTTCATCTTTGATCATCTATTGATTCTTTCCATTTGATTGATGAAATTTGTTAAGAAGTATGTTAGATCACATGCTAGGGTTATTTGATCATTTGTTAATTGAGTTTTAGCTTTGTGATGTGTTTTGAACATATATGTGCTAAACTTGATTTATCATGAAATTGATTCTAGAAAATATATGTGTGATGTGCTTCATGTTATTTTCTATGTTTTATTTCATGATCTAAGAACTAGGTTTTTAGTGTGCTAAATTGAATATTGATACCTTTGTTCTTATTGATTTGCATGTCTTGATTTCTTGATAACTTTTGTGATTGTGTGTTGAAATCATATTCTAGACTATCATTGAACATGTACATTATGCTTGATTGATCATCTAGCTTAATTTGATTGTGCTTGCATCATTTGCATCACTTTAGATCATAGCCTTGCATTAGGTTGAAGTCTCTAGCAAAGTGAGTGAAGCTTTGTGGATAGAGCAAGGGAGCCTTGATTAGAGTCGGGAGGACTCGGATAATCAAGCAAGGAAGTCTTGTCTAGGGTCGGGAGGATCCGGATAGGCAAGCAAGAAATCTTCCTAGAGACGTGAGCGTCTTGGATAGGAAGTTGCTTTCTAGAGGTGTAGGACACATCTCGGATAGGAAGTAGGCTTGGTGATTCACTAGCCCGAGGGTAGATTAGGAGTTGATAGCTTGAGCGGATATCATGAGTGATAGCTTGAGTGTGTAAGTCCTTTTTCACATAGTGGATTGCTTTGCCGGTGGTTGTGGTATCAACCCGTGGATGTTTCCTCATTGAGGTTTTACCACGTTAAAATCATTGTGTTCAATTTTGCTTTACTTTTCTTTATCTTCCATATATTACATTGATTGCATTTCTTGTAAATTGATTTACTCTTGTCTTAGTGTAATCAATTCATTTGCTAAATCTTATCAAGTGTGCATTTGCCTTGTAATTTTCCACATTATTTTGAATTGGAAGAATTTGGAGCCTATACCTATTCACCCCCCTTCTAGGTATATTTCACTACTACATTAAGGGAAATTTCATTTGGTATCAGAGCGGGTGTCTAGACGCACTTAGATTGATCCTTTCCTTGTAGTATTTTTGTGTTTGTTTTTTTGTTTGTGATAAAATCATGATTAAGGAAGTATATTCCTATGTGGCTTCTTTTGTTGAACATATTGACTTAGATGAGAAAAAGATCAATGATCTTACTTTTGAAAATGAATGTTTATCCAAAGTCAATATGTCCCTCAACAAGAAGCTAGAAGATCATGCTCTTGGCTCAAAAGAATTCGATGAACTTAAAGACAAGATTCTAAGTCTAGAATTGAATCTTAAAGATAGAAATGATAGACTTGGTATCTTGAAGCAAGAAATTGAGCAAAGAGATTGTTCTCTTGTTAATGCTAAGAAACTTGAAAATGTGCTTAAATCCAAACTTAATGAGCATTTAAATCAAGAGAAAAAGTATGAACAATGGCTTGATAAATCACATAAAGATGTTTTGTTTAGTGATAACAAAGCGGAAAAATATGCCATTGAACTTAGGATGCTTCGTGAGAAACTTGATGAGGCTAATAGGGTGATTAGCAAGATGTCATCTAGTTCTAATAAAGTTGAAACCCTCATTAAAAGTGGAAAGCATCCATGTGACAAAAGTGGTTTAGGTTATATCAATGAGAAGGAGACTCCTTCATCTAACAAATCTACTTTTGTCAAAGCAAGCATTGAATCAATTGTAGGTACACTCTCTCAAGGTAAAGCTATGAAATCTACCGGAGGTGTCTCTTCATCAACAAGGATGTTCAATGGGAGAACTCAACAACTTAAGCATCAAGAAGCAACAACCTCAAATGCAAGAGGTGAAGCATCAAGGGTCGCTCTTCAAAGAGGTAAAATTGTGAGAAGACCAAATGCTATGGAAGCAAATGCAAATGGTAAATTTCTCAAATTTATTCATATTTGTCATCATTGTAATATGATAGGACATATTTGACCTAGATGCTTTGAGTACATTCGGAAATGCAAACTTGATAATGCTTTTCATGATATGTCTTTGAATGGACCTAGGCAATCATCCATGTATGGATATAGAAATAGACCTAGGAAGACCTTGGAAAAGCATGTTGTTGAAAGAGTTGTTGATGACTTGCTTGCTAAATCTTGTGTTGTGCCTCACTCTACTATGCATAAGAAAATTGATAATGCTTTGTTTGATATTTTGAAGATGTGACCAATGAGGTCAAGGTGCATGTTGAAAAGCCTAATATTGAGTCAAAGCATGTTAGAAGTAAGAGTGAGAAGCATGTTGTGAAAAATGTGTGGATTAGAAAAGACACATCTAAATGTAATGTTGCACAATATGCTTTACGTGCCAACTCCTTCTATTCTTGGTACCTAGATAGCGGTTGCTCTAGGAACATGACCGGGAACAAAGAGTTCTTTAAGAATCTTGTTTTAAAGGATGGAGGTTGGGTTACTTTTGGTGATGGTACCAAAAAGCAAGTTCTTGGCAAGGGAACAATTTGTATCCCCGGATTGCCTAAACTTCGCAATACTTTGTATGTTGATGGGTTACAAGCTAACTTGATAAGCATTACTCACTTGTGTGAAATTTTTCAAGAAGTTAGTTTTAACAAAGATGTATGCACTATAATTGATAAAAAGGGCGATGTCGTCTTAAGAGTCAAAAGGTCTATAGACAATTGCTATTGTCTTGAGATAGATCCTCTAACATGCAACATGGCACATGAGTGCAATAAGCTTGATTTGTGGCATCAACGTTTGGGTCATATGAATTTTAAAGATTTGAAAAAGCTTGAAAAATATGGCATTGTTAGAGGTCTTCCTAATCTTGGTAAAAAGCTTGAGGTGGTTTGTGAACCTTGCCAATTAGGTAAGCAAACCAAAGTGCCTCATAAGAAGAATTCTTACATAGCTACCAAGAGACCTTTAGAACTTGTGCATATGGACCTAATGGGGCCAATTCAAACCGAGAGCATTAATGGCAAAAAATACATTTTTGTATGCGTTGATGACTTCTCTAGGTTTACTTGGGTTTATTTTCTTAGAAACAAGACCGAGGCTTTTGATTACTTTAAAAAGTTTTGTAATCAAGTTCAAAATGAAAAAGGTCTTGATATCAAGAAAATATGTCGCATTAGGAGTGATCATGGGACGGAATTTGAAAATGCAAAATTTAGTGAGTTTTGTGATGGTTTAGGGATTTCTCATGAGTTCTCCGCACCTAGAACTCCTCAACAAAATGGTGTTGTTGAAAGGAAAAACCGTGTCTTGCAAGAGATGGCTAGGGTCATGCTCAATAGCAAGAAAGTCCCTAGAAACCTATGAGCCGAGGCGGTCAATACCGCTTGTTATGTGTCAAATCGTGTTTTTAAGAGGCCCAGCACAAAACAAACGTCCTATGAGCTTTGGAAAGGCAAGAAGCCTAATGTGAGTTACTTCCACACTTTTGGGAGTAAATGTTATATTTTGAATGATAGAGATCACTTAGGAAAGTTTGATGCAAAAAGTGATGTTGGTCTCTTTCTTGGGTATGCTATTAATAGTCGTGCATATAGAGTCTTTAACTTGACTACTAAGACTATCATGGAGTCTATCAATGTGAAGATAGATGATCTTAGCATGCTTAATTTGTGTGATGATAATGGTGTCAATGAACCTAAAGAAAACATGTTAAATGACACTAATACACCTATTGATGTGGCTAGTAGTGTTTCTAGTCAAGATGATGAAATTGATAGTCATATTGAAGTTGTAAGTCAAGGGTTGGAAAATGCTTTAAATGATAATCAACAAAATGACCAAGTTGTTGAACATTCTCACCCAAGACTTAGAAACTTACACTATCAAGGAGACATCATAGGTGATTTAAATGAAGGGGTTAGAACAAGAAATCAAATTGCTAACCAAATATCCTATGCTTGCTACACTTCTCAAATTGAACCCAAAAACATTAATGAAGCAATTGTTGATGAATATTGGGTTGGCGCTATGCAAGATGAACTTAATCAATTTCAGAGGAATGAAGTGTGGTCCTTAGTTCCTAGACCCAAAGATATAAATGTAATTGGCACTAAATGGGTGTTTAGGAATAAGACCGATGAAAGTGGCAAGATTGTGAGGAATAAAGCTAGACTAGTGGCTCAAGGTTACACTCAAGTGGAAGGTGTTGACTTTGATGAGACGTTTGCCCGGTTGCTCGTCTTGAGTCCATTAGACTTTTGTTGTCCATTGCATGCATTAAAAAGTTCAAATTATTTCAAATGGATGTCAAAAGTGCTTTCGTCAATGGATACCTTCAAGAAGAAGTGTATGTTGAACAACCTAAGGGTTTTGTAGACCCACACTCTCCTAATCATGTGTTTAAATTGAAAAAGGCTCTCTATGGCCTTAAACAAGCTCCAAGAGCTTGGTATGATAGGTTGACTCAATATCTTATTGACAACCAATATAGGAGAGGTGGCATTGATAGAACTTTGTTTATCAGACATCATGATCATGATATTTTTGTTGCACAAATATATGTTGATGACATTGTTTTTGGGTCTACTAATAAACCAAGGTTGATGAATTTGTTAGTGTTATGTCAAGTGAATTTGAAATGAGTATGGTGGGTGAGTTGAATTATTTTCTAGGAATGCAAGTGAAGCAAACTAGCATGGGCATAATGTTGAATCAATCTAAATATGCTAAAAATCTAGTTAAGAGATTTGGCCTAGAAAAAGATTTTGAAACTCCCATGAGCACCACTTTAAAACTTGACAAAGATGAAAAAGGGAAAAGTGTTGACCAAAGCCTTTATAGAAGCATGATAGGTAGTCTACTTTACCTAACGGCTAGTAGACCCGATATTTGCTTTAGTGTTGGCTTGTGTGCTAGATTCCAAGCAAATCCCAAGGAATCTCACTTAAAAGCCGTCAAGAGGATCATTAGGTACATCAAAGGAACTCATAGTCTTGGTCTATTCTATTCATTTGATACCAATGATATCCTTGTAGGCTATTGTGATGCGGATTGGGCGGGAAACATAGATGACCGAAAAAGCACATCGGGCGGTTGCTTTTATATTGGTAATAACTTGGTTTCTTGGTCAAGTAAGAAACAAAATTCGGCTTCCCTTTCCTCTTCCGAAGCCGAATACATTGCGACCGGAAGTGCTTGCACACAATTACTTTGGATGAAACAAATCCTTAAGGATTATGAGATAGAACAAGGAAAAATGACACTTTATTGTGATAACTTAAGTGCCATTAATATCTCTAAAAATCCGGTTCAACACTCCCGCACTAAACACATAGACATTAGGCATCATTTCATTAGAGATCTAGTTGAACATTCTATTGTTACTCTAGAGCATTTGCCTACTAAAAATCAACTTGCGGACTTGTTCACTAAGCCCTTGGACAAAGAGAGGTTTAAAACTCTTAGAATGTCCATTGGCATGATTTGTGTTGATTGATGTCTTTGTGTGATTGTGAGTGGCTTGATGAGCAAAACTTTTATTGTATATCATTGTCTTTAAGAGCTACTCACTTGAGAAGTAATGATCTTTAACAAGTATCTTTTATTGTTTTTAGATCATGCATTTGAGCTTGAAATTTTTTTTTTGAAAAGTGCACTAATGCTTCTCTTGTATGTTTTGGTTTTTGAGTTTTTGTGGTTGAATATGTGTAGATAATGGATGCATCTAGAAGTTTATTGTTAAGTACATGATAGATGACCTATGGTATGTATCCATTTTGCTTCGGCACTACATAGTAATCAACGAGCACCCTCATGGAAAGGGCTACACACCTTGGTTGTGAAGCCACCCAATGTAGGAAAGGGCTACGCCATTGTGATGAGTGAAAGCCGCCATGAGGAGTATATGTTTTTGTTAGTAAAATCAAAGAAGTGTTGAAATGAATCATTAAAAAAAAAATTCTTTGATTCTAAGCCTAAAAGAAATGAAAAATAAAAGGCTTATTGGTGTATAGTTGAGAATTGTGAAATAGCTCGGGTTGACAAATAGAAACGGGGGAAAACGAGCCACATGCACACACACGCTCATATGTTGATATCTATTCATTTTAAAAGCAAAAACCGGATGAATATCGGTTTGACCTATTTTTGGAAAGGCTTTAGATGGATAGGTGTGGATAGAGTTTGCATGTTGATATCACAATTACTCCTATTATATATTTGAGAAGCATTCACACACACACACTTTGCTTATATGCTTGATTCATTTGCAATGTGAGAATATTTTTGAGAGATTAATGAAAATCTATGATTCTCTCTTGAACTTTGACAAGTTATGAAATATTTTCTCTTATTGCTTGATTGTGTGATTGTGTGATGTCCCTTGTGAACAAATCTACTTGTTGATAATGTGTGGAGCATATGTTAAGGGGGAGCTTTAGTTTATTCAACTTTCGCTTTCTATACGATTTGTTTGCTTAATATCTCGTTCTTTATCTCTTGTGTCTCTTGTCTATTCCTTGACAAAAAGGGGGAGAAAATGTATACCTCACCATGTTTGATATTGGGGAGTTTTTTTTTGTATACTTCACACCTTGTGTGGAAATTGTTCCAATTGTGTGAATCTTATTCCTCTTTGTGCTTAATTGTGACTTTGTCTTAAGGGGGAGAATTCTTGTCTTAAGGGGGAGAAAGAATTCTTTCTTGACATTGTTAAGGATAGTTGGTTCTTGGAAATTGGGAAACTAAGGGAATGCTTTAACATGAACATATTTTATTCACTTGAGATAATGCATTTGTGTATGAGATAAGGGATATCTTCTTTGTTTGGTTGTTTGGTTAAATATCTCACCATTCTTCTTTAGAGAAGATCTCTTGTTTGGTTGCTATTTTCTCTCATAGGTACTTTGAAGACCGAAAGAGGAATTCTTGAAGACTTGAAGATTTTTAGTCTAGGAATTTCTTTGTAATGTGAGATTGAGAGTATGCTATCATCTTGAGTTTATTTGAGTGAAACATTGTATGGTGAGGTTGAGTGTTTTTGCCAATGGAATAGCCAAAGGGGGAGATTGTAAGGTTCACTATTTGTATTGGCTTGATTCCATTGCAAAACACTCTATGATTGTATTAGTTGTTGCTTAGGACATTATTTGAAGAAAGGAAGCTCAAAGAGTGAAGAGCAACATCTAGTGCAAAAGTCGTCTTCAAGAGGTGAAAATCGTCAAAGGTAAAACTTGACTTCCACCCTCTTGCAAGGCGTTAGCGCACACACACACAATTCATACATGTGTGTCCCTGCATCGTGGTTCAAACATTTGGTATAACACATTCACACACTTCATAGCATGCTCATGCATTGATCTTGTATTGACAAACATTGTGAAATTGCATGCTTTGTGACTATCTCTTTGATATGGCATGTTTGTGTGAATATGTATTTATTTGTTTTCGTATTTTGTGTTTAGGACTTGAACATGTTCTTATTTAATGCCTTATCGAGTTCCGGTCATTTCGGTTACTCATTCATAAGGTTTCGAGTCCAAACAAGTTGACTATGCTACTTTTCGTTCTCATTTGTTGTGTTGACTTCATCGTCGGATTCCTAGATGATTTCTCAACCATTTTTCAATGTTGAGTAGTCTTAGTCGTGCGTGAGGGAGTCACGGTTCGTAATCCAAAAACGGATTCAAAATCGGAGGTCGGATGCTCAAGATATGGGGCAACGAACCGAGGGAGCGCGCGAGAGATGTGCAAATCACGTGTGGCCACTTGGCCAGCCCGTGTGGGAGGCCGTGGGCCCCACGGGCAAGGGAGCCTTCTGGTCCCGTGGGCCCCACGCGCCCCCCATGGGGTGCTGATGTGGCACCACGTGATTTGCTCGGAAATTCTCTCCTTTTCCCTCTTTTTAAGCAAACCTCCTTCCCTCCACACTTATGCAATTTTTTTGAAAAACACTTCATTTCCCGCATCAGTTTTTCAACAATTTTCGTTTACTTGTTTTGATCATATCTCTCTCATACGAACTCGAAATCATTCGATTCAAAAACCAAAATTGTTGGTCTCGAAGAGAGCTACAAACCCCAAGCAGTTGACTTCGGCATTTTTCTCAGCTGGTCCATTTCCAGTCCGTGGTCAGTGTTTGATTTTCAACTTTCTTTTTTTTTCAATTTCATCTTTGATCAACTATTGATTCTTTCCATTTGATTGATGAAATTTGTTAAGAAGTATGTTAGATCACATGCTAGGGTTATTTGATCATTTGTTAATTGAGTTTTAGCTTTGTAATTAGTCTTGAACATTTATGTGCTAAACTTGAACTATCACATAAATGAGCACCAACTCAAATGATCACCAAGATGTTTGAAATGAGCACCAACTCAAAAGCCAAAACTCTTACCTTTAAAACCCCTTCTGATTACCTCGGCGGGTTGTGCGACAGGTTCAAGCCCGCCGTACTAACTCGCCGCCCAACATTGTCCTTCATCAGAAGCAACCCGCGGCGGCTTTATGCCTTCTGGAAAGCGGCCAATGTCTCGCCGCACAAGGTCGCCGTCCGCTCCTTCAATACTTGGCGAGCTTGCTTCTTCTGCAAGGCGGTTTCCAGCCCGCCGTCCATGGTCTCGCCACAAGGTCTTCAATTCCCAGCGGCCTTGTCTCTTCTGGAAGGCGGCCAATGTCCCGCCTGGACTAGCTCGTCAAGATGCTTCCAACAATTTTGAGTTCCCTTTTTTCAAATTTGGAATGTCTTGACCTGCACAACATACTTCACACACAACACACAATATATATATACAACCCTAGCTCAATGCTTGGGGAAAAAATACACACATAATAGATATTATCACTTATTAGGGTCCAAGGTTGTGGGTCAAATGATCCCACACCTCATTACTTGTCCTTTATTAATAATTACAAGCGAAATAAGTAAAACATTTCATTCCTGACCCTGTTCTTCGGGTCATCCACCTACACACACACAATATCCATTAAATCGTTCACATATTCAAAGGTGAACAAGACGTGCTCTTGCTTCCAATCTCAGAACAAGACATAGGAGGTCGACGTAACAAAGTCAAGGTCATGGGTGCCTCAGGGGGCCACATTTTCAAATCCGGTGTGGAGTTCACTCGTGGTGGGGAAGACTCCTTGTATGTGTCCTTTTGGACCCATATTTGCCTTGGTCTCCCCACATCCCTCCTAGGAGACACATTCCTCGTTTTACAGAACTCATGATACCTCATGCAATTTGGCCTTTTGTGCCCTCGAGTTCCGCAATAATAACATGTTGGAGAGTAGAAAGTACCTCCATGGTTGTCAATCCTTTCTGTGGTATTGAGGTTGTGGCTGGCTCTCTTTCTTCCCGGACAAGTTTTGTTCAAATCATCCACCATATCCCGTACCTCCAATTCTTTCATTAGATCGAAAATCCTGTCTTGCATCTTCTGTGTAGAGGACGTATAGGCCTCCTTCAAATCAGATATGAGTTTCATAACCTCTACAAGATATCTCTTCTGTTCCTCCTTCTCTTGCTCTAAATGCTCAATTCTTAGTAACAAGCTCTGGTTGTGGGCAAGCAATTCCTCCTTTTTCAGAGTCTCTGAATCATTAAAGCTTCTCTCCTCTTCTTCCAGGGTCCTCAAAAATTCTTCTATGATTTCGGCCTCTTGAGTGTCTTGACTAGGCGGACTTTCTTCCTCAATCCTAGTTTCCTTCTTTGGCAATGGTTGAGCTCTAAATATGTTGAACTCTACTACATCATCCAAAACACTCAAAATGAGTTTCCCTCCATGAACATCCACAACTACTCGTGAGGTCGCCATAAATGGCCTTCCTAATAACACTGGTTGTGAGTTTCCATTCTCATCTCCATCCTCTACGTCCAACACTACAAAGTCAGTGGGAATGAGCAATCGATCCACCTTGAGGACCACATTCTCCACTACTCCTCTAGGATTTCTAGATGATTGATCAGCAAGACGCAAACTAATGGAAGTCGGCTTGAGTTCACTCAATCCCAGCCTTTCATACACAGAGTATGGCATCATATTGATGCTGGCTCCTAGATCAAGCATCGCCTTTTCTGCTGAGGAGTTTCCCACAGTAATACTCAACTCAAAACTCCCTGGATCTTGTTCCTTGGTAGTGTACCCACTCATAGAACTAGTAATGGCGTGAGCCTGCTCATGCATTGGGGCTTTCCCCCTGTCTTGCTGCCCGTTAGCCTCTATCACCTGTCCCAATTGAATTGATAACTTTTTCAGTGACGCCTCTATTCCCATCATCCTTTGGTCCATTTCTTGTTGATATGACTGTGGAGGGTTCTGATTGCTCCACTGATTCGAACTCCCAGCACCCTGCTGTACTTGATACTGACCACGGGGGTTGTTTCCACCCCATGATTGATTCTGATCATACCTCGGCTGCTGGTAGGCATTGTTGCTGTTTCTCTGCCTGCCTTGATTCCACTGGTACATAGCTTGAGCTTCTGCCTCTGAATAAACCTCTCTGTGGGAGGTGCATACATCTGCTTCATGTCCAATCATGCCACATGCTTGGCATACCTTACCCGGGCTGTTATGTTGCCCCTGCTGATTTAACATCATTGCCCTGACACTGTTATTCAAGGTCTCCATCTGCATTGCTAAATGTGCGGTCCCACTACGGCTTCCCTTTGTGCTTCTTTGTTGAGAATTCTGTCCCAGCATTTCATACTTATTGAACACATAATCAGCGGTACATTCCCTCATTGCCCCACCACAAGCATTGTCGACAATTGCTTGTGTGAGTCCAGTAAGTCCATCATAAAATGATTGCACCTGCGACTGAAGTGTGAAATCATGGTGTGGGCACTGAGCTAACAATAGCTTGAACCTCTCCCATGATTCATGGAATGCTTCTCCTTCCTCCTCTTGGAAGTTTGCAATTCTTCCCTTTATTTCTTTGGTTTTCCAGGACGGGAAGAATTTGGAGAAAAATTTCTGCTCCACCTCGGCCCATGTGGTCAGTGTACCAGCTGGCAAAGCCATCAGCCATTTCTTGGCGTTGTCCTTCAAACAGTATGAAAAGCAACGCATCCTCAGTAAGTCCTCTGTTAACCGGCCCAATGGTATCGTAGTGATAGCATTGTAGTATTTTTTCATGAACTGAAGTGCGTCCTCACTAGGTTTCCCATAATAGGATGGCAAGATGTTATAGTGCAAGTTCTTCAGCTCATAGTCCCGCTGGGCGGCATTCAATGCTATGGCCGAAGGATGTGCCCCCACAACGGGCAATGAAAATTCCTTCATACATCGTATGTCCTCCATTTAGTTCACTGTAAGGACTCTGCACACAAGTACAAGAAAAGTAACGAAGATCAATGTGAAAAAGATAAACGTTATACTAGTGCGCAATTAAAAGTGTAGTAATTCTAAATTTACCTAAAATGACAATCCTAAACCTAACTACCCGCGCTACACAAGGAAGTGTGATCCCCGGCAGCGGCGCCAAAAAGTTTGACACGCCCAAACCGGTTCTACAAATGTCACTGTAATTTAACCTAATCTACCTCGGTTGTATTAAAGGGGCGTGCAAGTCTGATGACCCTATTGCAATTCATACAAGTCGTTATGCTAGTATAGTGTACAAAGTAAGGGTATCGGTCCACGGGGAATCTATTAATGAGTAACTGGTAAAAGCTAGGATTAGTGAGTGTTTTACGGAATTAAACTAATGCAATGATAAAAGATTATAATTGATAAGCTAAAATGCTAGGGAATGTATGAATCAGTAATGATGCACCACAATAACCACTTTCATGCAACAAAGATCAAATCACTCATGTAATTCCATTTATACCATTGGTACACTCAACCATTCACTCAATATCTAATCTAAGGTTTAGATTAATCATCAAGGAATGTAAGTTGTGGAACTAGATTGATAGAATGTATTCTTAGGATTTTATATGAACAAACACATTCTAATCTAGGAGTTTTGACTAACCATACTTAATTCAAACATTATGAACTAAGTAATTCCTCATTTTGCAATAACCAACTCCATGCTTCTAAGATTATAAGCTATGTGGCATGATTTAATCAATTCAAGCATACAAACACAAGTGATTCATATAAGATAAAGTGGTAACAAGTGATTACATCAATACTTTCATAAACTCCCCAACAAAGTGTTTAGTTACACATGATCATTGAATATAGCATATTAATGAACAAAAGGAAGAAATACTACCCTCAAGGGATCAAGGATAACCTCTCCTTCTTCCACAGCAATACAAACCCAATGATCACAAATAACCTTCAGAAGATTGATGAGCAAGGTACTTCTAAGATCAATACCTTCTAGCTACAAGATTACAAGTGATGAACTTCTTGAATCACTAATCTATTCTATGATAATTTAACCAAAAACTACTAAGAATTACTCTAAGCTAAATTTATCACTAATTGTCACCTTGGTACCGTGGTAACTCTTTCTCTCAGTAGGAGAGAGAAGTATATATATATGTTTTCTTCAGATGAGGCAAAAAGTGCCCATTTTGGCCTTTGGACGTGCTTGGGGGCGGGATCATTCCCGTCGTGCGAAGTCGCCGCATGAACCCGCCGTGACTTGGCGAGCTTCTCGGTGACCTCTTTCCCGCCGCGCGAAGTCGCCTTGGCTTCTGAAGAGATGAAGGCGGCCAATTGCCCGCCGCATGAAGTCGCCGAGCGAGGTCGCCTTGTAATCCGACGAGCTTCTACCTTCGGGAAGGCTGGCAATTTCCCGCCTTCAAGCCCGCTATGCAACTGGCCTTGATTTTGGGCGGCTTCAGACCTTCAGGAAGGCTGGCACTTGCCCGCCTTCAAGCCCGCCATGCACTCTTCTCATGGTTTTGCTCCTATTTTGTCCACTTTGATGCAAAAACCTTCTGGACTGGCCAAATTACCTGAACTTAACAAAAACACTTGTTAACACACAAAAGTGCTCGAATACGAACACAAAAGGTAGGAATTAGGGGCGCTAAATGTGAACATTCATAGCGCGATCATTAACTAATTGACATGTCATTTAGTTTTGATATCTAGGATTGTTCTTAATTGCAAATTAATCATCTTAGATAAGCATATAGGGTTTCCCTTGCTCTATGTTGCATTTTGAATATTCACATATATTCACTTAGGGTTGTATTCTCTTCTAGAGAAGGTAAGTCTTGTGTGTAGCAATCGGGATTAGGTTGCTTAGATCACAAGCAAATTGGACTAGGTTCACTCATACCGGGATTAGGTAGGTGTGTGATTACTTCCGGGATTAGGTTGTAATCATTTGCACATTTAGTGGATTCGAGGTTCAAGTGTGGCTTACTTACATAGCCCGTGGTTTTTCCCGTGAGGGTTTCCACGTAAAAATCAAGTGTTGATTTAATTTCCGCACCATATTACACTTGCTTGTTTATATTATCTTGAGGGTAAATTCGTAATTTTGACTAACACGAAAAATTGGGTAAAAAGCGTAAAATCTATTCACCCCCCCTCTAGATAGCTTTATACACACCGTGCTATATTTAGTTTCAGAACCAGCGGAGACACCGTTCTATCTCGTCTGAAGATAAGAGTCCTCGTCCATGAAGGAAATTACGATCCAAAAGAGCACGGCGGAGAAGATCCGAGAGCACAGAAGATCGAAGGAGCTCGGATGATAGAGGCAATTATGGGAGAATGACAATCAATAATAGACTTGATCCAACAGGAGAGCCAACTGGTCAGCGAGATGTCACCCTACAAGAGCTATCAAGAAAGGTTTCAGCGATGGCACGAAGGTATGGTCACAACGTATCTTCGGATGATAAGTCAGATAGCCCATTCGTTGAAAATATTGCTCGCACCCAATTTCCAGACAGATTCAGAATGCCAACCATCGAGCAGTATAAGGAAAGTAGGGATCTGAAGGAGCATGTTCACTGATTCCGTAATATTATGGCCCAGTATTCATCCAATGACGGACTGCTATGCCTCACCTTCCCACAAACATTCGGTGACCTTACCTCTCGGTGGTTTGGAAGACTTCCACCCGGAAGTATAAGCAGTTTCTCAAACCTCAGCAAAGCATTCATAAGACAATTCATGGGGAGTGTGCAGAGAAGAAAGTCACTCGCTCATCTATCAAACTTGAAGCAGTAGCGCAATGAGTCGATCAAGAAGTATCTAGCAAGATTCGGGAAGGAGGTTGCTCAAATTGAAGACGCCAGTGATGTAGCTGTTATCGCCGCTTTCACAAATGGGTTGCAAAGTGGGCGATTATCCTTTGACCTGTGAAGAGATAGACCAAAAACTTATGAGGAGATTATGGAAATAGCTGGCGACTATGCACTGGCAGAAGAAGAAGAAGTAGCGCAAGGGGGTAGCTACGTACATGGACAAAAGCCTGACTCAAAATCAGAACATAAGGATGACAAAAAGACGCAGTCGCATGACCACTAGAGAGACGAGAAGGGCCAAAAAGGACATCCAAGGGAAAGCAGAGGAAACACTCAAGCCAGTAGGTTTCAAGGAAGGTACAACCATTACACCCCTCTAACTGGCAATCAGGAGGAAATACTTTCTGTGGTAGAAGACAAAGGACTCGCTAAATACCCTCGGCAACAATCAGCAAATGCCAGAAGAGATACAACTAAATACTGCCGATTTCACAAAGATCATGGGCTTGAAACTTTAAAATGTTTCCAGTTGCATGATCATATTGAGAGCTTGATCAGAGATGGGCACCTGAAAGATTTTGCTTTGAAATGAGACAAGCACGGTGGTCGCCAGGATAGCAGCCAAGGAAACGGGCAGGAAAGGAGGAGTCCAAGGAGAAGCAGCCCTAGCGCCACTATAAATATCATTTTTGGTGGGCCCCATACTGGGAGAAGCAATCGAGAAAGGATGTTAGAAGTCCGAGAAGTAATGTATGAAAGCAGAAGCATGGAGATAAATTCTGTGTAAAGAAACCCCAAGAAAGCAAGAGAAGGACATGACCCAATAACGTTTACAGCAGAAGACTCAGACGGAATTGATGCAAAGCCTAATGATGCAATCGTAGTAGGGGTTCGAATAGCACACAGGGATATCCTTCGGGTAATGATTGACAACGGGAGCTCAGCTGATATTTTAAGTGCTAGGGTATACGATAAGTTGCGACTGGATAGAAAAGATCTAGAACCCTTCCATGTGCCGTTGAAAGGTTTCGGAGGCACAGAAGTGAGGTCATTGGGAACTGTGAATCTGCCGGTGAGGTTTGGTACAGCACCATGCCGGTGAACAATCCTAATGGACTTTGTTGTAGTCGACATCCATAATTGGCCATATAATGCTTTGCTTGGTAGACCGTTTCTTAACAAAGCTCGAGCCGTCACTTCAACCCACGCGTTGAAAATAAAGTTTCCTACAGAATTTGGAGTCGGAGAACTAAAAGGGTCACAGGAGATGGCTCGCCGCGCCAACCTTTCAATCTTCAAAGATAAGGTAGGGATGGAGACCTTAATCATATTCGAGGTAAACAAGGAAGCGCAGGAAGATAATCTGGAAACCTTTGAATTGGACCCAAGGGACAAAGTGAATAGAGAAAAGGAAGAGCCAACTGAGTCGATTGTTCTAAACAAAGCAGAACCGGACAAAACAGTTAAGATCGGAGCAAGGCTGACTAAACGAGTTAAGAGAGATGTGACAAACTTGTTGAAAGAGTACAAGGAGATTTTCGCTTGGAGCCATGAAGACATGCCGGGGATCGATAGAAGTGTGATTTCACACAACCTAGTTGTAAACGAAAAATGTAAACCAGTAGTGCAAAAAAGGAGAAGCTTTAACCCAGAGAGAAGTGCGGCAATAAAAGCAGAGGTGTCCAAGTTGCTCGCCGCAGGATCAATCAAAGAAGTTAAGTACCTAGAATGGGTGGCGAATGTAGTTTTAGTGAAAAAGAAGAACAGCCAATGGAGGATGTGCGTCGACTTCACCGATCTGAACAAGGCCTGCCCCAAGGATAGCTTCCCGCTACCAAGAATTGACCAGCTGGTCGATGCAACAGCCGGACATGAAACGTTGAGCTTCATGGATGCATACTCAGGATATAAACAGATAAAAATGCACAAGCCAGATGAGGAGAAGACAGCGTTCACCACAGATCAAGGGTTATACTGTTACACAGTCATGCCATTCGGCCTGAAGAACGCTAGTGCAACTTACCAGCGCTTAGTCAACAAAATGTTCGTCAGACAGATAGGAAGAAATATGGAGGTTTACGTTGACGATATGCTGACAAAAAGCATCACAGCAGATAAGCATATAGATGACTTGAGGGAGACATTCGATGTGTTGGTTAAGTATGGAATGAAGTTGAATCCAGCAAAATGCGTGTTCGGCGTACCATCTGGAAGGTTTCTCGGATATCAAGTGCATCAAAGAGGAATAGAGGTGAACCCTGAAAAAATACAAGCATTGGCAAAAATGGTATCGCCAAGAACTTTGAAGGACGTCCAAAGACTCACGGGGTGCCTGGCATCGCTGAGCAGGTTCATAGCTAAATCAACAGATCGATGCCTACCATTTTTCAAAGCTCTAAAGAAAGGAAAGGGAGTTGAGTGGAACGAGGATTGTGAAAGGGCTTTCCAGGCCTTGAAAGATTACCTCGGGCAAGCACCGCTGCTATCAAAACCAAAAACAGGAGAAACACTGTACATGTACTTGTCCTTCTCTGAAGCAGCCACAAGTTCAGTGCTGGTAAGACAGGAGGAGGGGATCCAGAAACCAATATACTACACTAACAAAGCACTGTTACCAGCGGAGACCAGGTACTCGCCAGCCGAAAAAATGGCACTCGCTCTAATAACAGTAGCAAGGAAGTTAAGGCCATATTTCCAGGCTCATAAAATCGGAGTATACACCAACTGCCCATTGAAATTAATTATGTAAAAAACCAGAAGTATCCGGTCGATTAACGAAGTGGGCGATCGAGTTAAGTGAATTCGATGTAGAGTATCTCCCAAGGACAGCAATTAAAGCCCAAACGGTGGCAGATTTTGTAGCGGAGTTCACCAAGCCAAGCATAGAGGTGGCGAGAATGATGGTGGAGCAAAATAAGAAAGTATTCAAATGGCAACTCCGCGTTGATGGGTCGTCAAACACGCAAGGCAGCGGGGCAGGGGTAGTAGTGTCAACCCCGGAAGGAGATTCAGTTGAATGTGCTTTGCGTTTTGACTTCAAAGCTACTAACAACCAAGCTGAATACGAGGCACTCATAGCAGGATTAAAGGTTTGCACAGTCCTAGGGGAAGATGAGGTGGAAATTTTCAGCGACTCTCAAGTTGTTGTCAATCAGGTGCTAGATGAATACCAAGCGAGAGATAAAAGCATGATCGCTTACCTGGAATTAGCAAAGGAGCTACTGGAAAGATTCAAAGAATACAGAATTGTTCAGGTCCCCATAAAAGAAAATGAGCAGGCGAACGCCTTGGCCAAGTTGGCATCTGCCACAATCAACATCTGGCCCAGAACTATTTCTATGATCCGCCTGCTGCAGCCAAGTATAGTCAAATTGAAGGAAGTTAGGGCAGTCTTTGGCGAGAGAGACAGCTGGATTACACCAATCAAAGAGTACCTCGTCAATGATGTACTCCCAAGTGATCCATTAGAGGCAAAAAGATTGAAGTACAGAGCTACGAGATATTCAGTACTCAATGGAGAACTGTACAAAAAGGGGTACTCAAGGGTGCTGTAGAGATGTGTTGGGCCCAAGGAAGCAGAAGGTATCCTGAGAAGCATACATAGTGGAAACTGTAGGAATCACGCTAGGGGTGTCAGCCTAGCCCACAAAACATTAAGACAGGGTTTTTACTGGCCAACACTATTCGTCGACGCTAAAAGGGTGGCAGCAAGATGTGAGGCGTGTCAAAAAATTGCCAACAACATCCGCTAACCACCTGAACTCTTGCAAAGTATCACCTCGCCTTGGCCATTCACCATGTGGGGAATTGACTTGATCGGCCCAATGCCAACAGCAGCTGGAGGAGTGAAGCACGCTATTGTAGCCGTGGATTATTTTACGAAGTGGGTAGAAACCGAACCATTGGTACATATCAGAAGCAAACACTATAAGCTTTGTGAAGAAAAATATCTTGTACAGATTCGGGATACCAAACACCATCATCACGGACAATGGGACCCAGTTCGATGGCAAGAAATTCAGGGAACTGTGTGACAAGTATGGCATCAACAACTACTACACCTCCCCAGCACATCCGCAGACAAATGGTAAAACTAAAGCAGTGAACAAGATCATAAAACACAACCTGAAAGCCAAATTGGCGGCGAAAAAAGATAGCTAGGCAGATAAATTACCACAGGTACTCTGGGCATATCGAACCATAGAAAGGGGTTCAACAGGTGAGACCCTATATTCCATGGCTTACGGAGCTGAAGCTGTCATTCCCGTGGAAACATCTTTCTCTTCACCAAGCGTACAACTCTTTCAACCGAAAATCAACGTTGATATGTTAAAATGCGGTCTGGATGAGTTAGAAGAAAGAAGAGAACGCGCACAAATAAGAAACACTGCATACCAACAGAGGGTAGCCAGATATTACAACTCACATGTGCTTGAAAGGAGGTTCGCACTTGGCGACTTGGTACTGAAAAGGGTGAACCCAGGAACAAGAGACAAAGCTGTAGGATCACTCGTAGACAAATGGGAAGGGCCTTATCAGATTACAGGCATAGCTGGTCACGGGGCATATCGCATTACTCGAGAGGGTTTAGGTGAACTACCTCGACCATGCAATGCGCAGTACTTAAAGATATATTACCCTTGACTTTTTCGTTACTTTTAGGATTTATTTCAACCTTTTTTATTCTCAGGTAGTTTTCCTTTTTGCATTTTTTCTTTGTGGCTATGTTAACAAAAGTTGCAGGAAGTATTCAATAAAGAGTAATTTATTACTAAGAATTCGTGATTTGACTCGCCAGTTACAAAGGGCATTCGCCGTCTTACACCATAAACTACCATTGCGTAAAGACGAATCTCATACTCGCAGCAATGAGAACTGGCGAGAAACATAAAATCCCAAGTTGTGAAAATCGGTGATCGCCACTACGGGAAAATGAAATCCCTAGAGAGACGCGAGAAACACCCAATCAAAAATGTACGTGAATCTCAAATGAAGGGAATCGAGAAAGCTAGTTGAAAACAAAAAAGACAAGCAAAAAGCAAAAAAGGGAGACGTCCCAATAATATGCAAAAACTTGGTGTATGGTCGGATACGTCCTAACAAACACTGAGTACCCCAAAACTCAGCAATGGTAGCTGAATAAATAAACATGTTAAAAACTTGGTGTATGGTCAAATACGTCCTGACAAACACTAAGTACGCCAAAACTCAGCAATGGCAGCTAAAAAGAGCTATAAAATATGTTAAAAACTTGGTGAAACGCTGAGTAAGCCGAAAACTCAGCAAAGGCAACTGACCAAAAATAAAGTTAAAGGAGTTATAAATTAACTTATAAAATAAAAAGTCATTTACAATTGAAGTTACAAAAAGATACAGATATTTACAATTAAAGACCTAATCTCAACTAGCTGTAGGAGGACCCTCGCTATCTTCCTCATCTTCGATCTCATCTTCAGAAGGCCAGGTAATTTCTTCGTCTCCATCTGGCATAAAAGGGCCCATAATCCCTACCGGCAACAGGACCCAAATCGGGCTCAGCACTAAAACCAGAAAAGCTGCCCTTATGACCAGAGTAGTAAGTGTTGAAGGCACGCTTACTGGGAATTTCTAAATGCATGGGATGGGGCTCAGTCCTGTTATAACGGCAGTGGGCTTTCCATCGTTTCCTCTGTTCTTTAATCGAACCCACTCCGCTAGCCATATGCAGTTGAAGAGATTTGTCGAAGCACTTTAGAGCTTTTTCATTCGAATGGTCTTTCATGGCGAAGAACTTCTTCGACTGCCTCATGCCTCATTCAAACTCGCGCAGCAAAAGCGTATCATAGGCAGGGGATCTCTTGAAACGATCAACTGCTTCCACCTCCAATACAGCCTTTAAATTATCAAAGATGAGATCGCGCGAAGACAACTGATTGCGTAAATCCAACGCCTCATGTTCAGCTTTTTCTTTGGCCTCCTCAGCTAGTCGCTTAGCCTCTAAACGCGCTGCGAAGGATTCTTAACTAGCAGACAAATGCTCCTTCAGCGAGCGAATCTCCTCCTCAGCAGCAGACAATTTTTCCTCGGTAGCTAGCTGAGCAGAAAGATGACCATCTGCGGACTCCCTTAGCTGAGCAAGTTGTTGAGCATGAGATTCTTCAGCAGAGAGCTTCTCAGCAGCCAAAATAGAAGCTTGCTCTCGCAAACGCTTAATCTCCCTGGAAGCTTTGTTCCCATACTTATAATTCTCAGCCAACTCAGACATCATCTGAAAAGAGAAACATCCGAATTAGGAAGTATACATAAAACAGAGATATATAGGTTTGTGGCGAGAAGCTTACCAGAGAATGGCAGTTAAAGAAAAACTCCATCTTTCTGTTGTAGGATTTACCTTTAACATGCTCCCAGCCCTCACCAATGTACACATCATTATTAATCAAGTGCGAGCAAATTTCAGTAGCCGAAAAATCAGAAAGAGACACGTTTCCTTCGTCGGCTTCAGTTGGTCCTGCGGGAGGGGCTTCATGGGCAACACCTGAACCAGAAGCAGAAGCCCCAGGCTGCTTCGATGGTCCTGGCTGATTAACCGACTCTAGCCGACTACACGGCCTAGGCTGAACTGAAGAAGCATTTGCACCGGAGGAGAGGTCACTCGAGACGGAGAGGCTGTTCTAGGCGGGGTAAGAGCAGGGATATTTAATTCATTAACCTCCTCGGGGGGAGGCACCACTGCATTTGTCCCTTCAGTAGAACCCTCGTGGGCAGCTATTTGAGTAGAGGGAGTTTCGGTGAAAACCGGTTCATCAGCACCTTCCTCGTCCGATGAGACAACATACTGCACCACCCTTGATGCCCGCTTAAGGGGTCGAACAGCATGATCAGGGGTACCCTCAGTTGGGCATTTACCTCTCCCAGCTCTGGGGGCCAGATCACTCATAGGATCCAGAGGAGTCTCAGGAACATCCGTGTCAAAAATAGGGATGTCACTGACCCCCCCTGAAACGCCAACTTTCTCCTTACCTTTACGGCTGGGGGTAGTCGCAGCAGGAGTAATCGCAACAGTAGTCGTAACAGGAGTATTCGCAGCAACCCCTGTACGCATAGAGGGCTACCCCGACTCGACACCTCCCTCAGTAATATCACTAGCTTCCTCGCCGTCCGAGGGATCACCGCCATCCGGGCTAGCAATTTCTTCCTTGGCCAAACCAACAGCATGTCTTTTATTGGCAGCCTCGGAATTCTTCACTACCCGGGCTTACAAATCACAAACAGTATCAAAGTCACACACTGCAAGAAAAATAACCTAGTGTCACTAACAGAATAAACAAAACAGTAATACAAAAGAAAAAGCTGATTAGACTTACGACGAGGAAGCCTAGCATGTAGGCGTGTGAAAACCAGTTGAGCGATCATTTTCTCCTCATCCAAGAGGAAAGATCTACCTCTCAAGCACAAAGGGAGGACGGCCGCCGCGGCGAGATGAGAGATCTCTCCATCCAACAAAACGGGGACTACCTTCGACTAGGCTTCAAGAGAAGTGAAGTGCCTGGGAACTTTCTTCGCTGAAAGGTTACGGTGACTGCTAGCTGGCATATCCCTGCCCCACTCGCCACCAGTAAAAAACCAACTATTTTTTCACCTCTTGTTTGAAGTGGGAAAGCCCCAAATAAAGCCTTTCTTCTTCTCGTCACTGGAAATCTCCACTTGTGCAGTGTTTGCCACACCCTCAGTGTAGGGAAAAATAAACAAATAAAAGTGTTACACGCAGCGGAAGCGATACTAAAGACGATTTAGTGACTTTTAAAATTTTTCCTTTATGAACCTTAAACCCTTTTAATCAATAAACATGCATATATATCAACAAAAGTAAATTACCTCTTGTCGCGTGATCCGATTGACTTACGTCGATGGTAATCCGCAAGACCTTCAATCCGAGCACGAACGTGGATCACCTAGGAGCGTGGTCTCCCTTTCCTTTGAATTGCAAACCTGTGAATGGACCAAACAAATACTTTCTTTTCTTTGTTAGTCACAAAACAATCAAAAGAATGTCAAAATTATTCCGGTCACTTTTGAGTTCTCAATCTTATGATCGAAACTCGCGTGAACCTAGATCGATATCGTATACACAAGCTTATTGATGTTTAAGCAATTGTATACTATCAAAGAATAATTTTTCACTCCTTTTTGTCTCTCTAGAATAAAAACTCTCTTAGAATTAAGAAGAAGAAGAAAGAAAATAAAAACTAAAGCACCAAATTATGATGTGGCCGAACCCTATAAGAACATATATATAGGTTGGCCGAATTTTTCTTCTTTTTCCTTTAGGGTTGCCGAATTCTATGTAGTATATAATTAGGGTTGGCCGAATTTCATCATGTCACTTATATAGGGTGACTAAAATTCAACCCTAATTCTTTTTAACTTTATAGACTTCAAACCCTAATCCAACTCTTTTATTTTTATTCTTTTATTTGACTAAATAAAAAAGACTCCTTATTTGATTAAATAAATAATACTAATTTATTTAGTTACTTATCAAACAAGTCTTTTACTTTTAGGAAAGATTTGTTTCTTTAATTAAACAATTAATCAATAAATCAATTAATTCTTATTTAATTAAAACAAATGAAACAAAATAATATTTTTAGGTTAAAACCTTAACCTAGCCGCCCCACTTGTATAAGGTTGGGCCTAACATTATTTTCTTATTTCATTTAATCCATTGGACTTTAAATAAAAAGCCCACATGTGAACCAGACCCATTCTTACTAAAAGAAACAAGCCCACATGTCTTTCATTAATATATTAATATAATTGAGCAGCCCATTACTTAAATAATGTGCAAATTATATTCTTAATATATTAAATGCAATTCTAGATGGACCCTTAAATTGGTCCGGTAGAATATATCAAGTGATCCATGCAAGTCCGTGTGGATTGGGGATCTTGGCGGGCCATCTAAATTTAAGCTTCAATAGACATAACCTAATCACAATCAACAAATGATTCACTTAGGTCCGATCCATTAATTTTAACTCATTCCACTAAAGAGCTAAAACTGAACTCTTAAATAAAGATAGAAAAGGAAGATGCTCCTCATTCATACCCTAGACAATCATATTGGAGATAGTGTATCCTCGTGATTAATATCTGTAATCGCCAAGAGTTCATAGACCGCCTATAACTCTCCAAGTTACCATATTTACTCATATGACCACGTTTTGAACTTGGATATTTTGACTTGTCCAGAAGCCATGTTTTCAATAGACACTATTGAAAACTCAACGTTGAGATTTAATATCCAATTACCTCAAAACATCCATATGATGATATTATACTCTCATTTAATTAAATGGAGCCACGATGTCCATATCTATAAATGAAGTCCTCTATCGATTAACAAATGAATATCACCAAATTATCGAGGATAGACTATGCGATATAATCGTACTCATTGATAACTCAAATGATATTACTTGCAACCATAAGTCCATCATTTATCTCAGGATTAAGATAGACTCTCCGATTGTCCTGATAATGAAAAAAAAACTATTATCTATTGACGGTTTTAGATAAAGCTTTTCATTGTGATCCAGTTCAATGCACCCAGTGCACTAGATCCTTTTGTTCGAAGACACTCCGATGATTTTAGACTCATCATATCTCATTTGATCCCACTCAAATGCTAGCAAAAGAATTCTACAACTTTAACAAGATAAAGGTGCCCAACCTTTAACTTAAGTTGTGAACATTATTCAAGACTAACTAAAGAATTGTGTCTACCACATACATATCCAGATGTACGAACAATTCTTCTTTTCCCATAGTCTTTAGACCTTATGATTATTTACTTTGACAATTATAATATAAACTATAAATGCTATACGATTTGTTAAACCAGAAATCACTTTATTAATATGAAAAAGATTGTTAATTACAACATTACACTCTTGCTATTGAGCATAATCCTAACACTCAGGGATCCAGTTCTCCACAGGTGAGGAGAGAAGGAAATACGTGCCACCATTGCCCGCTTGTCTTAACATATAAAAATGGCGGATCTCACGGGGCATAGGGGGCCCATAACCTTTCAACTTCCACATTAGACACAGGCACATCAATATCCTGTAACTATTTGGGGCGAGTTAGGCCGGCGCAATCTGGGCCTCAGCGAGGAACCTGGCAATGAAGGGCTGAAGAGGAAGTGTAACCCCGCAACTCAGCATTGCGCCATAGATGGCGACCGCATTCTCAGGGGGATTCCATGCCGCACGATCACCCGGTAAAGTCAGAGTCACAGTATCCGGAATGTCAAAGCGACTCTTGTATTTGCGAAGCTCATCCTCGCCAACCACGTTAACTTCGCAATCGAAAGAACACGGGCGATCGGCTGTGAAGTGCAGTATGCTCTTCTGATGGTCTTTAACATCTGAATCGACGGTGGTTTGAGCATCTAGCAGGGATCCTCGAGGAACCCTAGAAGCTCGTCGTCTACTGCTATTCGGTTTAGAAGACCTCGACATTGTTGGAGAACTATTATCAAAAGACGAGGGAGAAGGAATGTCAGGAATAAATCTTCCTCAGAGGAAGGAATATAGACAGAAATCGGGGCTGGGGAATCTGGATGAAAATTACGAATCAAGGATTCGACTCGGTCTGTAGTACATTTATCACCAAGTTCTAAGGCTTGCATCATTTGATTAAAAAGAGAAGAACGTAAAGAAGGATCCATAGGAACTCACCAAAAAACCCTAGAATCGTAGAGATATGCAGAAGAGTTGGGGACGCAGAGAAACTGGAACGGTCGAGTTCAGTGAACCGCCTAGCAATGGAAGATGCAGGAAAAAGGCTGTAGAAAATACTCGAAGAAACAGGGTAGAAAAAACAAAGGTGTGAACTTTTCCTTTTTTGCTCTGAGAAAAACAATGGAAGAATAAATGAAAAGAGTAAAATGAGGAAGAAGAAACGATCAAGCCTTAAAAGAGGGAATTTTGAAATTCAAAAAGAAAATCAGATAAAGGATACGCAATTAATGTGAGTGACGGTCACAGTAACTAGCCGCAATAATCACCACCAAATAATGGACATGTGGTGTCTCGGGGATTGCCAAGCAGTAAAAATGTATCTTCACCTGTCAAGTAAGTGGAAGCGCCAAAGGTTGTGTGGCTAAAATTAAAAGCTTGCACCGGAAGAATCAACCAATTAATACAACACGTGGTGAAAAGGAGAAAGAGGGAAGTTATTTACAAAATGCGCTGAAATCTTAAAAGAATAAATATATATACTACTCGCAGAGGCAAATGAAGTAAAAAGAACAAATCATTCACTCGGCTTGAAGTATTTATGGGGGTATTGTTGTGTGTATAAATTCGCCAGGTAGACACGTCATCAAAGGAGTCGATAAATGCTGAAGAAAAGATCGCCACGTCACTCGTTGACCGGGTCAAAGGAGAAAAACGTGACCAGTTAGTATGTCAACGTCTTAAGCCTATAAGTCAAATACGTGGTCGCCATAGCTAGATATATACTTGCCACAGATAGAAACATGGGCGTCGAAGGGTAATATCCAGGAGTGAAGGTATTCGCTGCATCAGCATACTAGGCCCGAACCGACTCGGCAGAAACACAGAAATAAAACCCTAACTTCTAGAAAACCCATAGCAGCAAGAAATTATAAGAAGAGGAGGGAAGACTAAACTCAACACGGAGAAGTTAGAATAAAGAGGAAATCCTAATCCATTACGACGTGGGATTCCTAACGCAAATCAAAGAGGAAATCCTACCACCAACACAATTAGGACTAGGGAAAACCCTAACTATCATGTATAAATAGAACCACTTATCCCACGAGGGAAGGGTTCGAAAACCTAGAGAGAAAAGAGCAATTGTATGAGAGATCTGAGTGTGTAACAAAGCAATAAGTCTAGCATTATTTTTCTGCCCTCTGGGGCGCCGTGGTTTTTTCCCATTCAAGGGTTTTCCACGTAATATCTATCTCTTGCATGCATTGATTATTCTTTCATTTTACTTTGAGTTGATATAATTGTTGAGTGTGTGGCAATCCAAATTTCACCGTCAACAGCATTCAACTTCATTATGCTAATTGCTTGATATGTATTTGATTTACTCTACTCTCTCATTCAGTACTGTTTTAATCACTATCTTATTTTGCTTGATTAGTCTAAGCAAAAAAATCAAGCAAAACATAAGTAAATATTATCACTTATCTATTAGTCAAAAATTATAAAATGACTTATAAAAACTTATATATTTAGGGCCAATTGGGTATTTCTTTTGAGGAGTTAAAATCAAATTATTTAATAATTTTGGCATGAAAAAAATATTTGGTAAAACTTTCAAAACTGATTATTTAATAATCAGGGTTGATTTGGCAGCTGAAACAGGTGACAAGTTACTTCTAGAAAGTAATTTGAAAATTATCTTCTATGAGATTTAATGAATATCTTAAAAGACCCAATTATCTTTGTTAAGTTAACATAAATACATCTTCATCCCAATATTCATTTCAAACAAGTCTATTATTATTATTTACTATTATAATTTGAATTTTTTAATAATCATTTTTAAATGATCAAATTTAATGTTTGTAAAAAAATATTATGTACTGTTTTAATAATTAGTAAACTATATATATATATATATATCTTAGTGAATACATAAAATTGAAATCGATAAATGAACTATTTAAAAAAAAAAAAAAAAAAAAAAAAAAAAAAAAAAACCTACAACTAATAAAAGATATAGTACTTTTTACCTACTTACTAATACTAATACACATGTTGGTAAGGGGGTAATTCTCTGGCTTTTCTGGGAGTCTTTGTCATCATTGGCGAGCCTAAATGTCGTTGGTTGATCTTTTAGGCTGATAAAATTAAAAGCAAATTAGAATTTTGGAAGTGTTTCATTTTATCCATAACGGGTATGTTATGTCTTATTAACCCAGTGATCATGGGTTCCTTCTTGCATTTCTTTTAGGTTTACCATTGACCTTCTTCTCTTTTGGAGGATTTAAATGCGGCTATTAGAAAAAAAAAAAAATGGATAGGTTCAATCAATAGTCGTAAGCCCGTTCAGGTTGCTTAGAAGTCTTGTTGCAAGTCAAAGGAAGAGGGTGGTCTTGGTATTAAGGATCTCTACATTCTTAACAATGCCGCATGTTAAAGAAGTGAACTAGCTTGAATGATGTTGATTGAGGATTCTCTCGTTTTCACTTACCTCTGTGCTCGTTATTTTACTCAAGATCACAGACCGAGGACATGGTATGTTTTCTCTTATGTTTGGTCGGGTTTGAAATCTTATTATATTCTTTTGATGCTTGAGTGCAGGTGACTGGTTGGTCGTCATTTCAAAGTTCGATTTTGGATTGATAACTAGTTGGGAGATCCATTGATTGATTTGGTTGAGGATCGTTCGTCGCTGATTGATTTGCAGCCTCCTCTGGAATCTCTTATGGGAAATATTTATTCGGACACAGGGGATGGAATGGTACTGCATCTTTTCAAGCCTCTCACCCAGATCTTGCTTCTGAGATTGAGAGAGTGGTGGTGAGCTCTGATCCGGACTCATTGGTTGGGACATGTTTTTAGGATGACATTGTTTCTTGTCAGGGTGCCTATGATTCTTTGCCTGAGATTGGGAGTTCGATTAGTTGCGGAAACAAAATTTAGGTGATGTTTATTCCTCCATCTAGGTCTGTCCTTACTTGGCGTTTATTTCATGAGAATATTCCTACGGACGTTGAGTTACATGCTCAAGGTTATATTTTTTCTTCTTGTTTTCATCTTTGTTGTGCAGTGGGGGAAGATTTATGGCATCTCTTTATTGAATGTCTTTTTGTTCATGGATTGTAGGAAGCGGTGTCCACTACGTTTGGTCATAATATCAAGCTAGATGGTACTTGTTTGAATCTTTGGCGAGAAGAAATGATCATCACTTTTAGCACTCAATTGAAAGCTCTGTGGCGAGCTTCCATTATCTCAGTCTTTTGGTTGGTGTAGTTTGTCCGGAATCAAGTCATATTTGATAATGGTAGACCTATTTTTGTTAAGGTTCTTTCCTTGGTTTGACGTTTAATTCGTGAGGCAGACTTGCTTCAGTCTGGCAAGATAAAGAATTTGGTGGATGAGCTTTTGACTCATTAACGGCTTCATGTCTATGGTCGTCCTTCCAAGGCCCCACGTATTCTAGAGGTAATTTGGCATCCTTCCCCACCAGGTTGTCTTAAAGTTAACACAACAGGCTACTTTTGGTAGTCTTGGCCTTGCTGGTTGTTGAGGGGTTTTTCGTACTTGTACAAGTTTTGTTATGGGTTGTTTTGCTATTCCTCTGACAATTTGCTTAGCTTTTGAGGCTGAGTTGGCTACTATTGTCCATGTTATTGATTATGCTTGGAATTTTTGCTAGCGTTAGTAGTAGTTAGAGAGTGATTCAGCTTATTTAGTGGTCATCCTTTGTTCTAGGTCTCGTAAGGTTCCATGGCATTGGCGCCTAGCTTGGGATAAGTTTTTGAGTTTTCTTTCTCAAATGGACTTTGTTACCATACATATTTACCGAGAGGGGAATCGAGTTGCAAATTGTTTAGCATCCAAGAGCCCCAGCATCATTGCTCCTACATGGTGGTAGACTACTCTAGACTTTTGGCATTCTTTTATTTTTGATGATGTTTGTAGCATGTCTTCTGAAGGTAATTGAAGAACATTTAAGCTCAAGAACACAATAGATTTGACAATTACCCAGAACAATGGAGTGCAGTCCGAATTTGGAGTGGAACCAAATGAAAGCTTGATCAAATGACCTCAAGGTTGTTTGGGGTTTGTAGAGGACTCCAATACGAAGATTCTCTAACTTGAATCACTCAAATCGGATGAGAGATGAGTGAGTTATGGTTTTGGAAGTTGAGAGAAAACACTAAAAATTCTGCACTCTTTTCTTCTACAATGAACAAATGATAGAGGGAATATTTAAAAGAGATTGGGAGGGAAAGTGTGGGGACCACTTGGGCTGCCACAAGGGCTCCCCGTGGAGGCGCATGGCCACCACCAGGGGGTGGTAGTGGGGTGTGCATAGATCTGCTCTTCCCGTGGTGGCCACGCGCCTCCACTGGAAGGAGCCCTTGTGGCCCCTTTCCACAATGCTTTCCTCCTTCGCGCATCTCTCGCGTTCTTCGACCACCGAACTCCGAATTCGAATATGCTTTTAGATTACGAACCATAACTCATTAACACATGAGGGTGACTATGAAACTTTTACAAATGGATACGAACTCAACTCGATACACGACGACGAAGACAACATATTCTAAGAGAACGTAAAGTAACATAACTTCCTCGTTTGAACTCAAAATCTAATGAGAGAGTAACCAAAATGACTGGAACTCAACAAGGAATCATATAAGTACATATCCATGTCCAAAATACTAAAACACAAACAAATAAACACATGGTCACACAAGTATGCAATTTCCTAGAGATAGTCCTAGTACATGCATTTCTACAATGTTTGTCAATTTAAGATTAATGCATGAACATACTAAAACACGTGTGTGAATGTGTTATACCAATTTAGCGCTACAATGCAGGGACATAAATGTATGCAATATGTGTGTGTGTGTGTGTGTGTGCTTAGCGCAACGATGTAGAGACACAAATCAATAAGTTGTATGTGTGTGCGCTAAAGCCTTGTAAGAGGAAACACTACAAGAAAATAATACAATTCTTGACAGTTAAAAACTGTCAAGAAAGGTTTCCTTGGCAGTTTTCTAATTGTCAAGGATGCAACTGTCAAGAATGCTCAAGGAAGGATTTATTATTAATAAAAAATATTATTTATACACCATCAACGTCCGCCTCCGTTCTGGCCATCGTCCTAGCCCCCCACCGCCACTAACCAGCCAATTGATAATAATGACAATTTAATTGTCATTATTAGGAATTGAACTTGAGACCTCAAGTCAAGAGTTGTAAGCCTTTACTGCTTGACTACAACATTTGATATGTTAACAATTGAACAATATTTATATATAACCTATATGAGTTGTTAGAAATAAAAAAATAAATATAAATAAAAACTTATTAGATATATTTAAATTTATTCAACTAATCAAAATTCTAATTTCTACAACAGACATATATTAAAAAATATTTATTGAAACCCTTAATAAAATTATATTTTTTAAAATATATATAATCGAGTTATTAATCTATACTCTACAGTCATGTTTAGTTACATTGTGGAATAGTAATCGGAATGGTAATGGGAATAGGATTGAGAATGGGAATGAGAATGAAAAGGAAAAGAAAACTAAGTTTTTTGTTTATTTAGAACTTTAGAACTAGTCTCTGAATCAGTATTATTTTATTTGGTTAACAACGGAATGGACTGGAATGGAGTTAACTGTATTTTGACCAAAATACCCCTAATTATAAAACATTCATAATAACATAATTTATTATGAATAATAATAATAAAATATAAAAGTATATTATATATATAATTATATTATTTAATATAATAATATATTATATATAGAATATATAATATATAATATATAATATATAATACATATATATATATATATATATATATTATATAATACATATCAGTCTTTCTACTATCAGTTTGAACTAATATAAAATATATCAGTTCCTTGCATGCGAGTCATTGGATTTAAAAGATGCTTCGACAAGTGCATGCAGCCAAGTCAAAGTATTTAAATCCAATGACCCACATGCAAGGAACTGATATATTTTTTATAAGTTCGAACTGATAATAGATAAATTGAATACATATAATATATATATATTATATAATATAATATATATAAATATATAATATATATAATAATATAATATATACAATACATATATATATATATATATATGTATATTATATATAATACATATAATACATATAATAATATATATATATATATATATACTATAATATAATAGATATATATATATAATAATATATAATATATATAATATATATTATACTATATAATATATAATAATAATATATTTATATAATATATATATTATATAATATATAATATATATATGTAATAATATATAATATATATAATAATATAATATATTATATATATATTATATATAATAATATAATACATAAATATATTATATTATATATGTTTATATATTGTTGTATATATTATTATTAATATATATCATAATATAATATATAGTACATATATAAAATATATAAATTAATATATTAGTTTTGGAAAGGAGGGTATTTTTGTAATGGAGTTGGGGTATATGAGGGTATTTATGGAATATAAATTTTAGTTTAGAATGAAAGGGCATTCCATTGGTTTTTGGATGGAATGCGCATTCCACCAAAATGGTGGAATCCCCATTCCAATGGAATCATCATTCCATTACATTTTAATGGACCAAACGAATGGAATGGCTTTCTTTCCAGTCCAGTCCATTCAACCAAACATGGCCTATAGGAGACTCGTGACATCAATTGTAATAAGCATGATTTGGAATACAACTCTCACTACAGGGGAGATGTTTCTCAACATGCATCTTGCAATTTAATTATTTTTTTGAATTTTTTAAAAGTGAATGATTTAAAAGTAAATTTATTAAATTAAAAATTTTACTTATCCAATATCGGTTTGCCCAAAAACCGATATCTTACTATAAAATAAATTCATATCGGGATTTTGTTTGGTGTTGAAAATGGGAAGTAAAACTTTTAAAAAATTATTAAAGATAAATTAAAAATTAAAAAAAAAAAGGATTAATTGCACTAACTTAATTTAGTTTATTAAATCTAGCAACATGATACAAAGATATCCTAAATTAACACAAGCACCCATTGCCATCAAGTCAACCAGTTAACTATAACGGTTGACTAACCTTGACCCTTGGAAATCCAAATATAAAATTGCCACATCATCTCAAACATAAATGGTTGTTTAATTAAAATTGAAAAATCAATTTATTTTTTTATTAAAAAAAAAGATAATCTACCAAGGAAACAAAAGATCTTTGATGATCTCCTACTTACCGGAAGAGATCTTCACCGATCTCGGAGATCAACTTCATGCAATTCGTAGAGGAGGCTCATCCGTCAATTGAGGATGTTTTCATAGACGACCGATATATAATCTTTTTTTAATTAAAAATATTTTATGTTTGAAATGATGTGGCAATGGTATATTTGGTTTTCCATAGGTCAAGGTTAGTCAACCATTAAAGTTAACGGATTGACTTGATAACAAGGGGTGTTTGTGTTAGTTTAGGGTATCTTTTTGAAATCTTACTAAATTCAATAAAGTAAGGGTAAGTTAGTGCAATTAACCCAACAAAAGAAAATTGTCAACAAAGACAGTTTTTCTTGTAGTGAAAGAAGTCTTATTATACCTTTGTAGTCAATAATGCTTTCCTCACACGAAGGCTTCACTTTGCTTGAATCGTTGTCCATCTCCTTTGAAGCTTGATAAACCGTACAACTTAGACAACTAAACAATACAAAGGAAATGTCATTTTGATATAAAATGATACCAACATAACTCAAAATCCTAACAGAAGATAAATTAGTATAATGAGAAAAAATAAAGGAAATAGGGGGAAATAGCACCAAATTCCATTGATTTTGTGGTAATATCACCAAGTTATTAAGTGTTGTGGAAATAGTACCAAAGTATGTGATCTGCCCAAATTGCCCCTCACTTAATCTTTCTTCCTCTCTCTATCTCATTCTCTCTTTCTTCTTCTCTCTATTTCTTCCTCTCTCCTCTTTTTTTTTTCAAAAACCTCCATTGATCCATCACTGAAGATCAAAACGACTTCTATCGAAATGACCTCCGGTGAAACGACCTTTGTCGAAACGGTCGACTCCCTTTGATGGAGATCAAAACGACCTCCGTTATTAAAAAAATTCTAGAAATAAGTCTCGGGTATTTTGAAATAAGTCTTGGGTATTTGGATATAAGTCTCGGGTAAGTCACCCTAGACTTATTTCAAGCTATTTCCAGCTACCCAAGACTTATTTCAACTACCCGAGACTTATTTCAGCTACCCGAGACTTATTACAAAATAACCGAGACTTATTTCCAGAATTTTTTTATAACGGAGGTCGTTTTGAAGACCTCTAATGGAGTCGACCGTTTTGACGGAGGTTGTTTCGACAGAGGTCGTTTCGATCTCCATTGATGGATCAATGGAGGTTTTTGAAAAAAAAAAAAAAGGAGAGAGGAAGAAAGAGAGAGTGAGAGAGAGAGGATGAAAGAATAAGTGAGGGCAATTTTGGCAGATCACATACTTTGGTGCTATTTTTATAAAACTTATTAAGTTTGTGACTTTTCCACAAATGGCTTTGGAAAGAGTGCCATAAAAAAATGCCTCGAAAAAATATATGTTTAAAAACAAAAAAAACAAAAAAACACTTAAAGGATAGTTTTCGTATTTTAAAGGGGGTAGGGACTAAAATTAATAAAAATATATATTTTTTAATATGGGTGTAGGAATATGTTTTGTGAGTGGCAATAGAGCCACCCTTATAAAATTAGGGTTAGTATTAAAAACCTCCTCTCACCTTTGAACTATTATTGGATGCATAGCTACAAATGATTTTATTTTAGAAACCTCTCCTATGAACTAACACCATTAGTATTCCATTTGTGTTGACCGAGTTTGACTATTAAAAAATCTAAAATGTCTCTATTTAAACTTCAATTGTATGAATTAACCATTATACCATCATACTTTACCAAATAAATTAATAAAATGTTACAAAAGGTTAGAATGTTAACTTGCAAAAGAGAAGTTATTTTGTGGACTATTTTATCTCTAAAAATAACAAAATTATAAATGAACCAAAAGCATTGAAAATGAGTATTTGCTTGTATTTATATATATATATAAGACAAATAATTACATAAATAAATACAATAAATGTGCCGGTGTGCCTAATATTAAAATGAATAGATTTTAATCCGGTTATTACCAAATTTTCGAGATTAGTCAATTTTATGAAAATAACCTCAATCTATTCATTGCAATAAATCAAGTGTAAAGTGCAGAATTTAAATGACATTTGATTTTTATATGGAAACCTTCAACAAAGAAAAACCATGAGTTGTTATATGCGTTACACATGATCCTCGAAATCACTATTTGTAATGGTGTCCACAACCTAGGTTCACCTCAACCATTCTCGGTTACTAACCCACCACTACTACCCGCATGCCTTTAATAGCAACCCTATATCAATTTGCTTGCGGCCTAAGCAACCTTAGCCACAAGACTTACTTCTTAATGAAAAGATTAAACAACCTATGTGAATATGTAAAGATATCCAAATATGCAATTAATGCTAGGTTACACTAAATGCTTATCTAGGATTATAATATGTCAATTAAATCAATCCTAGATATCAATTGTTATATGACATGGCATACAACATAGCTAACATAGATTAAGCAAACCTAGGTATAGTTATCACAATACATCACTCAATCAAAACAACACAATAATCTCTAACTTATATAATAGAATATGATCTAAGAACATACAAGTAATTAAATAGATTTCTTGTTAAGTAAAACACTAAGAGTAGATGAAATTAGTGAAAAACTTACCAAGCAATATGTGTTGTAGAAAACCCATGCACAGATGCATCCTATATGATCATAGATGATGCTAGATGAACTTATATGCACATGGAAATAACTTTGAGTGATTAAAGGTGAGTTCTTGTGAAATTTTCTCACTCGAAAACTATCCTAAGTGAAAAATCTGCTTTTGGACTCTTGAACACAACCTATGGACAAAGTAACATATATATATATGAGGTCCAAGTGATGCTACAACGTTTTGATTATTTTTTCAAAACTTTGCCTTGACTGTTGTTCACCCGCTCTACATAGGGAGGGTGTACAACGGTTCGCCTGGGAAATGAAGAACATGTTCTTCATGATCGATGTACACAAGGGCAAAAATCAGGCGACCAATGGGCGGTTGCTCTCGGGTTTGGAGAGCTACTGTTCACCCGCTCTACGTAGGGCAATTGAACGGTGATACACCAGCAACTAAAAAATCGATCAGGTGTCCCGCTGTACATAGGGCGAACATACAGTGGGTAAGAGCAAATTTGCTCAACCCCTTTGATAGGCGATGTACGTAGGGTGACCCAACAGTGGGTGTACAGTACCCATGCAAAAACAGTGCATCCTAAGCCTAACATATCATGGCATTTAACATACAAGATGCAATTAATTAAACATGCATGAATAAATATTCAAGAACATGAATGCACACAAATAAAACACACAATGTTCAAAGAAGTATAGATATGTATGAGTTGTGTGTGTGCAACTAAATCTCTTTAATTGCAAGTAAGCACAAGAATTTTACCTTTAGTGTGCTTCTTCTCTTGAGGTCTTGAGAGGGCCTTTGTTGTGCATGATCACCAACAATCAAATGCCTAAGCTACCCTTACATCAAACCCCACATATGGTTTGTCACGAAATAAGCCAATCAAACTTGAGGAACTTACAATCTCCCCCTTTAGCTATTTCGTGATAAAACCACCACTCACATTGATCCTCACAACAAAATTGAAACTAAAGGTCAACAATGATTTTCTACATTACAAAGAGATATAAAAAATAAAAATTCAAGTCTTCAATCTCTTGTAGAACAATCAATCATTCAAAACAAAAAGATTACACTTTCCAAGACAAGTGTATATGAGTTGATCAAGTGAAGTTAAAACAAGCATTTGCATTAAAAAAAAAAAAATTGCATTAAAGAAAACATGCAACATCATGCAATGACTATCATGCAATGAATGTGCAATGCTCCCTATCAGCGGGTTACTCCCCCTAATTTGTAATCTCCCCAACATGTGAATTTGCTACTACAATTAGCAATCTCTCTTACCACATACTACTCCCCCTTTTTGTCATAAGATGGGCAAAGGAGTATCCCCCAACTGGGTCACTTGTAGCAAAAAGAGATAGTACGTAGCATACAAGACATTTGCATAATTATATAATCCACTTTATGCAACTCAATTAATTAGAGAGAAATAAGAAGATTTATTTTATGAAAATGTGTGATTAAGATGCTTTGCCTGCAAGACATATTGCATTCAAGTCCAAAAATCAATGGTATTTGGCAAAGCAAATGACAAAGGTTTCCTTAAAGAATTCAAACCAATTTCACCATTTGTCATGAATCAAAGCAAGGATATAGAAATTTCATTGAAATCAATTTTAGATGCAACTATATCCACTTTTATAAGCAAAACATGGCATGAGCGACTTTCGCACCCTATTCGATTTTTCCGAGTAAGATACCCGTATGATAGTAGCCATGTTCAACCAATAAAATAAAAAAAGACGTTTGGATTTTAAAATCCTTAAAACCAATAAAAAATATTTTATTCATTTCAGTCTCATAATTTACTTTTCACACTTAATTTTGCATTTTGAAATATGCAATCAACAATCATGCTTTTCATTTTTTGTGCATATCCTTTGAAATCATGCTTTTCATTTTTAAGCATGTCATTTTAAATCATGCTTTTCAATTTTAAGCATGTCATTTAAAGAATCATCATGTCATTGAGATAATTATAGGTCATTCAATGAGTACTTCCTAAGTATATCTTGTAAATACAATCGCGGTTAAATTGCCTTAAGCTTACCTAGGGGGGTGAATAGGTTTTAAGGCCTTTTTTGAACCCTTGAAACAAACAAAAGTTTGTCCCTCTAGGTAGCTTATAAAGCACCACTATAAACACAAATGTGCATGCATAGACTATTAACAAGCATATTCATTATATAGTTCAAACATAGCCTATGGATTGCATGTGGAGGATATACCAAAAATAACAAATATCACAAAGTACTTGATTCCATTATTGAATGTCTCAATAGTACAAGTACATATAAAAGATACAAGAATAATTAAAGATCTAATCTCACAAGAATGCAATCAATTACAATGCACTCAAGATCAATATGATTAATCTAAACAAAATACAAGAAATAAGGAAAGAGACATTTGACACACAATATTTTTACATGGTAAACCTCTAAAGAGAAAACATCCACGGGTTAAATCCACAACCATCGGCAAAAGGTTTTTCGCTAGTTAAATAAGAATACACCCTCAAATGTGACCAACTCTCTTGTATCACAATCTATTGGATTTCTCCATATCTATTCCCACTAAAGAAGAACTTGCCTATTCTCTAACCGAGACACATCACATGCCTCTAGAGAAAAACCTTGCTCGGACCTATAGAAGCCTCACACCCCTTGCCAAGACTTCCCCTACTCTATGTTGAAGAATCACTCAACAACAAGAGACTTTTCTTGCTCAGACCTATAGGAGCCTCACACCCCTTGCCAAGACTTCCATGCTTGTCTAACCGGAGCCTCACACCCCTAGACAAGACTTCGCTTGGACTTACTTAGAGGCCTTGCACCTCTTAGCCAAGACTTTCACGCTTGGACTTACTTAGAGCCTCACACTCTTAGCCAAGTCTTATACCTTTTACAAGGCAATGATCTATGTGATGCAAATGATGCAAACACATTCAACATAGGACATATGATCAATATGAGCTATGGAAACTATAATTAGACAATGAGCACACAATGTATAATATTCTAGTTTAACAATCCAAGTGATGCAATCACACAAGATGATGCATGAACATATAAGATGTATGGATCAAATACAAATCATGAAATTCCCTTAAGCAATATAGTGTAATATATACCTAGAAGGGGGGTGAATAGGTATCGGCCCAAATTATTCCAATTTCCTTTTTGCGGAATACAACAATGAAAATTGCACACTTGATGTGTCTTAACAAATGAATTGTTTTAATCAACACATGCGAAAATCAATATATAAGTGATGCAATCAATACAAAATATGGGAGATAATGAAATATAAAACGAAACTTGACACAATAGTTTTTACGTGGTAAAACTTCAAAGAGGAAACATCCATAGGTTGATACCACAACCACCGGCAAGCAATTCACTATGATGAAAATGAGATACACACTCAAGGCAATCAACACATGATAAACACCCTAAGCTATCAATTCCTAGTCTACCCTCAAGGCCAAGTGAGTTACTTTGCCTACTCCCTATCCAAGGTGTGTCCTACACCTCTAGGAAGCAACTTCCTATCCAAGATGCTCACGTCTCTGGGAAGATTTCTTGCTTAACTATTCAGATCACAAAGATCCTAGTCAAGCTTCCCTAGCTCAACTATCTGGAGTATCACACTCCTAGCTAAGACTTCTTGCTTAGTTATCTGGATCCCCTTGATCCTAACTAAGACTTCTTGCTTGGCTATCCGGAACACTTTCCTAACCAAGTCTTCTTAATCAAATCAAAGCTTCACTCACTCACTCACTTTGACAAGAGACTCTAACCTTTCAAAAAGCAATGATCTATGTGATGCAAATGATGCAAACATAATCAATTAGAACAAGTTAATCACACAAGCTCTATGAACATGCAAGAGATAACTAGAATAGGCTATTCAACACACAAAGTTATCTAGAAATCAAAGCATGTAAATCAATAAGAACAAGATTAGGATATTCAATATCACTAACAAAAATCCTAGTTCTTAGATCACGAAATTAAACCTAGAAATCATCATGAGGCACATCATACAAGTTATTTCTAGAATCAATTTCATGTGAATCAAGTTTAGCTAAAAGATATTCAAATGAGATCACAAAGCTAAAACTCAACAATTATCGATCAAACAAACCTAGAATATGAATTAACATCATCCTTAACACTTTTCATCTATCAAATAGGAAGATTAAATAAGATGATCAAAAAAAAAGTAAGAAGAAGATTTTTCACCTACAAATGATGAACCACGAACTAAAATCTAATTACTGCACAAAATCATGACATAATTTGGTTCTGAAAATGCTTGGGGTTTGTTCCTCTCTTCAAGATCAACATTTTTGGCTTTTGAATCACTTGATTCGGAGTTTAAATGAGAGAGTTATGATCAAAACAAGAAATCAAAAACTTGAAGAAATTTTTTGCTCTATCTTTTTCAATTTTTTCTTCACACATGTTTGTAAGGAAGAAAAAGAATATTTAAAAGAGAGAATGAGGGAGATTCGGTGGCCAATCAAAGGAGGCCACATCACTCACCCCATGAGAGGCATGTGAGCCTCATGGGGCAGAGGAGTTTTGAGGCCGTGAGCCTCACGCGCCCCTAACGGTAGTTCCCTTCAATGGCCTTTGGTCATTGCTTGCCTCTTTTGTGCTTCTCTCACGTTCTTCAATCGTATTCGAGCATCTGAACACCGAATTTAAATATGTCTTTAGATTACGAACCGTAACTCCCTCACGCACAAGGAAAACTATGAAACTTTGATAAAAGGTTAAGAATTCCACTCGGTACACGACAACAAAGACAACACAACATATGAGAACGTAAAGTAGCGTAGCTTCCTAGTTTGGAATTGAAACCTAATGAATGAGTAACTGAAATGACCGGGACTCAATAAGGAATCATAAGAGATCATGTTTAAGTCCAAAATAAAAGAAACACAAATAAATAAATACAAAGTCACACAAGTATGCAATTTCTTAGAGATAGTCCTAGAGCATGCAATTCTACAATGTTTGTCAATATGAGACTAATACATGTGCATACTTCATTAAGTGTGTGAATTTGTTATACCAAATGAAGCACAACAATGCAAGGACACAATTGTATGAATTGTGTGTGTGTGTGCGTTTACGCCTTGCAAAAGGAAGAAGTATTTTTATACCTTAGCATCCAAGAAAGCGCATTTCCTCTTAAAGACGATATTTGCATGAGAAGTTGCTCTTCTCCTTTGAACCTTCTTTTCACCAAGAAGTCAAGAACCACCTAAGCAACTAACCATTACAAATAAAGAGTGTTTTTCAATAGAATCAAGCCAACAAAAATAAAGGATCTTACAAATCATGTAGACATAGACTTAATCATGTAAGCACACAAATCAAGTATTGTCTAGTCATAAAAACAATGAATCGAAACCTAGAATATGTAAAACACCTAACACATGTAATTTCTAGTTTCATTCACAAAGCTAACCCTTGAATAAATCATATTCATGAAACACAAATTCAAGATATTAGAAACATACACCAAAAATGCTATAATCACAATATATGATTAATGAATGTTCTAGCAAGGTTATTTATTTTAGAATGAGTCAACCAAGTCACAAATAACCCTAAATATCAAGCTAAGCACAATACAACTCTCAAACATATGATATACTAGAATCATAGAAAACTAGTTCACATTTGTCTCTAATTAGACTTGATTAGCTTTGATATGAATTTATCTTTTTCAATAGCTTTCAATATACATGCACATACATATGTAAGAAGAAAACCCAAGGCAATTGAGAATCATAAAAGATAAAATCACAAAGTTTGACTCAATACCTTGAAATCATGAGCTGGTTCGGTTTTGACAATGGAACTGCTCTAAAACTTGATCAAATAGCTGCAAACTCTTTTGGAAAGGGTAGGGGACTTGATTACAAAGATTCTCCAACTTGAATCACTCAATTCAGAGTCTGAATGAGAAAGTTATGGTGTTTGGAAGGTAGGAAAGTTGGAAAGAAAATTCTGCTCTTATTTTTTCAATTTTCTTCAACCTATGAACAAGTGAGAGAGGGAAGATATTTAGAAGAGAATGGGAGGGAAAGTTTAAGTGAGGTGGGACCCACTTGGGATGCTAGCCATAGGCTGTCCCCGTGGCCTCCTTCCCTTGGTGGTCACGCACCTCCACGGGAAGCCTCCTAAGTGAGGCCTTCTCACTTAGGCTCTTCTCCTCGCGCTCCCCTCACGTTCTTAGATTGTACTTTGGCCTTCGAACTCGAAATTTGAATCCATTTTCGGATTACGAGCCATAACTAACTTACACATGAGGATGACTATAAAACTTTGACGATTGGATGTGAACTCGACTCGATATACGAAGACGACGACAATGCATTGTTAAGGAACATAAAGTTTCATAACGTAAAGTTTCGTAACTTCCTAGTTTGAACTCGAAAACTAATGAGTGAGTATCCGAAATGATCGGAACTCAACAAGAAATCATTTAAGAACATATTCAAGTTCAAATCACTTACACTTAAACAAATAAACACAATATCACACAAGCATGCATTTTCCTAGACATAGTCCTATTATATGCATTTCTACAATGTATGGCAATATGAGAACAATGCATGAGCATACTTAAGCATATGAATGTGTTATACTAAATTGGCACAACTATACAAGGACACTTATGAATGAATTGTGTGTGTGCACGCCTAAGCCTTGTAAGAGAAAAAAGGTCTAATTTACCTTTGTAGACATTTAGTGATTTCCTCGAACGAAGGCAACACTTTGCTTGAAACGTTGTCTGGTTTCCTTGAAGCTTGATAAACCATGTAACTTAAAGACAACAACACAATACAAGGCAAATAACGTTTTGATATAGAATAATGCCAACTAATACTTAAAATCCTAACATATCTCCTAGTCCAAAAAAACATGTTTAAACATAAATATGACATGGATTGCAATCAAAGCAATGGCTCACACTTATTGAAGAAAAAACATATAAACATATGTGCAACCAAGATACTCAAACAATTAATAAAGAAGCATAAAATTTTTTAAATTTTTGCATGCGACAAGTATGCAATTGCTCTCTTTTCTTGAGTTCCCCATATGGGGTCAATCACCAAACCATATCAATGAAGGGAATGAGGTCCTATAGACCAACCAAGTCCATTGGACCTAGTCGAACCTATGGGAGACATGTTATCACAGTAGCAGATGGGTTCATCTTTTCTTATCCACTTAGGCAACACATTTTCAATCCTAGTGGTCAATGGTTCATGAGCTCTAGATGTCATAGGATTATGTAAATGGGTTATATCCTTCCTAGGAACATGCATATTAGCTCTAGCCTTTTTTCTTTTCAATCATGCTTTCAACTCTACGCATTTTGATACAATGAAAGCAATTTGGTCTAATGTAACCATTAATACCACAAAAATGAGAAGTGGGAGAAAAGTGAGGAATCATACCATGTCCTCGTGTATGCATTAGTGCTTTCCCTTGTCATTGTGGTTGTTTTGGTTGTTGGATTGGATCTCCCTATCTTTTTTGTTGACCAAGACAAGATTGCTTGCTCAGTTGAGCTTGCAAGATCGGTCTCTTCCCTTGATGTATTTTAGGTTGAGGGAAGTTAGCATGATGAGCCCTTTTTGGTTGAGCTAGAGCTTGACCTTTTGGTGCCACCTTTACCTGGGCACTTCTTGAGCATTCTCCTAAGTTGATCTTCTTCCTAGGGTGTTGAGGAGGAGGAAACTTCTTGATATCTATGCTATTGACAAAGGTTATCTTGCTTGAGGAGGAAGCTTCCTTGTCATCAATGTAGCCAAGGCCTCTCTTGTCACTTGGCCTTTTTCTAACTCCCAACATGTGGTCAAGCTTCTCGATGCTTAAAGCCATCTTAGTTATTGACGTTTTAGCTTCTTCAAGCTCTCTCTTTAGCCCTTCATCATTCCTCTTAGATATAGCTAACTTATCTTTTAGCTTATTTTCATCCTTCATGGATCTCACCACTTCCTCACTTAAGTGGGCAACTTGCGTTGAAAGCTCTAGATTCTCCTCCTTCAATCTTCTAATTTCTTTCTTGTTCTTCATCCTTGAGCTTTCAAATTTGATTATGTAGTCATGAAGATCCATTATCTCCACATTTCCATTTGTGGAGTGAGATGACAAATTCTTATTACTAGAGTCATCTCCTATACTTTTCATCTCACCAATTGAGTCATTTTCCTCATCAAGACCTTCACTTTGGTCACTTGATGTTATATGAGCCATATCCCAATTAGTAGCTACATCAACTACCTCTTTAGCTACTTCTTCACCTATTCCTTCTTTAGGGTCACAACTCAAGGCATCTTTGACATCTTTTTCAACTTCTACACGAGTGGCTCCAAATGTCGTGTAGTTAATGGCAAGCTTTTCATCACTTGAAGGACTTTCTTCACTCTCATCCTCACTCCATGAGGCGGCTACCGTCTTTCCTTTTCTTCTATCCTTTAAGTTTCCACACTCCGGGGAGATGCGCCCAAATCCTCCACATTCTTAGCATTGAATCCCCTCTCTTGAAGACAACTCTTGGTTTGGCTTGTCATTCTTAAGCTTGGTCTTCTTCTTAAAGCCATCCCCCTTTTAGCTATAACCATTCTTTTGTAGATTCAAGAATTTCTTGAATCTCTTGACAATTAGTGACATGTCTTCATCCGAGTCATTCTCCTTTTTAAAATGCTTAGAGATCTTCAAAGCAATATTCTTTTTCTTCTTAGGAGGTGAGGTTGTAGCCTTTCTTGACTCAAAGGTGAGAAGTCTTCCAATCACCTCACTCGGCTTCATATCCTTGTAACCACTATTCTCTTCAAAAGCCGTTACCTTGGACTCAAATCAATCGGGGAGAGATCTCATAATTTTCTGTTTGATTCTCTTATCCGAATATGGGTCACTAAGTTGATGACTTTGGTTGACTATGTCCATCAACTTGATCTTAAAGTCGTTGAAGCACTCGTTCTCTTCCATCCTAAGCATCTCGAATTGAGTTTGGAAGACTTGAAGCTTAGAGTCTTAACCACTTCGGTTCCCTCATGTGAAACTTCTATGATGTCCCACGCCTCCTTAGCGATCCTAGTGTTTTGAATTAATTTATATTGATTCTCGTCCATTGCACATAGGATGGCGTGCATCGCCATCCTATTCCACTTAGATGCTTCAAACTCTTGCACTTTCCATTGCGTCTTAGGCTTGAGTACATCTTATTCTCCACCCGTAGGAGTCATCATCGATGGAGCGTAGCTGTCTTCAACCGCCATCCAAGCCCGGTCATGGATTTGGCATATATACAACTCTATCTTGCCTTTCCAAGAGGCATAATTAATCCCGGTGAGTAGGGGAAGCCTTGTGTTAGAAGCACCCTCGTTACCACCACAATTTCCACTCATAACGTTTACGAATCAATGAAATGAATACAAATGTATGAATGATCAAAAATTACACAAAATGCAAAACACACCAAAATAAGCAAAAATCACCTAAGTATATCTAGGAACTCGCTCTGATACCAATTGAAACAAATATGCCGGTGTGCCTAATATTATCTAAAGGGCGGGCTAATAGATTTTAATCCGGTCATTACCAAATTTTTGAGATTAGTCAATTTTATGAAAATAACCTCAATCTAGTCAATGCAATAAATCAAGTGTAAAGTGTGAAATTTAAATGACACTTGACTTTTACGTGGAAACCTTTAACAAGGAAAAACCATGGGCTATTATGTGCGCCACACACGATCCTCGAAATCACTATTTGTAATGGTGTCCACAACCTAGGTTGTCCACAACCTAGGTTGACCTCAACCTTTCTCGGTCACTAACCTACAACTACTACCCGTAAGCCTTTAATAGCAACCCTAGATCAATTTGCTTGCAGCCTAAGCAACCTTAGCGACAAGACTTACTTCTCAATGAAGAGATTAAACAGCCTATGTGAATATGCAAAGATATCCAAATATGCAATTAATGCTAGGTTACACTAAATGCATATCTAGGATTATAATATGTCAATTAAATCAATCCTAGATATCAATTGCTATATGACATGGCATACAATATAGCTAACATAGATTAAGCAATCCTAGGTATAGCTATTACAATACATCACTCAATCCAAACAACACAATAATCTCTATCTTGTATAATAGAATATGATCTAAGAACATACAAGTAATTAAAGAGATTTCTTGTTAAGTAAAACAATAAGATTAGATGAAATTAATGAAAAACTTACCAAGCAATATGTGTTGTAGAAAACCCATCCATGGATACATCCTATATGATCATAGATGATGCTAGATGAACTTAGATGCACATGGAAATAACTTTGAGTGATTAAAGGTGGGTTCTTGTGAATTTTTCTCACTTGAAAAATATCCTAAGTGAAAAATCTGTTTTTGAACTCTTGAACACGACCTATGGACAAAGTAGCATATATATATATATATATATATATATGAGGTCCAAGTGATGCTACGAGGTTTTGATTATTTTTTCAAAACTTCGCCTTAACCGCTGTTCACACACTCTACGTAGGGCAGGTGTACAACGGTTCGCCTAGGAAATGAAGAACATGTTCTTCATGATCACTGTACACAAGGGCGAAAATCAGGTGACCAAAAGGCGGTTGCTCTTGAGTTTGGAGAGCCGCTATTCACCTTGTCTACGTAGGGCGGTTAAACGATGATACACCATCAACTAAAAAGTCGATCAAGTCTGTACGTAGGGCAAACGTACAGCGGGTAAGAGCAAATTTTCTCAACCCCTTTGATAGGCGCTGTATGTAAGGTGACCCAATAGCGGGTGTACATCGCCCATGCAAAAACAATGCATCCTAAGCCTAACATGTCATGGCATTTAACACATAAGATATATTCAAGAGCATGAATGCACACAAATAAAACACACAACATTCAAAGAAGTATAGATATGCATGAATTGTGTGTGTGTGTGTGCAACTAAATCTCTTCAATTGCAAGTAAGCACAAGAATTTTACCTTCAGTGTGCTTCTTCACTTGAGGTCTTGAGATGGCCTTTGTTGTGCATTAGCACCAACAATCAAATGCCTAAGCTACACTTACATCAAACCCCACATGTGGTTTGTCACCAAAATAAGTCAATCAAACTTGAGGAACTTACAGTATTTGCTTGGATTTATATTTTTAAAAAAAAAGACAAATAATTACATAAATAAATACATATTCTGGTTTATTTTCAATGCTTTTGGTTCATTTGGGTAATTTTGTTATTTTTAGGGATAAAATTTTCCACAAAATAACTTTTCCTTTGCAAGTTAACATTCCCACATTTTGTATCATTTTATTAATTTATTTAGTAAAAATATGAGAGTATAATGGTCAATTCATACAATTGAAGCTTAAATAGGATATTTTAGATGTTTTAACAGTCAAACTCAATCAATACAAACGGAATGCTAATGGTGTTAGTCCATAGGGGATGTTTCTAAAATAAAAACATTTATAACTATACATCCAATAATAGTTCAAAAGTGAGGGGAGGTTTTTAATATGAACCCTATAATTAAATTCACAGTAGTTAATATTATAATATACCAAACATGTGTATATTTTTTTTGAGTCTAACAGAGCAACATCAACCAAATAGTTGTCTGATTATCTTAATCGCAGATTATTTCTTCCATACAGCTACAACATTAATTATTTTAAAGGGAAAGTATCATTTGCCCCCCCTGTAGTTTGCCATATTCATAAATTTGCCCCCCCTAGTTTCAGAAATGGTTGATATTCCCCCTGAAAATCAAAGTATTCGAATATTTACCCCCTGCTATTAGAATTTTCGTTAAATAGAGGTTTGACTGTTAAAATAATGATAAAAGTACGTTTTTACCCGTGGTTATTATTTTATCATTTATTTGATTAAAACTAATTCAACCAATATTAACATAAATTAAAAAAATATTAAAAATAAAATAAAATAAAATGGTAAAAAATTTATTAAAAGATATTAAAAGAATATTATTAAAAAAATAAAAAATCAATAAAAACCCTAATTCTTCCTCTCTCTCCCCATCTCTTCCTCTCTCTTCTGCCACTCTCTTCTTCTTCTCTTCTCTCTCTCTCCCCGTTGCTCTCTCTCTCTCTCTCTTCCGATTCTATTCATCTCTTTCTCTCTCCCCGCTGTTGTCTTTTCCCTTTCTCAAACTATTGGTGGTTTTGTTGTTAGGTGTTTGGAGAACGGGACCGCCGCGAAAAAGGGGAGCTTGTTCGCGGAGTCTGATTTGCGGCGAACGGGACTACAACGAACAGGGGAGGCTCGTCGCCCTTGTTTCCAGTGTGTCAGTTCACCCCAGTTTACTTTTTTTTTTTTTTTTTTCTTTTTTTTTTTAAGTTCTTTGATGAACGTAAAATAAATCTGTGTTGGTTTGGAGTGATGTTTGGGTGTTGGTTTGGAGTGGGGTAGGTGGTGTTGGGTTTTTTGGGTTTGGTTTCGGTGTTGGGAGTTGGAGGGTCTAGTGGGTTTGGTTTTGTTGGTGGTGGTGTTGGTGGTGGTTTGATTTGAGGGTGTTGGTGGCTACAATTTGGTGTGACTTTGGTTTGGTTCTGATTTTTGGGTTATGGTAGTGTGGTTCTAGATTCTAGTGTTTCTGGGTTTGGTGGTCTGTTGATGATGATTTCTAGCTTTGGACAATGATGGTGATCTAGAATGATGTCTATTTGAATAAGATGGATGGTAGAAAGATGATTGTGATGAAATGGATCTGATGGTGAAATAATAAATATTAAATTAAATAATAAAAATATTTATTATTTAATTTAATATTTATTATTTAATATTAGTTTTTTTATTAAATTAATTATTATTAATTGTTTTATTTAGCTTTTTACCACATTACCCTTCTATTTTAACGGTCAAACCTCTATTTAACGGAAATTCTAACAGCAGGGGGTAATTATTCGAATACTTTGATTTTCAAAGGGAATATCAACCATTTATGAAACTAAGGGGGGCAAATTTATGAATATGGCAAACTACAGGGGGGAAAATGATACTTTCCCTATTTTAAAAGCTACAATAATACCCGACTAGCTCTTAAATGTTTTTAAATTTTGTAAGCTTTATACTTTGGTCCCTCCAAAAATAATAAACTCACATATTAGATTATTAGGATAAAGGTCCTACTCCTAAAATATTCCTAAGGAGTCCAAAACTAATTAGTAAATAAAAAATAAACACATTTATTTTTTAATACACAATTAATGTCGTAAGAGACAAAAGTTTTAATGTCTAGGTGTATACATTTATCAACTCAAATCGTGTCACATATTACAGGTCTCTCGTATGATTGGTTATTTATATCATATGATATGACATGATTAGTTATTTATATCACATGATATGATATGAATGGATTAAACATTATAGACATTTTCTTGTGTTGCAAAAGCACAAATTATCACATGACATGATAATTATAAGGTAAGTACGCGTTATTGAATCAGTCAAATAACCAAACTTGAATCTATAGAGCAAGCCCCAAAATAATATTGCTTTTATATTATAAGTGACGTTGTAAACTTGTAATCATCTCCCAAACATCCTTCGAAATGTCATCTAGCTAGCTACGTACCTTAACTCATCCATATCAGTCTGATTCTCCTTAAACGGCTGTGCCGTCTTCGATCGGCCGCTGCTGCCTAATCACATGAACCACTACTAATGTCCCATTCCAGAGTCCCCAGCCTATAAATATGTAGTTACTTGGCTAACATTCATGAACATCCAAGCCTGTGCCATTTTAGTCATAGTAGTACAAGCTAGCATTGAGTAATGGCTTTCTTTTTCTTTTTTTTTAAACGGCTAAAATTTATTAAGGCCACCAGATGCACCAAAAAGAGCAACCAGGCCACACAACAACCAAGCCACAACAACAGCGACAGCAGGGGCTATGAAGATACACACAGCCAGAGAAAACCAAAAAAGCAATTCAATCGTGTGTGTATTTTGTTCTTGGTGGCTGCAGCCATGTCTTTTCCGATTATGAGTTCTGCTACGGAGTTCATAGTTGGAGACGATTCCGGGTGGACATTAGGGTTTGATTACCAAGCTTGGGCTGAGGGCAAAAACTTCCAGGTTGGAGACAAAATAGGTAAGCAAATTCATCCATAAATTTAAACTGCTTTTAAAATAATAATAATAATAAGGGAAAAAAAATAATGCTTTTTCTTAAAATTTACTTTTAGTATTTAAAATGATTTTTTTTTTTTTTTTTTACCACGCAAGTAACATTGACAGGTTAAATAAGTATCATTTATCACAAAATCACACCGAGCTGGTATTTAATATCAAAAGTAGTGTCAAATGTACCATAAATTTACAAGCTTATGCAACCATTGTAAAATGACCCTTAACCTATACATCTTTGCTCTCAACAATATTGTCTAAGAAATATTTGCAACAATAATTTCAACCACATTTTATACTAATTATTTCTGGTTTATAATTTTAAAAATTATAATTTGGATTGAAGTTTGATAAATTTAATTATATATATGTGTGCAGTTTTCAAATACCTTGAGGGAGCACATACAGTGTTTAAAGTGAACGGAACTGGCTTCCAAAACTGCATCAAACCACCTGCAAACGAGGCTCTAACTAGCGGAAACGACACGATTGTTTTGGCAACAGCAGGCAGAAAATGGTACATTTGTGGTGTGGGATCGCACTGTGATATGGGCCAAAAGCTCGCCATAACTGTGCAGCCTCTAGCACTCTCTCCAAACATGCCACCTTCTCCTTCTCCTTCTCCACTCTCCAGCAAGCCTTACCCGCCGAAGGTGGCCAACAAGAGACCATTCCTCATGAACCCTCACTGGTGATGAAGATCTCAATATATTAATATGGAGGATTAATTAAGATTGTTGTTTGAGAATCGATATTTGCATTAATCGGAGATTGTAGCCTAGCTAGTACTGTCAGTTGAAATAATGCTACTTGAACCGGTTATTGTATAAGATTGGAAATTAATACATAGCAGTATGTCTTTGGATTGGGGTCACTTTTTTATGAATTAAATAAAATTTTCTGCTTTTTAATTACTTGAAGTTTTGTTGAAGTAATAATTTCAGATAAAAACTCGCTGTGTTGAGCAAAGAGATATTCTACTGTTTTCGTTTTAATTTTTGAAATAATTAAGTTGAGATGTAATGGTTTTTCTACGAGAATGTACTAGCTAGCTATATGCATATATATTATTAATACATACAAGCATTCAAGTACATATCAACTCGTAGCAGAGCTAGAGCTAGCAGTGCACCTACCTTTCACGTAAGTGGTGAGGGGTTTAAATTCCCACAATGTGCATTTTACAAGCATGTGTGAGGAGTTTTCTTCTCGGGTCATGAAAAGTAGTTATCTCTTGTCATGGGAGTAAATATCTAAACCGTATATATATTATTTACTCTCGACAGATCCTTTGTTATATTTCAAATAAATAAATAAAATAAAATAAAAGGACATGGCTATAAAAGCGTCGTCCACTCTTAGTAACAGTCGATCATATATTTTTCTTTTATCTTTTAAGATTTTGTATTAGTTATGTATATTTGTAGGGGTAAGGTTGGCCAATACTTTACTATTAGCTGTATATATATTGTATTTTTATTAATAAATTTTGTTGTTTACCATCTAAAAACAATCAAGTTCAAGATTTGACACTACTGAGTTCGTACAGAATTCTAGATCTAGTGACACCTAGTATTACCAAGTTTGAGTGGTTCAAATCAGAGACATCTTTAAAAAAATTAAAATTAAAACAATTGCAAAATACTCCTTGAAATTTATTTAATTATCGTTTTTGATCAAATAAACAAATAAATACCATACTGCTCCTTGCTCCTTGTTGAAAGCGTCAAGCCCTCACTTTCCTTTCTCTTGTTTTTTATTTAATCTTTCTATTTTCAATCTTGACCCACTCCCACCACTATAGAAATAAAAGAGACTTTTTAATAATTACTTTCTCTCATATTTTCTAAATTTAGCTTAAGCTCTTTCTCTAAAAAAGTTTAGTTTTCAAGTTAGGTATATTTTAATGAATTATTATTATTATTATTATTATTATTATCATTATTATTTTGAAATTTTAATGTTGATCTAATTTATAGTTTATTACATTTATATTATCATATTTGGCTTAATCTTGTTCTCAAAATAAAAAATTCATTCTTCAAACAATGTATGTTTTGTAAATTATATAAATTTAAATATTTTATTTTGTTTTTTAATGTTTAGTTTATAACTTTTAGGGTTAATTTACTCTCAAATTTACAAAGTAATAATATAGAAAGTGAGTACAACATTGAGTAAATGAAAATTCAACTATATAATATATTGTTTAGTAAAAATCTTGTACATATTGACAAATATTTATAGTGTTTTGGTTTGGCCCGACCCGAGCTATTATAAATAAGGAATTTGTTTAAATTTTGTATTGTTATAGTTGAGTTGAAAATTTAAAAAATAATAAAAAAAATTCCATTTTGTTTCAATTTTACCTTAAGATTGAGCTCTTCAATATATGTTTCACATTGATTGTAAGTAATTCTTTTGTTGGTACTTGGTAATATTTTAGGATTTTTGACTAGAAATCTTTTATAAGAAAACGAAAATCTAGTTTCCAAAAACAAATGTATATTTTGATGTGTAAACATAAGTATTAGGATACTAAAAAAAAAATTAAAAAAATTACAAGTATGGGTAGATTTCACCGATATATTGGACTCGTTGGACCTTAGGTCAATATAATGCTTAATTTTGCTAAAACAGATCTCCATTTTAATATATTTGCATTGCTTATTTCTTTTGTACTTTATTTTGTTATTTATTTTCTTTTATTAAAGTTTTATTTAAAATACATATTTTACGATGTAAGACTCATTATGTTTATGTACTTTGTGCATCTTTATTTTTTCAATTATTAATATTTTTTCATACAGTAGAAGTTTATTAAGAACTTTTATTAAAGTCCATGCTAGTAATGAATCCTAGTTATGTGACTTATATCCCTAGTTAAGATTAAATTTTTTTTTTTTTTTTTTTTTTTTTCCCATTTCCATGCTCAAACTCATTTGTAATGTGCAAAGATGGATTGACGTGATTGGATTGTCTTAAAGTTTTGCATAGTTGACAGTTGACACGGTTTTAAGGGGTAAAAACAATGAGAACCCCTAAAGTTTGGAATAAGTGCACTAGATAGCTAGAAAGCAAATATGTATTTATTTATTTAGATATCCCCTAATTTGAAAAGAAATATTCTAATTACAATCTTTTTCTTTTTTTTTTTTTCTTTTCTCACTTCTTCATAAAAACAATCCATCTTTTTTTTTTTTAAAAAAAGTGTTAAATTTTTAAATACATTTCATTTTGTTCCACACCATTTTTATCTTTTCATACTTATTATATACAACATCTCATTTTAAAAATTTAATTTGAAAAGCTTATTTATAAAAACCCTCTTTTTTTAGAAGTTCACGTCTTTCCTATCAAAATAAATGTAGCAAAATTGCCAGTTTAAAACTAACTAAAAAATTACTTTTAGTTAATGTTTGTTTTTAGTTGTATAATAATGTTCTACATCACTTCAAGATCAAATAGAACAAAAAAACAATATATGTTAAAAGAAATAAGTGATGAGGTAAGAAATTATGTATTCTAAAGATTTGTATGTAAGTGTCTATAGAACTTAATTTTTATCTTATTTAATAATTTTAATTATGGATACACATCACCTCTTAGCAATGATGATTATGCACCTCACTTCCACATTAGTTTTAAAAATTTTAGTGTGAATATATATTTGGTGGATATTACAAATAATCTCTTTATATATATATATATATATATATATATATATATATAACAATAAATGTTAATAAAAATAATTTAAAATTTAAAACTAAGATAGTTAAAATTTTAAAATTTGTTTTTTTAAATGAAATTTAAAATTATTAAAAAAAATGATTATAATTTTAAAAATATTTTATTTTAAAACTTTTTTTTATTTATATTTCATTGAAAATGTACTAATAATTAAGAGTACAGAAGGTCTAAACTTTTATATCATTTTTACCAGAATTTATTTACTTTTTAATTTTTATAATAAGATTATCTCCATATTATCTCTTAGTAAAGATGGTAGTGCATATCCGTTCCACATTGGTATGGTGAGGGGTTAGAGTCCCACCATGCATATTTTTATTAGCGTATATGGGGAGTTTTCTCCCTATATGTGGGGAGTAAATATTTGAACCGTGCATGTATTGTTTGATCTTAGCAGGTCCCAGTAGTTCTATTATTGTAATAGTTGTAATTCTTAAAAAAAAAAAAAAATAGATTATCTTCATTTTTAAATCTTAATAAATATGGGCAGATTGGTCTTTTTATTAGTCAATCAAAGTCAATTTTAATGACAAAGAAGGTCTCAATAGATGCATACTTGCTCTCTCTAGACTCTAGTTGTATTTATATCAAACTTTAGGGATCTCGAAGTATTTTACCCCTGATATAAACATCAAATGCAATGTAGTAGTACGACTCATTTCTGTACTACGCATTAACGTGCTACTTTTTTATTAATTTTCTGAGTACTGCATGCAGTACATGTAACTTCACACTTAAATTTGCTACATGTAGACGTTTTCTTTCACAAATTTTTCTGATCAAACAACTATGAAGAACAGCTCTACTTCGTTCTCATGGTACATCTTACTTCTTAGACAATTGTATTTCAATAGCAGAAATATAGGGTTAGCATTAAATCCGATCGAGTTTTAAATTTTAACTGTTGGATGCATGATTCATCTCTGACAAATGAGATTGTTTATCTAAAAGGTATCTGAATCTCGGTGTTCAAAAGTGATCGAGAGGTTGGAGAGAGTACTTTCAAGGATATGTGATGATCTTCACAAAATAATCAAACAGGTTAGCATATATGTTTAATTTATATTCTCAGAGATTGTAGAATTAATTTTCATAATTTAATTATTGATATATAATAGAATATTCTTCTCCTTGCCTCGTAAAATTAACTAAGTTATCTTTTATATTTTTTCTTTAAATCCAGTACTAGACAAGCTTGGCTGCCTATACTTGTTTGATCTATCAACAATTTTCATGCTATAGATTACCATATATGAATATTCAATCAGAATGGTAGAATTGGTCCCTAAAGTCGGCAGTTAAAATGAGGGCCAATATACCAATCTCAAATTGATCACTAAATTTCCTTAAAAATTAAAAATAAATGCTTAAAAAAAAAAGCATGATTAATTAATGCATTCACAAGTTAATTAAAAATTGCATATATTCCCATAAATTAGGTTTTAGGTTTGGGATCGATTATATATTAATATGGTCACTTTTAAAAGAGTGTGCAAGTCACTCTGTTACATTACAGAGTTATCTGCATGAAAAAACGGAAATTCCATACCAAATAATTATTATGTTCTCAAATTTACACAGATTAAAAAATATATATGTTATCATTGATCGGCATCAATAAATTACTTTAATTTGTGTATGCGTGCAGAAGTTAACATTTTCCGATTTAATATAATTTTGTCCATAAGTCCATTATTTGTTACTGAATTCATCAATTTTGTTATCATTATGTTGACTCAAAGATACAACCAAAGACATAATTTTCTCAGCTTCTTCCTGTCTTATATAGTTATATATAACCTCATTTTAATTAATTAATTTCACACCCTAACGTATAACCCAAAGTTTTAAATATTGGAATATTTTAATACTGTGCCGACCAGCCGGTTAGTTTTTGTTTGCATGGAGAATTTATTCAATATAAATAGAGCCCATAGTCCCCTCGAAAAAAACCACATTTCAGTCCAGCTTTTAGAAACAATTAAAGCTGATACACAAATATTCTTATAAGTTCAATCTCCAGCTACATCAATGGCTTCTTATCGTTTTATCACCCTTGCCATTGTAGCAATAATTGTTCTTCCCACAGTTGTCATGGCCACAGAACATATAGTCGGTGACGGCAAAGGGTGGACCATTTATTTTAATTATCAAGATTGGGCTAAAGACAAATGTAACTCATCGTTGTTTTCATTAAATATGTTATAATGAATATATTTGATTTATGTTTGCTTATCATTTAAATTATTGAATATTAATTATCAATTTTTTTTTAAGGTTTTAAAAAAGCTATTAAATTTTATTTATATTAGTTGGGAACTATTTTCAACTATTTTAAGAATAGACATAGGTTTTACACAAAGAAGAAAAAAAAAATTCTCACAAACTCATTCATTAATCATTATGTAATTGAAATAGAAATTGGACTAAAAATTTAATAAATTTAATTATAAATGATTTTCGAGATATAAAACAACGACAAGTTACATTTGTCTTGCGTGGTCTTAAATATTAGTTTATATCTTGGCCCCTCTATAGCCAAAATCCTAGCTTTGCCCCTGCTAACACTGCACCTCCCTTCCACTTAAGTGGTGAGGGGTTCAAATTCCCACAATACACATTTTACAAGCATGTGTGGGGAGTTTTCTTCCCGGGTCGTGGAGAGTAGTTATCTCTCGTCATGAGAGTAGATATCCGGACCGCACATATATTGTTTGATCTCGGTAGGTTCCAACGGTCCTATTGTTATATTTCAAATTAATTATAAATAAAAAAATAAAAAATAAAAAATAAAAAAGGACACGGCTGTAAAAGCCTCGTCCACTCTTATTTACAGTTGATCATATATTTTAATTTCTTTTATCTTTTAAGATTTTGTATTAGTTATGTATATTTGTAGGGGTAAGGTTGGCCAATACTTTACTATTAGGTGTATATATTGTAAACACTACAATGTGTTTGATTAAAGTACACAGAGAAGATTAAACTCTGTAAATGAAGAACATGAATGATCTTCATTGAAGGAGATAGAAAAGGGAGAGAATAGAGTTTTCTATTATTTGTTGAAATTATGAATACAACCATATATGGCAACCATATATGGTTGACTAGATTCAATGAATCTACTAGCTGACAAACAACAATTTGTCAGATTAAGTAAGTATCATTTATCACAAAATTACACTGAGCTGGTATTTAATATCAAAAGTAGTGTCAAATGTACCATAAACCTTATGCAACCATTGTAAAATGACCCTTAACCTATTCATCTTTGCTCTCAACAATTTGTCTAAGAAATATTTGCAACAATAATTTCAACCACATTGTATACTAATTATTGCTGGTTGTTATAATTTTAAAAATTATAATTTGAATTGAAGTTTGATAAATTTAATTATATACATGTGTGCAGTTTTCAAATACCTTGAGGGAGCACATACAGTGTTTAAAGTGAACGGAACTGGCTTCCAAAACTGCATCAAACCACCAGCAAACGAGGCTCTAACTAGCGGAAACGACACGATTGTTTTGGCAACAACAGGCAGAAAATGGTACATTTGTGGTGTGGGATCGCACTGTGTTATGGGCCAAAAGCTCGCCATAACTGTGCAGCCTCTAGCACTCTCTCCAAACATGCCACCTTCTCCTTCTCCTTCTCCACTCTCCGGCAATCCTTACCCGCCGAAAGTGGCCGACAAGAGACCATTCCTCATGAACCCTCACTGGTGATGAAGATCTCAATATATTAATATGGAGGATTAATTAAGATTGTTGTTTGAGAATCGATATTTGCATTAATCGGAGAATGTAGCCTAGCTAGTACTGTCAGTTGAAATAATGCTACTCGAACCGGTTACTGTATAAGATTGGAAATTAATACATAGCAGTCTGTCTTTGGATTGGGGTCACTTTTTATGAATTAAATAAAATTTTCTGCTTTTTAATTACTTGAAGTTTTGTTGAAGTAATAATTTCAGATAAAAACTCGTTGTAAATAAGTCTTTTGTTGGTACTTGGTAGTATTTTAGGATTTTTGACTAGAAATCTTTTATAAGAAAACTAAAATCTAATTTCCAAAAACAAATGTATATTTTGATGTGTAAATATAAGTATTGGGAGATTTCACCAATATATTGGACTAGTGGGACCCAAGGTCAGTATAGTGCTTATTTTTGCTATAACGGATCTCCATTTTGATATATTTGCATTGCTTATTTCTTTCATACTTTGTTTTATTATTTATTTTCTTTTATTAAAGTATTTATTTAAAATATATATTTTACGGAGCAAGGCTCACTATGTTTCTATACTATGTACATCTTTATTTTTCAATTATTAATATTTCATCCTCTTGTAAAAGTTTATTAAAAACTTTTATTATAGTCCACCCTAGTGATGAATGCAAGTTATGTCCCTAGTTCAGATTATATATATATATATTTCTATTTCCATGCTCAAACTCATTTGTAATGTGCACATAGCTTGACGTGATTTGATTGTCTAAAATTTTGCATGGTTGACGGTTAACACGGTTTTAAGGGGGTAAAAACAATAAGAACCCCTAAAGTTTGGAATAAGTGCACTATACAGCTAGAAAGCAAGAATGTATTTATTTACTTAGACATCCCCTAATTTGAAAATAAATATTCTAATTACAATCCATTATTTTTTTCTTTTCTTTTCACACTTCTTTATAAAAACAATCCATCTTTTTTAAATAAAATAAAAATTTGTAAAATTTTCAAATACATTTCATTTTATTCCAAAATATCATTTTTATCTTTTCATACTTATTATATACAACATCTCATTTTAAAAATTTAATTTGAAAAGCTTATTTAAAAAACACTTCCTTTCTAAAGATACTATAATATAATATATACATATAGGCTCATTCTTGAGTGCAACATGACACCATACAATTTAAAAAAATAATATGTGATCACATATAATTACATGTGATCATAAATATATATAATGTTATCGCATATGTATTGCACATGATCACACAATTAAATTATTGTGATCGCATGTTAGAACATACAATCACATATTAGCTGATGTGGTTGTACCAAAGAAGACATGATCACAGTCAAAAAAATTTTGTTGCATCATGTAACGTTGCACCCCTTCCAGTTCAGATACTCCTCTGATCTTCCAGGCTCTTATGATCAAGCCAGTCACTACTGAAGATGACATTCCTATCCACAGCTTTGAAGCTGATGGATCTCCGATCTACACTGATAAAATCAATGGTCGCTTCATCTGGGATGTTGATCCCAATATGTGTGATGCTGATTGTCAATGCAGAAAACGTTTGACCGGCTATTCAAAGTCTTGCAAGCCTTCGCATAAGTCTCGCATTCCAGATGACCCAACATCCTTGGATAGGTTTACATCCTATCAAACACAAGTCTTTGCCTATTTATGACAGAGCCTTACAGATCTTGCAATTTGAAGGACTTTTACCTTCATGGCCCAACATCCTTGTTCCATCCCGACCTCCACCAGTCCTTTGTTATATAACTTCAGATTATGATTTTGATTTTCCTCCACTTGAGCCATCTTCAAATTCTGAGAAAACTCGTTTCTCTAGACCTTTTGTCCAATCCACTGAAGTGCAACCTGATGGTTCCCTCAAGCAATCTTCCCAGGCTGAACAAGTTCTCAACTGGCAATCTCACAATACCAAAGCTCAAAATAGAGTCTTGAACTCTATTGATCAGAAGATTGATCGCGTTACACGTCATGTTTCTCAACATGATCATCATCTCCAAAATCTTGATGCCACTTTTAGAGACATGTCCTCAGATTTACAGTACAGAATTGCAAAGTTACATTCTGATCTTCACAGATACATTGATCATGGATATTCTGGCCCAGATTTTGATACAAAGGAGAGAGAAATCAAGCAACTTAAGGAACAGCTTGAACAAATGAATAGAGACCACTCTTACAAACCAAAACCTTATTCTCATTCTCAATCACTGTTCTTTCCTATGTCTCCTTCTCATTCACCTCCATCTAAACCTAATGATTTTTTCAGACATTTTAAATCCATTGGTGAACTGTTCCGAAAATATCCTATCCTTTCTTCTCCTCTAGAGAAACCTAGTAAAAGGTCTCCTTCCAAGCGAAAAGATAAACAACCTACTTCCGGATCATATGACCTAGTTCTGTTTGCTTCCAAAACATTCTCCTCCTTATCCAAGTCCGACATGGCATCCTTTTCTGAAGACGTTTCCTCTTAGTCTTCCCAGTCATCCTGTCATTCGTCCTAGTTGAATACTGCAGCCTCTTCTCCTCATGATCATGCCGATCTTACCCAAGTTTTTATGGCATCTAGAATAGACCCTCAACCTTCAGCACAGACCTATGAGTCTCCTGATGAGACCGCCTCTACTGGTCCCACTCCCTATGTCGAAGAACCATCAGAACCTATTCCAGGTCATCCTCCTGTCAAACTGACTAATGACCCTTGGTTTAACCTTGACGACTCTTCTCTTAGTTCCTAGAGAAAATGGGTTTCAGAGATGAGCGCATGGCTTGACTTGCAAATGGCTAAATCTGAACAGAACCTTGAAACAATCTTACGCGAATTCGTGTCGCGATTCACTGGTTCTCTAAGAGATTGGTACCAAGCTCTTGGGGAATACAGACAACTCCAATTTGTTAGAGTTCCCTTAGCCTCACAAGCCATGGGATATATTTTCAGAGAATTTATTAGTGATCCTGACCATTTCTATAAACGGGCTAGACAAGAATTCTTTGACATGCGTTGCTGCTCCCTCAAAAGAAAAAGGTTGAGAGGCTTGTAATCAACGACTAGTCTCTTTTTTCCTCTGAGCAATTCGGAGCGTTTTTCAACAAAAAAGGCTTGACATGCCCAAGGGGAAGAGGTATGTTCAATCAGACCTTGACGAAGAAGTTCATTGCATTCTTCATTGGCCAGTTGAAGGTCTGAGGGTGACATGCCTGAGTGGGTGGCCTTCGTAGGATTATTATCTTCATTAAGCTTGAAAGGGAGCTTAATAAAGAAATCTAGATACTTCCACAAAGAAGAAGGGTGAGAGAAAGTGGCATGATTGTCAGCACAAAGTTGGAGCAATTTCTTCTGAATTAGTTCAAAGGGTGATTGAATCTCTAAGAGTGGGAAGATCTTTGGAACATCAGAAAAGGCTTTGAAATCCTTTTTATATCGAATCCCGGTAGGGAGAATTCGGAGGGATTTACTTTGGCAGAAAATATCCCAGCCTATAAGGATATCTTTATCTGGAAGAGGAGTGCCGATGACTTGGACCCAAAGAGTGAAGGATGGGAATAACTTAATGCTAATCTTTTTTCTAGAAATGAGATTAGTAGAAAAAACATGTCCATCAGCGGCTTTGAAGTGCCAAACATGGGGTTTCCAAAATTCTGCAGGAAGGACCTTTAGGTTCATCATTGTGGTGTGAGAACCTGTGTCAAAATAAGCGATGAGATCAACTGATTTGGAGTATTTGTTAGGCAGAATCCGAACCGGAGCTTGAGAACCGGGGCTTGAGAACCAGAATGAGAAATGAGCTGTGTAGCCTGATAGGATTCCGGAATAGAGCTGTAGTCTGAGGAGCCAGAATATTCTAAGTCAGAAAGGTCTTCTTGAAGAACAAAGGTTGTGGTGTGATCTGCACTATCTTGTTCAGAGAAGATTGATTCAATGTCTACATCGAACGGGACTTCATCAGCAATGTCTTTTAACTGCTGAACTAGTCTGGCAGATTTGACTTTCTATTGTCAGTTCATCCTAACAATAAATATATCAGGATAAAAAATGTGGACCACAGATTATGGAGAAGTTTTGACAAGTGCATACACTTTGAGTCAAAGTATGTAAATCTAGTGGTCCACATTCTTCGTCCTAATATATTTATTGTCAGGACGAACTGATAATAGAAAATCTGATTTATATATATATATAAACCCTTTTTGTTTTAGAAGTTCACATCTTTCCTATCAAAATAAATGTAACAAAATTGCCGGTTTAAAACTAACTTCCTTTCTAAATTTGATACTATAAATCTATAATATATACAGATTTTCTATTATCAGTTCGTCCTGACAATAAATATATCAGGACGAAGAATGTGGACCACTAGATTTACATACTTTGACTCGAAGTATATGCACTTGACAAAACTTCTCCATAATATGTGTATACACTTTGAATCAAAGTATGTAAATGTAGTGATCAACATTTTTCGTCATGATATATTTATTATCATGACAAACTGACAATAAAAAGACTGATAATATATATATATATATATATACACGGTCCCGATCCTATCAGGATGCACTGATATAACTTTATCAGGATATTGAATGTGAACCACTCATTTATAACAGTGATTTGACAAGTGCGTACATACCAAGTCAAAGTATGTAAAACGAGTGACTCACATTCAATATCCTTATATAATTCTATCAGGATGCACTGATAGGATAATTTCCGTATATATACATATATATATATATATATATATATATATATATATGTTGTGAATTAATAAAAGAATAGATGAAAAACATGAAGAACATATGAACTAAATATAATAAAGTGAAATAAAAGAAACAAGATAAGAGAACACGAGAGAGTGAGAGATTGAGTTTTTCATTTTATTGATATTCTCTAGAGAGCATCAGCTTAACAACATAAAATGTTTACAAGGCAAAGCCTATTTATAGGCAAACATATACAATAAAATAATGACACATAGAAGGGGTGTGTGTCACAAAAATAAAAGCCCACATGTCTTCTTCACATGCATGGTGACATGTGTCCCTTCTAGAAAATGGTGGAAGACACTAAATTTTCAACACTCCCCCTTGGATTCCACCATTTGTATCTTGATTTGCTAAGAAAAACCCAGTGGGACAAAAACCTTAGCAAAAGTATATACAATGATCATCTGGATCAAGTGGTGTGAACGGGTTCAAAACTGCCTCATTAAAACATTTCCGGTAAAACCCAATAGGATAAAATCCGGTAAAAGGAAAAAGAGTACAGTATACAAATATCTATTCAAAATTTTGCTCCCCCTGATTGAACTCTCCCCCTGAATGAAACTTCAATATCAATCATGTAATTTACAAAGCCGACGCATGCCAATTCCATATACCAGTTTCTCAAAAGTTGATGTAGGCAATGCTTTGGTAAACAGATCTGCCAAATTATCTGTAAACTGTATTTGTTTAATATCAACTTGTCGGTTCTGTTGAAGTTCATGAGTATAGAAGAATTTAGGAGAAATATGTTTGGTTCTATCTCCTTTGATATAGCCTCCTCTAATTTGAGCAATACAAGCCGCAATATCTTCAAATATTAGTGTTGGCATTCCTGTAGATAATGAAAAATCCACACGTATTTTTAATATGATAAATAACTGACCTTAGCCATACGCATTCTCGGCTTGTTTCATGAAATACAAGGATTTCAGAATGATTAAATGATGTAACAACAAGAGTTTGCTTTGTGGAGCGCCAGGAGATTGCTGTGCCATTATATGTAAAAACATATCCCGTTTGTGAACGGGCTTTATAGGGATCAGATAAATACCCAATATCAGCATAACCAACTAAACCTGAATAGTTGTTAGATTTTGAATAATATAATCCTAAATCTTTCGTTCTACGAAGATAACGAAAAAGATGTTTAATCTCATTCCAATGTCTCCGAGTTGGTGCTGAACTGAATCTAGCAAGCAAATTTACCGAAAATGCGATATCTAGTCTAGTACATTGAGCTAGATATAATAAAGCACAAATTGCATTAAGATATGGTACTTCAGGACCAAGTATCTTTTCACCATCTTCAAGTGGCCGGAATGGATTTTTCTTAGGATCAAGATTTCTAACAATCATGGGGGTACTTAATGGATGAACATTGTCCATATTAAATATATGTTGATTGATGGATAAGTATTTCATTTGATTTATGCTCAATCTCCAGGTCGAGACAATATTTTGTCTTTCCTAGGTCTCCTTTCAAATTCCTTTTTCAAATATTCAGCAGTTTTCAGGAGCTCTCCAAGAGTTCCAATCAAATTCATATCATCAACATAAACTGCTATAATAACAAATCCAGATTCTGATTTCTTTATGAATACACATGGGCATATAGGATTATTGATATATCCCTCTTTAGTCAAATATTCACTGAGGCGGTTGAACCACATGTGCCCAAATTGCTTTTAATCCATATAAGGATTTTGTAGGTTCATCAAATACTGATTACGAGATCTTGGTTTACATGCTTCTGGCATTTTAAATCCTTCTGGGATTATAAATATCTGCATTGAGTGAATCATATAGATAAATGATTACTACAATTAGAAGACGTATTTCAAGCCTTTTAAAGGCAGCCAAATTTATCAAAAATTCGGAATGTAATCGTATTCATTACTAAGTTTCTATGAGAAACCTTATACTACGAGTCGTGCCTCATATCTTATGATCTCGTTTTTCTCATTACGTTTTCGTATAAAGACCTTTTAGTATCCAACTAGTTTGACATCTTCAGGTGTCTGGAGAACTATTGGTCTAAATATTTTATTTTTGGCTTATGAAGTCAATTCTTCTTGAATTGCTTCTTTAGGCCAATCATGCCTTTTGTATACAATCATCGATACTATGAGTTTTATAATCATCATTTCAGTAGCTGTTATAGGTGAAAATAGTCATGAAGGACACGTCATCACCATAAAAGGTCACGTAAGCAGGAGTCAAGATAAGTCAACAACTGGAGCAGAAATTCCCCACGATAACTTACTCGGAAAAAGAGTGAGTTAGCCCGACCACAGACGAAGACGATCAGCTCGGGCGGTAAACCCTACTCGGGCGCATACTCGGGCATGCTCGGGATTCAATCAAAGAGAGAGTCGCCAGTGTTCATATTCCAAACGCAGGACAAAATCAACAACCTGCATCTCCACGATAAGCAACAGTGTGGCTTCTCAGAGTTTAAACGAGGAAACAAATAGTTTTTCCCGTGAATAAAGGAGGAGAAATCAAAACCAAACTCAAGCTCAGCCAAATCAGGAAATATACAACAAGAAAGGAAACAGAACCCGTCTAGGATGGAAACACTCGCCCAAAACTTGGGCACCACGACACCAAACCTTAGCGGCCACCCCAAACCCTAATAATAACATGTATAAATACCCCCCTTAACACACAAAATAGGGGGACGCGAGAAAGAGTGAGAGATCAAAGAGTATTATTTTGTAACGATTCTGGATAGTGGATTTGGCTTCGTTGCTCCTAGCAGCAACCCGTGGATGTTTCTCCATCACTGGAGTTTTACCACGTAATTGTGTTTGTCATTCTTCTTGTTTTGTTTCAATCATTCTCATTCAATTGATATCATAAACTTCAATCAACCGTTGACCACGAAAAATCACCTTCAACAATTGGCGCTAGAAGGAGAGGAGGATCAAGGCATTTGTGAGGCAATGACCGGCGAAGGAGATGGTAGCGGTTCCAGGAACAGTCATGGACTACCTACTAACGAATTGGGGGAGGACACCGCTCCCAACATTGTGGATGCAGTCTTAGTAACGGCAGATCAGTCAACTGCTCTAGCTGGCCTCCAACGCTTCCCCCCAACTAATGAAGAAATTGTGTAAAGATTCCGTGCTTCTCTACAGCAACTCATATCAGATGCAGAAAGGCAGGGTGTTGACCTTTCCACCACAGAGGGTTTGATGTCACCCCACAATCTTTCCACCCCAAATCAGCAGACAGTAAGATTGCGTTCCACGGTGGTGGTACCAACACCGAATGCACCCGTAAAGGCGGGCCGAGGTCCTACAGACAGGCCAACAATTTTGTCTGAAAGGCTAGCCAGGGATAGCGGGGAATATAGAGAGGATAATGATTCTGACAGAAGGCATGAGCAGGATCGGATGGCCAGGGATCGAGGTCGCCCCAAAAGACGTACCCATCGGAGAGCCCGATCATCATCCTCAGGAGGAAGTGAGCAGAGTGATCATCGCAAATGCCAAAGGGGCACAGTTCGGCTACATGGAATACACCGAGGACATAGAGAGTTGAACCTAGAGGAAAGGGGCCAAAAGCTGACCGTAAGTCAGAATTTCAATGCGATGGGAGAACCGGAAGGAGACAGGGACATACTCATACAGAGTTTGACCTGGGAAGTTCAGAATAACGGTCGACAGATGGATGCTCTAGTCAGGCGATACGGGCTTAATGAATTGTCGGACGACGAATCCGGAAGCCCTTTCACCAACGAAGTCCTGAGAACGCCCTTCCCGGAAAGATTTAGGATGCCTCACTTAGAGCAATTCAAAAAGGACACTGATCCGAAGGAACACGTCAGAAGGTATAAGAGTGCCATGGCCCAGTATGTTTACAATGATGCCTTGCTATGTTTGAACTTCCCTCAAACTCTCGGGGATTTAGGCTCCAGGTGGTTCGACAGGTTACCAGCAGCAAGTATAGGCAATTTCAGCGAGCTAAGTAAAGCTTTTTCAAGGCAATTCCTTGGTAATGTACATAGGAAAAAGTCGGTGGCCCACTTGTCCCAACTAAAACAAGGAAAAGACGAGTCGCTGAAGAAATATGTGGGGAGATTCGGGCAGGAAGTGTCCGAGATCGGGAGTGCAAATGACGAGGCCATAATTGCCGCCTTCATCAACAACCTTTAGAACAGCCAATTGTCATTTGACCTCCGAAGAACTCGACTAACCAGTTATGCCGATATGATGGACATGGCTGGGGGTTACGCCCTAGCTGAGGAAGAAGAAATTACCACAGGAGGTTACTTCATGCATGGCGGTCGCCCAGAAGGATCAAAAACCAATAACCAAGCAAAGGTGCCCGATACCAAAGGTGACAAACAGAGGAATAAGGCGCGGGATGGTCGGGATGAACGTCGAGCATACGACCCAAAAACCGATCAACCACAGCAAAGGTTCCAGGGCAGATATACAAACTATACTCCGTTGAAGAAAGATCAAGAGGAAATTCTGGCAATCCTAGAAGAAAAGAACATGTCTAAAGAGCCGCCTAAGCAGTCAACGTATGCTCGGAGGGACACCACCAAGTATTGCAGGTTCCACAAGGAAAATGGGCACGAGACATCCAAGTGTTTCCAGCTAAGGGACCACATCGAAACCCTTATTAAAGAAGGGCATTTGAAAGATATCATCTTAAAAAAGGTTGATAGGATGGATGGACAGAAGGATAGCCGGCAGGACGGACGGGCAAGAAAGCCTAGTCCCAAGAAAGCCGAGGATGAAGGAGCAATCAGCACTATCTTTGGGGGACCAGCGACCGGTAAGAGTAACAGGGAAAGGACCCAGGAAATCCGAGAGGCCGTGGAGGCACGGAGAGACCTGGACGTCAATTCTATTGAACCAGACCCAAAGAGAATCAATGAGGGCTGGGACCCGATCATATTCACAAAAGCCTATTCGCATGGAGTAGATGTAAGGCCAAATGACGCACTGGTGATCAATGCACGGATCGGTCATAGAGAGGTTCATCGGATTTTGATTGACAATGGGAGCTCAGCAGATATTCTGAGCGCGGAAGTATATTACCAGCTGAGGCTAGATAGGAAAGACCTACAGCCATTTCCCACACCCCTTAGAGGATTTGGAGGAGTCGAAGTAAGGTCGCTTGGTACGGTGAAATTACCCGTGAAGGTCGGGAAGGCTCCTTGCCAAAAAACAGTGCTACTCGACTTTGTGGTGGTGGATACAAAAAATTGACCATACAACGCCTTATTGGGCCGACCATTCTTGAATAAAGCTAAGGCAGTGACAGCTAACTACGCCCTCATGATGAAGTTCCCGACAGAATATGGGGTAGGAGTGGTCAAGGGGTCACAAGAAATGGCCCGAAGAGCAAACTTGTCAGTATATAAAGATAGGGAAGTGCACCAAGTATACGCGGTAACAACCAAGCAAGAGGTTGGTGAACTTGAAGAGCAAGCAGAAGCGCCTACGGAATTCGAGTTGGATCCTAGAGAAGAACCCGAGGCTAAGAAAGATGAGCCAACCGAAGAAGTGGCGCTGGATCTAGAGGATCCGAGTAGGACAGTAAAGGTAGGGGCAAATTTGGATGTACATGTCAAAGCCCAACTTGTCACACTACTAAGAGACTACAAGGATGTTTTTGCTTGGAGTCATGAAGATATGCTAGGGATAGACCCGAAAGTGATATCACATTGCCTCTCCATCAACCCGGAGTTCCGCCTAGTAAAACAGAAAAGACGACTGTTCAACCCTGTAAGGAGTACAGCTATTAAAAATGAAGTAAGAAAGTTACTTTCCGCAGGGTCAATAAGGGAAGTCAAGTACCCGGAATGGGTGGCCAATGTGGTGCTGGTCAAGAAAAAGAACGACCAGTGGAGAATGTGTGTGGATTTTACAGATTTAAACAAGGCCTGCCCGAAAGACAGCTTCCCACTGCCAAGGATCGACCAACTAGTGGACGCAATAGCAGGGCACGAATTGTTAAGCTTCATGGATGCATACTCGGGGTACAATCAGATCCGAATGAATAAAGTCGACGAAGAGAAAACAGCATTCACCACAGACCAGGGGTTGTATTGCTATAAGGTGATGCCATTCAGATTGAAGAATGCCGGGGCTACGTACCAAAGGTTGGTGAACAGGATTTTGCTCGGCAGATTGGGAGGAACATGGAAGTCTATGTAGATGACATGCTGACCAAGAGTGTCACGGCAGAGAAACACGCGGAAGATCTAAAAGAAACCTTTAGGGTTCTAAGAAGGTATAAGATGAAACTTAATCCGAACAAATGTGTGTTCGGGGTACCATCAGGTAGGTTTTTAGGTTTCCAGGTACATCAGAAGGGCATCGAAGTGAACCCCGAAAAGATCAAAGCATTAGAAGAGATGGCTTCGCCAAGTACGCTGAAGGATGTACAGAGACTGACGAGATGTCTTGCATCACTTAACCGATTTATAGCAAAATCAACGGATAGATGCGCCCCGTCTTTTAAAGCAATAAAGAAAGGAAAAGGGCTCAAATGGAACAAAGAATGTGAAGCAGCCTTTCAGAAGTTGAAAGAGTACTTAGGGTGTGCACCCATCCTCTCAAAGCCAGTGGTGGGGGAGACATTGTACCTATACCTCTCGGTCACAGAAGTGGCAACAAGCTCGATGTTGATACGAATTGAGGAAGGGATACAGAGACCAGTATACTACACCAGCAAGGCGTTACTGCCCGCAGAGACTAGGTATTCACCGACAGAAAAGATAGCGCTCGCCCTGATCACGGCAGCTAGGAAGCTAAGACCATATTTTCAAGCACATGCGATAGAGGTATACACTGATTGCCCGCTGAAGCTCATTTTGCAAAAACCAGAACTGTCGGGTAGGCTGACTAAATGGACGGTGGAGTTGAGCGAATTCGACATCAAATACACCCTAAAAGCGGCAATCAAGGGGCAAGCAGTGTCAGATTTTATAGCAGAATTCACTAAGCCGGATGTCGAGGTAAGAAGGATAATGGAAGATGAACAGACGAGTAAGTTCCAATGGAAGTTGCATGTAGACGGATTATCAAACACACATGGCAGCGGGGTAGGGATAGTCATAACAACCCCGGAGGGAGACGTTATGGAGTGTGCCATGAGGTTTGATTTCAAAGCCACCAACAATCAAGCAGAGTATGAAGCTTTGTTGGCTGGCTTGAGGGTCTGTATAGCTTTGGGAGCAGATGAGTTGGAAATTTACAGTGATTCACATGTTGTGGTTAACCAAGAACTGGACAAATATCAGGCGAGAGAGGAGCACATGATAGCTTACTTGGATATTGCAAAAAGATTGCTCAGAAAATTCAAAATGTACAAAATCTTTCAGATCCCTTGGGAAGAGAACGAAAAAGCAGATGCCTTGTCCAAATTAGCTTCAGCCACAATGAGTATCAGGTCCAAAGCAATACCAGTGGTGCACCTGACTAAGCCGAGTACAGTAGAATCTGAGGAAGTCATGATAGCAGAGATCCGACCAGGCTCAGGCGACTGGACATCACAGCTCAGAAAATACTTGGAAGAAAACATATTACCGGAAGATGCTGTGGAAGCTAGACGCATCAAATACAGGTCCACCCGGTATACAATTATGAGGGGAGAATTATACAGGAGAGGGTTCTCAAAAGTACTACAAAAGTGTATTACCGGCGAAGAAACTAGAAAGATCCTAAAGGATGTGCATAGTGGAGTATGCGGGAAACATACTGGGGGTAAGAGCCTAGCACATAAGGTACTCAGACAAGGATTCTACTGGCCAACTCTGTTCGCAGAGGCACAGAGATTCGCGGAAAGTTACGAAACATGCCAAAGAATAGCAAACGACATTTGGCAGCCCCCAGAGTTACTCAGAAGCTTAACCTCACCTTGGCCTTTTGCCATGTGGGGCCTCGATCTAATAGGACCAATGCCCACAGGAACAAAGGGAGGTGCAAAGCACGCTATTGTGGCAGTAGACTACTTCACCAAGTGGGCAGAAGCAAAGGCACTCGTACACATCACCGAGGCAAACACCACCAGCTTTGTCAGAATGAACATAATATATAGGTTCGGGATCCCGAGCATCATCATAACGGACAATGGGACCCAATTCGACAGCAACAAGTTCAGAGAAATGTGCTAAGAATATAAGATTGCAAACTATTACGCATCGCCTGCTCACCCGCAGACCAATGGCCAGACCGAAGCTGTAAACAAATTGATCAAGCACACACTAAAAGCAAAACTAGAAGCAAAGAAAGGCAGCTGGGCGGACAAACTACCCAAAGTACTATGGGCATACCGAACAACTGTCAGGTCATCCACAGGGGAAACTCCTTTTGCATTGGCATTTGGAACAGAGGCCGTTATCCCAGCAGAGATAACTTTTACATCCCCCAGGGTTCAACTATACAGCCCCGAGCACAATGTGAACATGCTACAACAAAACCTAGATGAGCTTGAGGAAGTCAAAGATACAGCACAAGTAAGAAATGCCGCGTACCAGCAAAGGGCTGTAAGGTACTATAATTCCCATGTTCAGGAGCGTAGATTCCAGCTTGGAGATTTAGTGCTAAGGAGAGTATCCCTAAACACCAAGGACAAGTCGGCAGGATCCCTTGCCGACAAATGGGAGGGCCCGTACATCATCAAAGGAATCGCGGGGCACGGTGCTTACACAATAGCCCGACCAGAGGGTAGCTTGGTGCCCCGACCATGCAACGCGCAATATCTCAAGATCTTCTATCCTTAAAGAAAACATCCATGTTTTTTTTATTCCGTTTTAGTTCAGTTTTAGCTTCGCATTGATTTTTTCAGATTTATTCATTGATTTCATAAGCCATGTTGATTATCTAATAAAGTTCAGTTGCTAATAAAAGTTATTCAGTGGAGATGATGAAAGAGCAAATACTTCCAACAGCGGCCATTCAAGAACCGACCAAATAAACATCAAAAAAGATTCGGGCGCTATAAAGCCGCGAAAGAGCAGACGAGTAGTGCTCGAAGGGCGAAAAAGCTGCAATAGCGTGCCCGCCTAGTTAAGGCAATACAAACGCATCCCTTAGCAAAAAGGCAAAGCCGAGGCACCAGAATAACTGGAAAACTGCTCGGAGCGCCACTAGAAAGACTAGTGAGATGCGCAGCCATGTTGGCCGGTATAAGTTACCCCAACAATTAGGCGAAACCTTGCACAGATAAAACCGGGAGACGTCCTAGGTGACTTGTGCAAGGACCTTAACGTATGGTCGTGGCGAGCCTCGGCGTAACGTTGAGGTGAAGCAAACTTAAAATCGCAAGATAAAAGCCAGTTACATAAGATACTCAGCTAAAATCAGTTACCAGTTAAATAAGATACTCGGTTTAATTGATTAAACTGCCAGTAAATAAGATACTCGGCCAAAGAAAAGCTAGGGATTTCCAAAAGATCCATAAGTTCAAAAAAAAAAAAAAAACAAATTGTACTTACTTAGTTCATCCCATTTGTGCGTTTGTCATGCAGGAAATTAGCAATAGAGGAATAATATAAAAATAAAAATCCGTATGTATATATGGGAAAAGGTGAATACAAAGAGTATTACAAAAAGACAACAATTAAAAGATCAAGTAGGTGGCACTGGGGGTTGTGAGCTGTTTCCGCTGACACTCGGATTAGGTTCCATTACATATTCACTCAAAAGGCTGTCATCCGAGGGCCACACAATCACATCCTCCTCTTCGTCATCCACCCAGGCGCTATAATTAGTCCCAGGGACGGGCCCCAAGTCAGGTTTCTCATTGTCGATCCCCCCTTTCTCACAGGCATAAAAAGTGGAGAAAGAATCGGCAGTAGGAACCTCAAGGTGCATGGGATGTGGCGCTTTACCTTTACTTTTGCAATATGCCCGCCACTCTTTCATTTGGATCCGAAGGGACTCCAGAGATATGTCCACATGCTTTTTGATTGAAAGGCTCCAGTTGGCCCTGGCCCGATCAGTCGCCCTATTTTTCTGCTTGAAGAATTCTCCAGCCGAGACCATTCCCCGCTGGAACTCTCGGAGAAGCAAAGCATCATAGGCTGGAGATCTCTTGAAACGGTCAACGCCTTGTATCTCCAGTTCCAGCCTAGCTTCCTTCGATAGGGACTTGACTATCAAGACTTGACTGTCAAGGCTTGACGCTCCAAGTCTTCAATTCGGCGTTCATAGGATGACTTGGCGTCTTTAGCGTTCTGCTCAGCCTAAAGCAAAGCATCCTGAGTGGATGACAACTGATCCTGCAGAGTTTTGACCTCCTCAGCAACGAAAATGCTCTTTGCTCAGCCTCCATTTGCCGTGGCAAGCATTGATCCAAGAGCACCTGACTTGATCTAGCCCCCTCTTGACAAGCTAACTCAGCCCGAGAGCGATGGTCCTCACTCTCCTTCAGTTGGGCTTCGAGCTGCCTTATTCTTTCTGCCTGAGCTTCACCAGCCTGGCAAGCCCCGGACATCTCAGCCACCATCTGCGGCAAATCAAACAGCAAACGAGAGTGAAGTAAAAACAAAAGAGAGCAAAAGTAAAGAAAAAATAATAATACAAAATTATGCATATAACCAAGGCATTACTCACATAGGAGGCACTGTTGAAGAAGTTACAGAGCCGGTCGGAAACGGTGCCAGCCCTAAGGTGACTCCAATGATCCTCTCCAATGTAGGCTTGGCCTGAAGCCATGGCCCGTAGCATAGTCTCGGGAGCAGGATCGTCTGTTTGATTTGAGGGGCCCGAACCACCAACACAAGTTTCAGGGAGCCCAGCAGACGTGGCCACCCGAAGAGAAACAGCCAAGCCACCAACACTGTTTTTGATCTGGTCCCGTGGAGGGGTCATACCCGCGTTTTTTCCAACCTCTCCTCCCCCCTCATCACTTGAAGATGAATCAACATATGCAACTACTCGGGGGATCTTAGGGGGAGGGCGGCAGGGAGAAAACGAGGCTTTTCTCTTTCCCAATTGCCTCCTACGAGAATTCAAGTCAACCGTAGGGTCTTCAGAATCCAGATCGGGATGCCTCATTTCAACACCGCCATCCCCAGGAGGAGTAGAAACTAGCTCGGCAGGAGTTGGAATCTCCGGAGCTGGAGTAGGATTTAGCTCGGCATGAGTTGGAATCTCCGGAGCTATCGCGCCCGAATGTACCCTAGCTGCTTCAGCACCCTGGAATGTAGCACTTGGCATGTTTGCAGCAGAGTGGGGAGAATTGATTCCATGGGAGAAAGCCGCTGGCTCAGGCTCAAAGTGGGGCCCTATTTTCTCTTTCCCCTTAGAAGAAGGACCCGCTTGATTGTCCTACGCAGCAGCGGTCCTACTTGCTCCAAAGCCTTCCGGGTTGCCCACAGCTCCCGCTGAATATGTAGTCATTTCTTGATCATGGGTCTCCTCGGGCATGTAATCGGGTACTCCCTCTTCATCGCCTCCCTCGGGACGATTCTCGGGAGCGCTCCCATCAGAGTCATCTTCGGGAGGGGCTATTCCAGCATCTCGCTGGCGAAGAGCCACTTTTTGGCTTGCTTCCACGATGCCTTTCATCCGGCGTGCCTGAGCATCGCAGACTATGTCTACATCGAACACTTAAAAAAAAAAAAAAAAAAAAAAGAGCCCGAGTCAGTAGACTAAGTTAAGAACAAGAATGCAAGAGTAACCAAGCAAAACAATTAACTTACGGCGTTTGCGGCATGCAGAAATCTGGGGAAAAAGGCGAGCTTTAATCATTTTCCCCTCATTGTAGAGATACGGTCTGCCCCTCTTCTCCAAAGGGCGGACGGCCGCCCGAGCCAAAGTCTTTAATTCCTCGTCAGTAAAGGCAGAAGTCATATGGTTCCATTGGGGCGAACAAAAGTACCAAGGAACCCTGCAAGTCATCCGAGTACCGTCAAGATTAAAACTGATTGACTGGCCCCAGCTTTTGCCCACAAAGAACCAGCTGTTCTTCCAAAATTTGTTTGAAGTGGGGAAGCCCCAAACAAATCCCTTCATCTTCTCGTCCGTGGTCGGCTCGATTTCACCCTTGACCACCACGTCTTTTGGGATCCAGAACTCGGGCTGGTTCGATTGAAGGAAATAAACCCCAGTCTTCCCCACGGGCCTCAACGCATAGAAGTTCCAGATTTCACGAGGTGTGGGAGGTGGCCGCTTCATCCTATGCCACATGTGCCACATGCACATCAAAATCCAGTAGCTATTCGGAGTTAGCTGCGCTAGAGCGAGTCGGGTCTCAGCCAAAAACCAAGTGATGAAAGGCTGGAGAGGAAGAGTAACACCACAAGTGAGCATTGCCCCATAGATTGCCACGTGGCTAGATGGGGGGTTCCATGCAGCTCGACCGTCAGCAGGAATCAGCGAAATCACGTTGCTGTCCAGATCGAACCGCCGCATATACTTTGTTATTTCTTCAAGGCCGACCACGTTCGGCTCAACGTCATAGGCACATATCCACTCGGGAGAGAAAGGAAGGTGAGCGGCCCTATGCTCCTCTTCAATGTCGTTCTTAACAATCCTCTGGGGTCGCGACTCGGCTCTCCAGGGAGTGAGAATCCTTGTAAATTTTACGAGTACTTATCCTCTTCCCCGGTCGTCTCCAAGGTCGAGTATCAACACAAGTGGAAGCAGAAGAATCTAACCGAGCTTCAGGCTAATAGGAGTCAAGCTGCGATGAATTCGAAGAAACAGAATGAACTTCGGGAGTGGGAGGAACTCCGGAGGTAGCAGGGCTGTCACGATAAATTTTAGAAACGTCGGCGTTAGTAAAATGCGGTTGATCAAAGAGAGGTTCTTTTAGTAACATGTGGACAACCGATGCAGTGAGAGCATCATTTCTTTCAATAGCAATCATACCAACAGTAAAAAGACAGTACCTAGCTTCAGGATCCATGAAAACTAACCTTGATGTAGCGAAAAACTAAAGTGATGTAGACTACAAAGGAAGAATCTTCAAGAAAAGGTCTGGGGGTCGAAGCAGATTACCTTGATGAAGCAAGATTAAGAAGACGAGTTGAAGAACTGAACAAAGTACCCAGAAACACAAGGGGCACAGGCGAATTTCTCTTTCGAAGAAAACACGAAGATAATGGAAAAAGAAATAAAAATGGAAAGGTGAATACATAGCCAGTATATATAGGCAACACATCGATTTCAAAAAAGGACCAAAACCCTAGGAGAAGCGCAGAGAAGCGGGAAAACAGAAGAGCATGGGTCGTGACGTGGGCTGCACGTAGATGAGCAAAAAGGTTATGTCTCATAAATGCATTGTGCCACAGCCAAACAAAAAGAGACAAGTGGCAACCGGAGAACATCTTGAGCCGCCAGAGAGCAGAAGCGTCACCATCAAAAGATTTCCAAAATAAGTGACGAATCGAATGTGTGCGGTCGCAATTAAGACACGTCATTAAAAGCTTCGAATCAAACGAGGATGTATTAATGAAGAAAACGACAAACAAAGACAAGTTACAAAAGAAACGTATGAAGTTAAATATTTGTCCCAAGGGAACCTGACTCGGCACAATCAGCTCAAATATTTAAGGGGGTACTGTTATAGGTGAAAATAGTCATGAAGGACACGTCATCACCATAAAAGGCCACGTAAGCAGGAGTCAAGATAAGTCAACAACTGGAGCAGAAATTCCCCATGATAACTTACTCGAAAAAAGAGTGAGTTAGCCCGACCACAGACGAAGACGATCAGCTCGAGCGGTAAACCCTACTCGGGCGCATACTCGGGCGCATACTCGGGCATGCTCGGGATTCAATCAAAGAGAGAGTCCCCAGTTTTCATATTCCAAACGCAGGACAAAATCAACAATCTGCATCTCCACGATAAGCAACAGTGTGGCTTCTCAGAGTTTAAACGAGGAAACAAATAGTTTTTCCCGTGAATAAAGGAGTAGGAATCAGAACCAAACTCAAGCTCAGCCAAATCAGGAAATATACAACAAGAAAAGAAACAGAACCCGTCTAGGATGGAAACACTCGCCCAAAACTTGGGCACCACGACACCAAACACTAGCAGCCACCCCAAACCCTAATAATAACATGTATAAATACCCCCCTTAACACACAAAATAGGGGGTCGCGAGAAAGAGTGAGAGATCAGAGAATATTATTTTGTAATGATTCTTGATAGTGGATTTGGCTTCGTTGCTCCTAGCAGCAACCCGTGGATGTTTCTCCATCACTGGAGTTTTACCACGTAATTGTGTTTGTCATTCTTCTCATTTTGTTTCAATCATTCTCATTCAATTGATATCATAAACTTCAATCAACCGTTGACCACGTGTATCACTGATGATTGTTTCTTCACTATTCCACATTTCTCATGTATGATTTATAGAAATTTATTAATTCTTATATTCTTGTATCTCTGTAGAGATTTCTTCCATTTCAATGGATTTAGTCATTTCATAGACTCGTGTCTCTTTAGATATATCAAACTCTTATTGAGTTGATTTAGAGAAAGTGGATTTATTTATAACTCGAGCTTTGTTTACATTAGGATCCTGATAACAATACCTTTCAAAGGTTCATAAGCTTATGATATGCATCAGATGATTTATTTGTTGCATTTTACTCAGATCATTCTTCATGAACAATCACCCGGCCGGGGTTTATGAGATAGCAACTTATAAAATTTTGTCACTTTTAATATATCAAGTAACTGATTAATAATTATCTAATGATCAATTATCTTTCGTATTTGAGTGATACGAAGACTGAAATGAGACACATTTATATATAGAGAGAATCGAACTGTTATCTCCATTTTGTATAAGAGTGACTTTTTATTTACTCCTTTCTTCTAGAGAAAATTCCCTTTCTTATAATGATATGAAAATTAATCAATATAATAATACGTAGGTCGTGCGTAAAAAGATATACTATCAGAAGCATAGATGATCTGATAAAAGATTAATCAAAATCATCATAAATCTTAGAATGGTAGAGAAATGATAAGCAGTGGGTCAGAGATGAATAGAATGTCTCCATATAGAAATTGGTAATTGTATCGAAATAATAAAATTCTCGCAATTACCTGGAGACGCTTGATAAGTGACTCTGCTAATCCATTATGAGTATGAACATGTGGAATGGGATGTTCAACATCAATCCCAACTGATCTGCAATATTCATCAACTAGGACCATAAAATAACATAACGGTCCACTTGGTGGATGAATAGGTCCACATATGTTCCCTTGAATCCTTTGTAGAAATGACGGAGATTCAAAGCCAACCTTATAGTGGGATGGTTTTATTACTAATTTCCCTTGTGAACATGCAGTACATAAATTTTCATGGGATAAAAGAATCTTCTGGTTCTTTAATGGATGTCTATGACAATTTTCAATGATTCTACACATCATTGTAGATCCCGAGTGACCAAGACGGTTATGCCAAAGCATAAATATTTTTGGATCAGAGGACTTCTGGTTCATAACTGCATAAACTTCTACATCTCTTATAAGAGTATAATATAATCTAGATGATAAAGCACGTAGCCTTTCCATAATGAGTTTCTGGCCAGAATCATGAGAAGTAATGCACAGATACTCAATATTCTCATCATTTATAGTTTCTATGTGATATCCATTACACCGTATATCTTTGAAATTGAGCAGATTTCTTCTGGATCTGCTTGAATATAAAGCATCATTGATACATATTTTAGTATTATTTGGTAACAATATCATGGCTCTGCCGGAGCCTTCTATCAGATCTGCTGGACCTAATATTGTATTAACATTTGCCTTAAGCAGGGTTAAATTTAGAAAGTATTTCTAATTCCGCAGAATCGTATGTGTCGTTGCACTATCGGCTAGACATATATCTCTTGTATCTTGCTTTTCAATATCACCCAATTTACCGTTTAAAGACATATTTATTCATAATGAAAAATAAAGTGCATATTAGACAAAGTGATCAAAAGTGTAAACATAAAGATATGAAAATGTATCACTTCATAAAACAAAATCATGAATCATATTGATTTTTCGAACTTCCGGTTCGACCATGAACTGCAGGTTCATAAAATTCAAAAAACTTCAGGTTCTAAATAGAAATTACAAATTGACTTTCTAGATGAAAGAATCGTAACTTGATCCAATTCTGAATTTCTGGTTCTAATAAACTTTGACATAAAAGTTTTAATATCACAATTTAAATTGAATTCAGAGCTTCAAGTATGATTAGAACTTCATGTTCAAAACTTAAGAACTTCAAGTTCAGATTCAATACTCCGTATTCAAAATTAGAACTTCAGGTTCTATATAGAATTTGAATTTTGGAATTTCAGGTCCCAAGTATGACATTCATGTACATAGTAACGAATCCAGAACTTCATATTTTTATTGAAATTTAAAGTTTAGAACTTCAGATTCTGATCGGTTTGTAAAACCGCACCAACTTAAATATTATAATGATAAATCCAGAAACTTCAGATTCTAGTTAGTTGGTCAAGCCGAGCTTGGTTTAAATTCCAGAAACTTAATGATTGACCTAGTTAGGCTCAACACATAATTTATACAAATCCAGAAACTTCAGTTTCTGGTTAGTTGGCATACTAAGATACATAAATTGTATAAAATTAAATAGATGCGTAAAATTAAAATAACAGATAATATAATAGAAATAAGATGAAGAAGAACGAGAGAACAACAGTATGAGATAAAGTGAAAAGGGGAGAAAATTTACTATTTGCTTTTATTGATGATTTCGGATTACATCCTGACCACACAATTTCAGCTGTGTAGTGATTTTGAATAAAGCAGAATTGTACTCAAAGACTGATCTATAGTCTTGAAAGCGTAAATCTTGCCACTGACACCTGGCATTTGGTATCGCAACATCAGGTTGGTTATCAAATCGATCTTTTAGCTCTTGTCATAGAACTTCTAGTTCTGTGACCGTTAGGTATTGGGCTTTCAGATCGTAGTTGTCCCCATGCACTTTTAGTGCAGCAAATTTCAAATTTGCAAGCTTTGACATTATTACAACTTCTGGTTATCCAAAAATCACAATCGGAGTCAGAACTTCTGGTCTGACAAAAATCCGAGGAATTTAAACCTTCAAATATATAAAGGAATATTTGTAAGTAAATAAATTCAGAAGCTTCAGGTTCCGGTAATGATAAATAAATCCAGAAGCTTTAGGTTCCGGTAATGATAAATAAATCCATAAATTTCAAGTTCTTGATGGGTGATCAAACTGTTTAAATAAAAACCACAAAATAAAATGCGTAATAATAAGTGTGAAAAAAGTAAATCTAGACAATCTCATAAATTACGGATAAATAAATAAATACAGATAAATAAAGTGCATAATAAATAAATCCAGAACTGCAGGTTTTGATAGGTTGGCCTAGCCAATCTCATAACAGTGTATAAATAAATAAATGCGAGAAAATAAATCATGTAAAAGTAAATAAAATACGAGAAAGTAAATTGCGTAAAAATAAAATACGGGAAAGTAAATTCAGAACTGCAGGTCCTGGTATTAATAAATAAAAGTCTAGAAGCTTCAGGTTCTAGTAATAATAAATTCAGAACTTCAGGTTCTGGTAATAGATCTAGGAACTTCAGGTTCCAGTGGTAATAAATTCATAAGCTTTAGGCTTTAGTAATAATAAATTCAGAACTTCAAGTTCTGGAAATAACAGCATCGTGCTGATAACGTATTGTGAATTAATAAAAGAATAGATGAAAACCATGAAGAACATATGAACTAAATATAATAAAGTGAAATAAGAGAAACAAGATTAGAGAACACGAGAGAGTGAGAGATTGAGTTTTTCATTTTATTGATATTCTCTAGAGAGCATCAGCTCAACAACATAAAATGTTTACAAAGCAAAGCCTAATTATAGGCAAACATATACAATAAAATAATGACACATAGAAGGGGTGTGTGTCACAAAAATAAAAGCCCACATGTCTTCTTCACATGCATGGTGACATGTGTCCCTTCTAGAAAATGGTGGAAGAAACTAGATTTTCAACAATATATAAATAAACCCCCTCTTTTTTTAGAATTTCACGTCTTTCCTATCAAAATAAATATAACAAATTAAATTGCCAGTTTAAAACTAACTAAAAAATTACTTTACTTAATGTTTGTTTTTAGTTATATAATAATGTTCTACATCACTTCATGATCAAATAGAACAAAAAATAATATACATTAAAAGAAATAAGTGATTATGAAATGTTATTTATAGAGTTTTGGATTTATGAAATGTTAGAATAAGATGAGGTAAGAAATTATGTATTCTAAAGATTTGTATGTAAGTGTATGTACAACTTAATTTTTATCTTATTTAATAATTTTAATCATGGATGCATATCACCTCTTAGTGGTGATGGTTGTACACCTCACTTACACATTGGTGGTCAGAGGTTCAAGTCCCACCATGTACATTTAAAAAGCATGTGTGGAAAGTTTTCAGTGTGAATATATATTTGGTGGACATTAAATAGTGTTACTCCTTCGAAAATTGACATTGATCAACTAATAAAGAGACCAACTTTTCAATAATTATTAAAAATGAAAATAATTTTTTTTATATAAAAAACAATAAATGCTAGTAAAAATAATTTAAAATTTAAAACTATGATAGTTACAATTTTTTTTAAAAAAATTAATGAAATTTTAAATTATTAAAAAAAATGAATATAATTTTAAAAATATTTTATTTTCCATTTTTATTTATATTTCATTGAAAATGTACAAATGTCCCTTCACCAACTTATCCATAATTAAGAGTACAGAAGGTCTAAACTTTTATATCATTTTTACTAGACTTTACTTTTTAATTTTTATAGAAAGATTATCTGCATATCACCTCTTAATAGAGATGGTAGTGTACATATTCCTTCCACATTAGTGATAAAGGGTTATAGTCCCACCAAGCATACTTTTTAAGCATATGTGGGGAGTTTTCTTCCTATATATGGGTAGTAAATATTTGAACCGTACATGTATTGTTTGATCTTAGCAGATCCTGGCAGTTTTATTATTGTAATAGTCGTAATTCTTTCAAAAAAATTATATAAAAAAATAGATCATCTTCATTTTTAAATCTTAATAAATATGGGCAGATTGGTCTTTTTATTAATCAATCAAAGTCAATTTTAATGACAAAGAAGGTCTCAATAGATGTATAATTGCTCTCTCTAGACTCTAGCTGTATTTATATTAAACTTTAGGGATATCGAAGTATTTTACCCATTATATAAACATCAAATGCAATGTAGTAGTACGACACTTTTCTGTACTAAGCATTAACATGCTACTTTTTAATTAATATTCTGAGTACTGCATGCCGTACCTGTAACTTCACACTTAAATTTGCTACATGTAGACGTTTTCTTTCACAAATTTCTCTGTTCAAACAACTATGAAGAACAGCTCTACTTCGTTCTCATGGTGCTTTTCTTATCGGTCATGTACTCATCTTACACAATTTTATTGCAGTAGTATTTCAACAGCAGAAATATCGGGTTAGCATTAAATCCGATCGAGTTTTAAATTTTAACTGTTGGATGCATCTCTGACAAATGAGATTGTTTATCTAAAAAGTATACTTCTTTTATCGCGGTGTTCAAAAGTGATCAAGAGGTTGGAGAGAGTACTTTCAAGGATATGTGATGATCTTCACAAAATAATCAAACAGGTTGGCATATATCTTTAATTTATGCTCTCAGAGATTGTAGAATTAATTTTCATAATTTAATTATCGATATATAATAGAATATTCTTCTCCTAGACGAGCTTGGCTGCCTAATGCCTATGCTAGTTTGATCTATCAACAATTTTCATGCTGTAGATTACCATGAATATTCAATCAGAATGGTAGAATTGGTCTCTAAAGCCGGCAGTTAAAATGAGGGCCAATATACCAATCTCAAATTGATCACTAAATTTCCTTGAAATTAAAAATAAAAGCTTTTAAAAAAAACAAAACAAAACAAAACAAACCATGCTTGATTAATGCATTCACAAGTTAATTAAAAATTGCATTTATTCCCATAAATTAGGTTTTTAGGTGTGGGATCGATTATATATTGATATGGTCACTTTTAGAAGAGTGTGCAAATCACTCTATTTTACTATTGAGTCGATCTATACGAAAAAAACGGAAATTACATACCAAATAATTATTATATTCTCAAATTTACACGGATTAATATATATATATATATATTCTTTTTATTTTTTTTATCATTGATCGGCATTAATAAATTACAAGTTAACATTTTCCAATTTAATATTATTTTTTCCATTATTTGTTACCGAATTCATCAATTTTGTTACCATTATGTTGACTCAAAGATACAACAAAAGACACAATTTTCTCAGCTTCATCCTGTCTTATATAGTTATATATAACCTCACTTTAATTAATTAATTTCACACCCTAACGTATAACCCAAAGTTTTAAATTTTGTAATATTTTAATAGTGTGCCGACCAGCCGGTTAGTTTTTGTTTGCATGGAGAATTTATTCAATATAAATAGAGCCCATAGTCCCCTCGAAAAAACAACATTTCAGTCCAGCTTTTAGAAACAATTAAAGCTGATACACAAATATTCTTATAAGTTCAATCTCCAGCTACATCAATGGCTTCTTATCGTTTTATCACCCTTGCCATTGTAGCAATAATTGTTCTTCCCACAGTTGTCATGGCCACAGAATATTTAATCGGTGACGACAAAGGGTGGAACATTAATTTTAAGTCTCAAGATTGGGCTAAAGACAAAGTTTTCTACGTTGGTGACACACTAGGTACGTATTTACGTTTATAGAAATTATCAGGTGGAAGATTCCTCCATGTTTTTTTTATGCCAGTACACAGTGGGTTATATAATGTTAATTACAAATTGATTTCCACACTTTCAAAAGTGACAATGTCACTCTATGATGTTACATATCCCATAAAGTTATGTTTCATAGTCTATCCCGCACAAAAAACGTATGGGATTCCGTACCTGATATTTATTATTATTATATATAGAGGATCTTTATCTTGAACGAAATTCCACACATTTTTCCATACGAGATCAACTATGTAATGTTACAGAATGGGTTTAATTCTTGCTGATATCCAGTTGTAGATGCAAAATTCTAATTTCTGTTATGTAAGGTTTGTGCCTAGGAAGGCTAATTGCGTAGTCCATTGTTTAGCCAAGTTAGCTTTAAATTTGCTTGATAATCGATTCTGGATGGAAGATTTCCCTTCCTATGTTATAAGGTTTCTTCTGGCGGATTATCCAGGGTGTTTGTAGTCCCGTTTTGTTTGAATAAAGTACTCTTTCGTCTAAAAAAGAAGAATGGGATTTGTAATGTTACATGTGACTTGCACACACTCTCAAAAGTTACCAAGTCACATTTCTAACATTACATAGTAAATCACGTATGAAAAAACATGCAGGAATCCTGCAGCTGAAACATGCGGGAATCCTAATATATAGTAAATGCCTTCTGTCCTGGATGTGATCAGATTTATCCAACATTGTAAATTTAGAAATTAATTATACAACCGGGTTAACTCGATCATGACTTCTATTTATTTATTGCAGTGTTCAATTACATAGCTGGTAATCACAGTGTGTTTAAAGTGAACGGTACCGGGTTCAATGACTGCATAGTTCCTTCACCTGACCTGGGCTTAACCACTGGACATGACGTAATCCCACTAAAAACTCCAGGAAACAAGTGGTACATTTGTGGTGTTATGAGGCACTGTGCTGACTATGGCATGAAGCTAGCCATAACTGTGCAGCCTCTAGCACTCTCTCCAAACATGCCACCTTCTCCTTCTCCTTCTCCTTCTCCACTCTCCGGCAAGCCTTACCCACCGAAGGTGGCCGACAAGAGACCATTCCTCATGAACCCTCACTGGTGATGAAGATCTCAACATATTAATATGGAGGATTAATTAAGATTGTTGTTCGAGAATCGATATTTGCATTAATCGGAGAATGTAGCCTAGCTAGTACTGTCAGTTGAAATAATGCTACTTGAACCGGTTACTGTATAAGATTGGAAATTAATACATAGCAGTGTGTCTTTGGATTGGGGTCACTTTTTATGAATTAAATAAAATTTTCTGCTTTTTAATTACTTGAAGTTTTGTTGAAGTAATAATTTCAGATAAAAACTCGCTGTGTTGAGCAAAGAGATATTCTACTGTTTTCGTTTTAATTTTTGAAATAATTAAGTTGAGACGTAATGGTTTTTCTACAAGAATATACTAGGCTACTAGTTATAGGCATATATATTATTAATACATACATGCATTCAAGTACACATCACCCCTTAGCAGAGCTAGAGTTAGCAGTGCACCTCCCTTCCATGTAACTGATGAGGGGTTCAAATTCCCACAATGCACATTTTACAGCATTTTACAATCATATGTGGGGAGTTTTCTTCCCAGATCATGGAGAGTAGTTATCCCCCGTCATAGCAATAGATATCCAGACCGCACATATATTGTTTAATCTCGGCAGGTCCTGGCAGTCCTATTATTATATTTCAAATAAATAAATAAACAGGACACGCTATAAAAGCCTCGTCCACTCTTAGTAACAGTTGATCATATATTTTTCTTTTATCTTTTAAGATTTTGTATTAGTTATGTATATGTGTAGGGGTAAGGTTGGCCAATACTTTCCTATTAGGTGTATATATATTGTATTTTTGTTAAGGGATATTATCATTTGAGTCCCTACGTTTTTTTTAATTATTTATTTTTTACTCAATTATTCAATTTTCACTGAATTGATCCCTATGTTTTCAAAAACCCATCAATTTAGTCCCTCTGTGAGTCAACAGTTAGTCAAACTTTACGATTTCAAGGGTATTTTTGTCTTTAAACAAGTAATATGCCACGTGTCGACGCCAGAAAATAATCAAATAGAGTCAAAAAAAGACTTTACTTTATAAGAAAATAATCTGAAATTTTTTTATAAAAAAAAATTGAGAATGGAAAGAAAGAAAAACAAATAAAAAAAGAAAAAAAATTAGAAAATGAAAAACTAAAAATTCTTGAACTGAATACAATCCATTTGGATCTCCACCATCTGAGAAGAGGTTCTCCATCGATGGAGTCCGTGACCAAACTAAGGCAGGCATCAAAGCTTCAAATACAACTCAATAAAATCCAACAAACCTTGAACTGAATACAATTCATCATTTTCCAAAAATTAACCTAAAATCCTAAAATCCTTAGCATCTCCATCTCCATCTCATCATCCACACCGTAAAGTTTGACTCCATCATCCTAAAATCCTAAAATACAATACAATACACAGATCTTATCATCTCAATCCTAAAATCCTTCATCTCCATCTCATCATCCACACCCTCTCTCCCAAATTACAGACCCCAAATCTTAAAGAAAAAACCACATTAGATTTCAACACAAAAAGAAAAAAAAAATTACAACAAATACCTCATTCCACCATCGGATTTCATTACCAAACCCTAGCGAACAATATTTGTTTCCGAGTTCGCCCGAGTCGACTTGATAAATTTAACGTAGACAATATTTGTGTCTTGCTTCTCTGATGAGCAAAGACCAAAACAAAGAAACCTTTATTAAATAGATGTACATTGTACACAGGATATTGACAATTTGTAGTTAAGATAATTACATCCTATAAAGATAAATACAACTGTATCACAAAAACTTATCCTTATCAGAATGATAAAACTCATCATTATCACAATGATAAGATTTACCAATCGTAACACTCCCTTTCAAGGTGGAGCGTGTACATGAGTAACACCCAGCTTGCCAATTGGATGATGAAATGGTTGCTTGACAAGTGGCTTAGTAAAAATATCAGCAATATTCACTACAACAAATATCTCATTTTATAGCATTAATTGATAGCATTCTTAAGAGAGTGCTATCAAATGTATCCCTTTGATAGCATTAAATAAAAGAATGCTATGATATGTATTTTCAGTTGTAACTTTTTACTTTATGTTACATTTATTTATAATTAAATAGCATATTTATGAATGCTATAATATATCTTCTAATTATATATTATTAATTACTTCATCTTCTTTGTCATAGCATATTTAAAATGCTATAATAGAATTATATATTATATAATTATTTTAAATAAATCAATCGACTATTTTATATAAGAACACTCTTAGAAGGCGGGAACATAAAATTTCACCACAAAACATTTATTCCTCTATTTAAACTTTTTTTTTTCTTTAAATTAAAAAAAAAAAAAAAAAAAAAAAAAAAAAACTAGGGTTTTGAAATCTTCTCCCTAATCTTTTCCCCACAACTCAAGAGTTGACCACAACCCACTTATTTCTCGACTCATCAAATTAGATTTTTAGTACTCTAGAAGACTCCAACAATCCAACATTAACAACTTTTTTTCTGTATTCAATTGACAAGGGCTTCCAGGTATTTTTATTATTATTCAATAATTGGGTTTTTTTATATCAAAGTTAGTTTATGTATAATTAGATTACGATGTTGGTTTTAATTTCACTAGAATAATGTTCTAATAATTATAATTAGGTTTTTTTTTCTGTTAATTATATTTAGGTTTCATTATCACTATTTGATAATCAAGAAATAAAAACCCGTGTTTTGTTCAATTTCCAAGTGCTTTATTCGATGGATCTCTGTTCACTAGGGTTAAGAGGTATGAGTTTTTATATAAATTCGTTCCTTGTGTTTTAAAAATCATATTTCATCTTTTGTTTTCTTGATTTTCAGGTTTTTTTTTTTTTTTCTTTTTAGCATTTCAAAAGTTTTTAAAGAATTTTTATGAACAAAGTGAAGATTTGGTAAGTTATAATTTTTATATCTATTTGTCATTTTTGTCAATTACCCATTTGTTTTATCTTACAGCTTTCTTAATTCATTAACTTGTTGCAGTAGTATTTGTCTCCATATGATTGTTAAGGGATCAACTTATTATGCATATAAGGTGTTTGATGAAATGTGTTATAAATAATAGTTTTAAGTTTTAAGTTTCTTGGCAATAAATTGAGTGTTTTTTTACCGTATACTAAAAGGTGTTTGCAAGGCTTACTTAAGTTGATTACCTTAGTGCACTTAAGTTGTTTGAGAAAATGCCTATACATGTATGCTTACTTTGATGGGATACTTGACATTAATTAATTAGTTGTTTGATAAAATCATTTCATTGATTTAGGAAAACAAACATATAAACTGTATATGAGTCATGAGTGAGGATAAAATTTATAATTATATATGTTTATTCCTTTTCTTTTTGTTATAAACAAGTAATAACTTTACTTTTTTTGCAGGTAAGTGACAACATAAAGATTACAACAACATATCAAAATATTGGATCAACACTACCGAACTAGTTTGTTTATGTAATTATTAATTTTTGTGTAAAACAAACTTATACACAAAAACATATTGGACCATGTAATTTTTGGATAAGTGATGTATATGAAAGGTTATAGTTGTGTTGAATTATATAATTATTTTGATTATTAATGAAAAGTTTGGAGTCAATTTTGTTTTACACAGTACTTTTATGAATTTAAATAATAATTACAAAATAGAATTTTTTTTTTTTTTTTTTTATTTATTTATTATTTTTTTTTTTTTTGTAAATTATGTCACAAATAATAACATTCATTAAATGCTATAATACAGTGTATTGTAATGTTACTAAAGTAGATTTTATAGCATTTGAGAAAACCATTTATAGCGTGTCAAGAATGCTACGATAAGCGAAGACTTTTAATCACACAGGCTGTCATGACTTTTTCATAAATGCTATCAAAGCCATTTGATAGCATTTATCGCATGCTATTGTATGCAATATTTGTTGTAGTGATTGTCTGTAGAGGGGATATAGCGTGGAGAAATAAGTTCACATTGAATCTTCTCACGAACGAAATGGCAATCAATTTCGATGTGCTTGGTACGTTCATGAAGTACAAGATTTTCAGCAATGTGCAAAGCTGCTTGATTATCACAATGAACAGAGATTGGAGATGAATGAGAAACTCCAAGATCATTAAGTAAATAGTGTAACCATTGAAGTTCACAAGTTAAAGTTGCCATAGCACGATATTCTGCTTCAGCTGATGAACGAGAGACGGTTAGCTGTTTCTTTATCTTCCAAGATATCGGGCTAGAACTAAGAAGAACACAATATCCTGAAGTGGACCAACAAGAGGTGGGACAACCTACCCAATATGAGTCACAAAATCCATTCAGGTGGAGCGAGCTGGATGATGATAATAAAATACCCTTCACAGTGGATCCTTTTAGATATCGAAGAATACCATAAGCGGCTTCAAGGAGACTACTATGTGGTGTTTGCATAAATTGACTTAAAACATTGATTAAATAAGTAATGTCCGAGCGTGTAATAGTCAGATATATAAGTCTACCAACAAGACAATGATAACATGTAGGATCTGTTAATAATGTGCCATCATTAGGAGATAACCGCAAATTTTGTTCCATAGGGAAATCAGAAACTCGACCACCACAAAGACTTGTTTCTTTCAAGATATCCAAAAGATATTTTCGTTGTGACAAAAATATACCTTGCTGAGAACGGGCCACTTTGATACCAAGAAAGTATTTTAGACATCCAAGATCCTTGATAAAAAAATTCGCATCAAGGAATTGCTTGAGATGTTTGATTGCTAAATCATCATTTCATGTTATGACAATGTCATTGACATAAACCAATACAAAAGTTGAAGAATCACCTTCAACATTAGTAAACAAAGAGTAGTCTGACTTGGATTGAGAAAACCCAGCTTCAATAAGAGAAGAAGAAAACTTTGAAAACCACTGTCTTGAGGCTTGCTTTAAGCCATACAAAGATTTGTGCAGCCGACACACTTTACCCTCCCCCTGTTTTGTAAAACCTAGTGGTAACTGCATGTATATTTCCTCATCAAGATCACCTTGTAAAAAGGCGTTATTAACATCTTGCCCATTGAGCACTAGGCTGTGAGGTACCTGAAGAGAGCATAGCAAAAAGCCTATTGTACTGTTCTTGAGTAATAATAGGTAGAGTCATGGTTGGTTTTTCATCAGATTTTACTGCCTCAACAGCATTCAATTGGTTTGTTATCTTTTGTGGAAATCCATGTATCTTGTAACAACTAGCCTTGAGTAAAACGTATCATGATAATCCAAGCCTTCGACTTGAGTAAAGCCTTTAGCAACTAGGCGAGCTTTATATTGTTCGATTGTACCATCAGATCAATATTTAATTATGTAGACCCATTAACATCCGATCAGTTTCTTTTCTGGTGGAAGAGATTCAAGACAACAAGTATTATTTTGCTCAAGAGCGTCAATTTCTTTTTACATTGCTTCTCTCCATTGAGGTAATTTGACAGCTTGTGTGAAAGATGTAGAACAATTACTGGAAAGAAAAGCTTTATGTGCAGCAGAAAAATTGGAGTAAGAGAGAAACTTATGGATAGAATAAGGGTTACCTGTCAATTTAGAATTCGATGAAGAGGGTGATCCATCATGAGTGGCTATTTGGCAATAATAATCTGCAAGATGTGAAGGTGGTCAACGATCGCGAGTTGGACGCCGAGACTCCATACTTGATGGATCAGAAGTATTGTGATGACCATCTACTGTATTAGGAGTGACAGTGGATATGTCATTTGCAATTGCCTCATGAGTATGAGAATTAGATGAAAAATCAAGAGTAGGATCATCATTTAATGGAAAAGGAATAACATATGATGGGAAAGATTTTGAGTCAGAGATATCTTGGTATGGGAATATACCTTCATGAAAAACAACATCTCGTGAAACATAGATATTTTTATTAGCTATGTCGAACATACGATATCCTTTTTGGCCGTATGGATAGCCAACAAAGATACCGGGTTTTGCTCTTTGGTCAAATTTATGTTTTGTGTTAAGATTTTTAGCAAAACAAAGACTACCAAAAACCCGTAAATGAGAATAATTTGGTGTTGTGCCAAATAAAATTTCATGAGGAGTTTTGTTACCAGATAATAATGAAGTCGGCATTTTATTGATTAAATAAGCAGCTGTAAGGACACGTTCACCCCAAAATGATAATGGCAACTAATAGTGCCCATTTGTACACTCGGTGTAGCCCCCATTTCTTATCAGTTGTACTTGTTTTCGAGCATATTTATATATTTAATGTGTTTGGTGAGCTTTGTGTAGGTTATTTGCCATAATTAAGGTATTTGAGCTTAATTGATGAGTTTTGGAAGTTAAAAGGGCTGAAATGGGAAAGACTCCTGCAGTATACCTATATTTCGAGGGCCATATCTCCCACCTCATATTGAACTAGGTTTCGTGCTACCTATTTTCGGAAAGCCCCGTATGTCTACTTTCCAACGGTTTTTACGGATTGTGATTCCGATGTTTCTGGAGAAAATTATGGCCATTTTCGTAACGGTACACGAGGCTGAAAAACTAAAAACTGATGAAGAAGTGCATGGCGCTACTCGAGTAGCGCCGAACCAACGCCCGGACCAGCGCAACTTCGATAGAAGGTCCCCGCTGGTTGTGCGCTTGATGACCAGTACACCACCAGCGCTCAGGTGCTCCAGCTCAGCATTTTCTAGATTTTTGTGCCCTAATTTCCACACACTATAAAGTCCTCACTTCCCTTCTTTTACCAACACCTCTTGCATGAACCTTCAACTCCAAACACTCCAAGAACACATTTCTACTATCCAAATCCACCAAATCACTACATCCAACCTTCAATCCATCACCCAAACTTCAAATCCACCTTACCAAACACCAAATATCCAACTTTCCCACTATTATCCACCATAAAAACCTAACCTTGGAGCACAAAGGGAAACATCAAGAGAAGAAGCAAGCCAAGCACATTCAAACAACCAAGAGGAGTTCTTCAACTTAGTTCACTCTTACACTTTCTCTCTTTATATTTAATTATCTTCATTTATGGCTTGTACTCATTACATATCTTTTGTAGCCATATTTTGTAGTATGAACTAAAACCATCTTGGCTAAGGCCAAGATGAAACCTTTCTCATGAATCTCCAATAAAGACCATCACTTTATCATAAATGCATGTGTTATGTATGTGTATTTCAATTGCTTAATGCTTCTAGGTGCCTAGCTAACACTTAGTTGATATTTGGTTGTTATGTGAAGCACCGAGAGGAGAAGCACATAACGTGCTCGATGAAATGCCCGATACAAGTCTAGTAAGATAGAAATATGCAATGCTAGCTTGTAGGATTCCATTTGTGTGCCATTATGCTTAATGAATTTGTGTGTAGTTCGGATAACCATTGAGAAATAGGTTTTTGGTGCATATGAATGTTGTCTTTATCACTTGAGAGAGGTTAGAGACTAATTAAGGGTACACAAGTCTACATTCACACTTGCATAATTTATCCAAATGATGTGTCTAAAATTGGTGAGAATTGGATAGGTGGATTCAAAGGTCTTAGCCTAATTTCCCATAAGAAATACAATCACTTGTTTGTGTTTGACTTGCTTGAGTTTGTTTGCTTGCCTAGTTTCAATTATTGCATTTTAGTTATAGGTTAAATTTAGTTAAATTTGAGTAGTGCAATTCAATCATTTAAATCTTGCTTGTTTAAATAGTAGTTAATCAATCAATTGTGGTATTCAATTCATCAATCCTTGTGGAACGAATTCGCAATTATCATTGTACTATTCCTACAACTCCGTACTATTGCGGGTGCTCATTTAGGAGTGATCAGCAACTAGGCTTGAAAACGGAGAGTGCGAGCCACCTCAAGAAGATGACGGTGCTTGCGCTCAACCACCCCATTTTGTTGGGGTGTGGAAACATAACTTCTTTGATGAAAGACACCATGTTCAGAAAAAAAAAAAAAAAAAAATTGTTGCATGTCAATGGATAGAAACTCAGTGCCATTGTCGGTATGAATTTGCTGAATTTGAGAAAACATTTGAGCACTGTTAGGTTCTTAGTTTGTCTTGGCATAAATTCCATATCAAAACGATGTTTTTCTTGTATTGATTAGTGGTCTTAGATTATGATGATTCAAGCTTCAAAGAAAGACATGGCTACTTTTCATACAAGATGGTGTCGTCGAAGAGGAATATGCTACATTGCTCAACAAAGGTATATTTAGACCTAGAGGTGTCAAAAAGGCCGGGCCGGCCTGAAATTTTCAAACCCAATTATTGTTCAGGCCGGGCCGGGCCGGGCCGAGCCGGGCTTTTAATTTCAAAACATTGAGTTAAACCCAGCCCTTAAACCCAAAGTGTTAACAGGCCGAGCCAGGCCGTACTCGGGCCCAATCGGATTTGGGCTCTTAACAAAATCAATTTATTTGGAAAATGATGAGCTGAGTTGGAGTCGAACCATGGTGACAGTAAAGAGTTGACTTACCAGTTGCCACCAATCTAAACAACATTTGTTGGTATTTATTTAAACACTTACTTATAAATATAATATAATTGAAACGTGGCCTTACATGGAAACTTGCCAACGTCTCCCTCTACCAGTCTACCTTTCAGTTTTCAAAGTATCTTCAATTATTTATTATCTTTTATTATTTTAATATTTAAACTTTAACTTCTTTAAAAATATATATATATATTTAATATATGTTGGCCTTTGGGATATCAAAAATCTTACAAATCTCCACAAATGACAATTATAAAGTTTTTTTAAATATTTATAAAAAAAAATTTTACTTTGTCTTTATATTTCCTAAGTGGCCAAGTCATTGTTAGCTTTTTTTGTTATTTAAAGAAATTGTTTTTTATTAAAATTATTTTTAAAGATAGTTTTTTAATAAATTATTAAAAGTTACTGTGCGGGCTCGGGCTTTTCGGATTCGGACCAGGCTTGGCCCGTACAGTAATTTTCCAAAGCCCAACCCTATTTCGGATTTATATAGGAACGGGCCGGGTCGGACCGGACCCGGGCAGGGCCGGATTTATCCAGCCCTTTTGACACCCCTATTTAGACCTCATTCCTCTTACAAGGCATTGGCACACACACATATGGCATTCATTTGTGTCCCTAAATAGTTGTACACCATTTATATGTCACTTTCACACATTTGGTAATGTATGCTCATGCATTAGATTTAAATTGATAAACATTGTTAATTGCATGTTCTAGGACTATGTCTAGGAAACGGCATACGTGTGTGTCTTGATGATTATTTGTTTACGTTTTATTGTTTTAGGACTTGAACATGATCTCTTATGATTCCTTATTGAGTCCCGATCATTTCAGTTACTCATTCATTAGGTTTCGAGTCCATACGAAGTAGCTACACTACTTTGTGTTCTCATTCGTTGAGTTGTGTTCGTCGTCATTTTCTGAGATGAATTATCAACCTTTTGTCAAAGTTTTGTAGTCATCGTTGTACGTGAGGGATTCATGATTCGTAATCTGAAGACAGATTTGAAATCGAAGTTTGGAGGCCCAGATTCGGTCGAAGAACGCGAGAGAAGTGCGAAGGAGCTTGCTCAGCCAAAGGCCAAGCAAAGGAGGCCACGTGTGGCACACGGCTAGACAACCCTTCTGCCCAAGTGTGCCACACGCACCCCACATGTGGCTGGTGATGTGGCAGCCTGTGGTTGGCTCGTTTTTCTCTCTCTTGAATTCTTTTAAATTACCTCTTTTCCCTCCCATTCATTTCAAGAAGAAAATTAGAAAATCCTTAGAGCAGAATTTTCTCTCAATTTTTTCTCACTTTCCAAACACCATAACTTTCTCATACGAAGTCAGAATTGAGTAATTCAAGTTGGAGATTGTTTGTAATCAAGTCCTCTACCTTTTCCAAGTGGTCCTGCAGCTGTTTGATCAATTTTTCAAGTGGTTCTACCCAGAAAACCGAACCAGCTCGTGATTGCAAGGTAGTTGTCATATCTTTGAGATTTCTTCCTTTATAACCTTCAATTACCTTGGGGTTTCTTCTTCTATATGTATGTTTATATATGGTAAATGCTATTGAGAAAGACAGCTTCATAATCAAACCTAATCAAAAGTCTAATTAGAGACATATGTGAACTAGTTTCTTGAATTCTAGGTTTTTCACATGATTGAGAGTTGTATTGTGATTAGTTTGATATCTAGGATTATTTGTGACTTGATTGAATCATTTTATGATTAATAATCCTTGAAATGTGTTTTGATCCTTTGATTGATAAAATCTAGGATTAATTCATTTGTATATGTTTTTAGAGCTATCTAGGATTTAATTGATTTGTCATTATATCCTTGCTCTAATTGTTGGCTAGAATATTCATTGAATACATTTTGTGACTCTAGCATTTTTTGTGTATGTTTGTAACATCTTGAATTTGTGCTTTAAGTATATGATTTATTCAAGTGTTATTTGTGTGAATGAAACTATGAGCTATTTGTGTTTGATGTTTTCACATGCTCTAGGTTTAATTCAAGTTTTGCATCTAGACTATTATAACTTGTGTTCTCACATGTTTAGGTCTAGTTGTTCCATGGAATGTATTGATCACATGTTCTATGTTGAATCGCTTGTTTGCATCATTTGCATTCACATAATCACACTAGGAAGTTCTTGTAAAAGGCATGAAGTTTTGACTAAGACAAGGTCTCCGGATAGTCAAGCAATGAAGACTTGGTTAGGACAAGAGATTCGGATAACCAAGCAAGAAGTCATGGCTAAGATCGGGAAGGTCTGGATAGCTATGCATGGGAGGCTCTCTAGAGGCATGAGTGCCTTGGATAGGGAGTTGGTTATATTATTGGTAGGCCCGAGTGTTTGGTTAGACATATACTCCAATAGAGAGTGTTGCATGGGATGTGCATTGGCTCTTGAGGAATTTCTAATCTTCCAACGATGTTGGTTTGGTATGGACTCCAATATATGGTGACTTCGCATCATTGAGGGATTTTGTATCTTCCAATAGGGATTAGGTAGACATAGACTCCAATAGGAAGTAGATCAAGGTTGGTCACTTTTGAGGAATTTCTAATCTATCATCCAATATATATAATACCCAATGGTTGTAGTTCAACCCGTGGATATTTCCTCCTTAGAGGTTTTACCACGTTAAAAAATCTCTTTTGTTAATTCTTTTTATCTCTCTCTCTTATATTTGTATATGTGTATGTTTTAATCTTGTAGTACAATCTTCACTTGTGATGATTTGGAAACAAGATTTTGTAAAGTTTGATTTGTAAGCATATTCATTTTGATCATAATTGTAAATATAATTCTTTTATTCATTGGTTTTTGTGTATAGGTATTCTTTGATTGATAATTGTAATATAATGGACATTATTGAATTACAAGTATTCTTTATTTTAATTTTAATATAGTTTCTTCACTAGCAAGTTGTAGTATTCTTATATTGTAATATTCTAAGTACAACTTATGGAATGTGCTCTTCATTGAATATATTTGTATATGAGGTACATTGTTTCTTGATATACGTTTTGTAGACTAAGGGTGGTGAATTAAGCATACATGTGTTAATTGTTTTCTCATAACAATCATGTTTAAGGTTAATTTGTATGCTCACCAAGGTTTTGACATAAGTCACGAAAGAGTTTTTAAAACTAATGTATCAACCTATTCACAACCCCCCCCCCCCCAGGTTGTTTAGTATAACCTTGTAGGTATTTTCAAGCACCATTTCTAGAAGTAAGTTTCTGGATTTGGCTTTTGAATTGAGTTTTAATCAAGGCAAAGAAAGATTGTAAAATCTTGTTAGTTTCAGATTTGACATGCATCAAATATATCCATGTACAACGACTAAAGTCATCAACAATAGTCAAAAAATAGCGAGAGCCATTTAAAGAAGATTGAGAAAAAGGACCCCAAATGTCGCAGTGAATTAATTGAAATGGTTTCTCAGTAGTAATGCTACTAGAAGAAAATGGCAAACGACATTGCTTAGCTTGTGAACAAATCTCACAAGTTTTATTATTAGAACAAGTAATAAAAGAAATTGCAGAACTTAATTTTTGTAAAGAATGATGAGATAAATGTCCCAAACGCCAATGCCAGAGATCAATACTCGGAGGTTTGATAACTGCCAAAGCTGATGAAGATTGTAAATACTATAGCCCCTCATGAAGAATACCCTGTCCAATCGTCTTCTTCGATGACAGGTCCTGAAAAATACACCAGTCACTCGAAAAAGTTAACGAACAATGTAAAGATTTTGAGACTTGACTAATCGACAAAAGATTAATTTTGAATGATGGAATATAAAATACATTTTCAAGTTTCATTGTGGGTGTGAGAATGATGGTGCCAATATGGGTTACTGCAACACTAGTGCCATCAGGTAATTGAACATAACATGGTCTGGAAAAAGGTTTATAAGAAGAAAACAATGATAGAGAATGACACATATGGTTGGTAGCACCTGTATCAATTATCCAAATGGAATTTGAAGGAACAGTGAGAGCTATACCTGCCAATTGAGCACTAGGTTGAGAGGTACTTGAAGAGAGCATAGCAAGAAGCCTATTGTACTGTTCTTGAGTATTAATAGGTGGAGTCATGGTTGGTTTTTCATCAGATTTTACTGCCTCAACAGCATACACTTGGTTTGTTGTCTGTAGTGGAAATCCATGTATCTTGTAACAAGTAGCCTTGAAATGGCCATCACGCCCACAATAATCTCAATGAGGTCGTTGTCGTGGCTTACGATTGCCACCAAATTGTCGATTGACAATACCGTTAGTGACAGGACCATTAGTTCGGGCTTGAGAATTAACCCAGCGAGTTTCAAATCTGATGGTATTAAAAGCTGCAGCCTCAGGTGTTGGTGACAACATTGATTGAATCTCTTGTTGTTTTTCTTCTTGATGAACCAAGGAATACATTTTAGTTGCATTAGGTAAAGGATCCATCAATAAAATTTGACTCAGAATCGCTGAGAATCGATCATGTAAGCCTTGAAGAAACTCCATAGCCTGATCGTATTGGATTCGCTCGGTGGCAAATTTACCAGTACCACAAGAACATGGTTGAACGATATAAAGAGAATTGAGTTCATCCCAAAGCGATTTAAGCTTGGTGAAATAAGCTGATACAGATAAATCATCTTGTTTGAGAGAAGCAATAGATTGCTTCAACTGATAAATCTATGGAGCATTGGACTGTGAAAATCGTTCTCGAAGATCTACCCAAATCTCTATTGCATTTTCTGCATACAAAATGCTATTATGAATCTCATTAGAAACTGAATTCAAAATCCAAGAGCTTACCAAATCATTACAACGTTTCCACTTTTACGACTCAGGTTGAGTATTTGGTTTCGTGATTGTGCCATCTACAAGGCCCAATTTATTTTTGGCTCTTAGAGCCATGGTAATAGCTCGAACCCAAGTTCCATAATTATCACCGGAAAGAGATGGTGAAACTAAAACAGCCGAAGGACTGTCAGAATGATGAATATAAAATGGATCTTGAGAATTGGTAGAATCAGAGGAATCATGGGATTTGGTCCCACCCTTAGAATTAGAAGGATCCTTGGATTTGTTATCATCAACCATGATGGAAAAAGAAAAAGAAAAATAAATAAATGAAATACAGAGTTTCAAAGCTCTAATACCATGATAAATTTAACGTAGAGAATATTTGTGTCTTGCTTCTCTGATGAGTAAAGACCAAAACAAAGAAACCTTTATTAAATAGATGTACATTGTAAACAGGATATTGACAATTTGTAGTTAAGATAATTACATCCTATAAAGATAAATACAACTGTATCACAAAGACTTATCCTTATCACAATGATAAAACTCATCCTTATCACAATGATAAGATTTACCAATCGTAACACGACTCAGCCGATGTCGTTGTCGTCGTCGTCGTCGTTCCCAGTCGAGGTGCTCGAGCGAGTTTTAGCTCTGTTAACTTCACACAAGGACTGGAGCTCGGTGTCATTGGTGTGCAAAAGCTGGTACCACGCCGAGCAATGGTCGAGGACCCGCGTGTTCATCGAAAACTGCTACTCGGTCTCGCTGGAGATTCTAGCGCGTCGGTTTCCCAAAATTCCCTACGTAACCCTAAAGGGAAGCCTAGATTCTCTGATTTCAATCTGGTCCCGCATAATTGGGGAGCCGACATTCACGCTCGACTCATAGCATTCGCCAACAATTATCCATTTTTGGAGGAGCTGAGATTGAAACGAATGACTATGAATGATGAGAGTCCGGAGATTTTGGGTGTTTAAGCTGATGGTGGAAGATGATGATGATGCCTGATGAGTGGTGGTGGATTTATTATATATTTTTTTGAGAGATTTATTTATTTATTTATTTTGTTTTCATATTTCTTTAAATTTACTTCTTCTTTTTTTCTCAAAAGATAAATTAAATGTATTATTTATTTTTGGGGAAATATCATTTGGGTCCCTATCTTATTCTGAAAGATCAATTATTTAACCGAGTTTACTTTTTTATCAAAAGTTTCCCTGACTTTTGAAAAGTATATCAAATAGGTCCATCGGTTAGTCAACTGTCAGTCAAACTTAACATATGTAGGGGTATTTTTGTCTTTGAACTAAGAACTTGCCATGTGTCACAAAAATAGAAATAAAATAAAAATCAATAATATATATATATATATATATATATATTTGAAGGAAATAAAACCAATAATCAATAATTCCAGTCATTGATTCCAAATGACTTATTTATTTATTTTTAATTTTTAACAAATAAATTAAATTGTTAATAAAATAAAGATAAAGCTTTAACATTAATATTAAAACAAATTTAAAAACTCTAATTAAAAAAGTTATCTTATATAATAACAAAATAGAAAACAAAAAAAAAAAAATTAAATACTTATATATTAAAATAATATTAATATAAAAAGTAATATGTTTTAACAAATTAAAAATAAATTAGTAATAATTAAAAAAAAAAATTGTAGATCTGGTGGAGATCCAGATTGGATCTCCACCGTCCATCATGATATGGACGGTAGAGATCCAGATGAGATCCAATCTGGATCTCTACCAGATCTACAATTTTTTTTTAATAATTTGGATCTCCACAAGATCAATCTCTTTGATCTCCATGGAATCATCTATCTTCCACGATCAATATAAATCATATTCCTCAGATTCATCAACACAAAACTCATATTCCTCCATCATCAACATCACCGAACCAGTATCATCAAGACAAATCCACCCACATCAAAAACCTGATCTCCACTTCGTCGAACTCGGCAACCACTTCGTCGAACTCGGCAACATTCCACCGCCGACAACCTCCAACGTGGCCTCCTCCATCACCATCAAACCAACAGTGGAGATTGCAGAGGGAGGCGAGAGAGAGGAAGAAAACGGTGAGAGAGAAGGGAAATCATGATTTTTTTTAATTTTGATTTTTAATTTGAAAATGGTGGAGATGGCAGAGGGAGGCGAGAGAGAGGAAGAAAATGGGGATTTATTTTGTTGGTATGGGTTTTCGGTTTTCCGGTGGTGTTTGAGATTGATGATGAAGTAGGGATGATTTTTTTGTGTTGATTTTATGTGTTGATTTTCTGGTGGTGTTTGAGATTGATGATGAAGTAGGGATGATTTTTTTTTGTTGATTTCTGGGTAGGGATGATGAAGTAGGGATGATTGTATTAAAGCTTTATCTATATTTTATTTTTAATTTCTATATAATGATTTTTTTAAAACAATTTTATTTAATTTTAATTTTAATTTTTTTATTTTCAAACTTTGGTGACACGTGTTACGTTCTTATTGGATTAAAAATTAAAGTTAAATTGTTAAATTTTAAATGTTAGAGGGTAAAACAGTCTTTTCAGCCATTAATAAGGCATGCAAGGGTAAAATAGACATTATACCTATTCTATGACGTTTGACCGTTAAAAAAAAAAGTCAGAAGGACTTATTTGATATACTTTTCAAAAGTCAGGGAAACATTTGATAAAAAAGCAAACTCGGTTAAAAAATTGATGTTTCAGAATAAGATAGGGACCCAAATGATATTCCCCATTCATTTTTTTTAAAAGAAATTAATAGTCAGGGGTAAATACGTCATTTTGTTTTTTCCGTGACCGTTGACTGTCAAAATTCAGGTCAGAGGGACTAAATTGAGTGGTTTTTAAAAAACGTTGGGACCAATCCAGTGAAAAATGAATAAATGAGTAAAAAATAGATAATTCAAAAAAACATAAGGACTCAAATGATAATATCCCTTTTATTAATAAATTTTGTTGTTACCATCTTAAAACAATCAAATGGCAATTCAAGTTCAAGATTTGACACTCTACTGAGTTCGTAGAGAACTCTAGATCTAGTGACACCTGGTATTACCAAGTTTGAGTGGTTTAGTTCAGAGACGGAGGGGCTAGGGTGGGCTTAAAAGAAAAAAAAAAATTAAAAAATTGTAGAATATGCCTTGAAATTTATTTAATTATCGTTTTTGATCAAATAAACAAACAAATACCATACTGCTCCTTGTTGAAAGCGTCAGGCCCTCACTTTCCTTTCTCTTGTTTTTTATTTAATCTTTCTATTTTCAATCTTGACCTACTCCCACCACTATACAAATAAAAGAGACTTTTTAATAATTACTTTCTCTCATATTCTCTAAATTTACTCTAAAAAAGTTTAGTTTTCAAGTTAGGTATATTTTTAATGAATTATATTATTATTATTATTATTATTATTATTATATTTTGAAATTTTAATGTTGATCTAATTTATAGTTTATTACATTTATATTATCATATTTGGCTTAATCTTGTTCTCAAAATAAAAAATTCAATCTTCAAACAATGTATGTTTTGTAAATTATATAAATTTAAATATTTTATTTTGTTTTTAAATTTTAGGGTTACTATAATTTTAGGGTTAATTTACTCTCAAATTCACAAAGTAATAATATGGAAAGTGAGTACAACATTGACTAAATGAAAATTCAACTATATAACATATTGTTTAGTAAAAATCTTGTACATATCGTTTTGGTTTGGCCCGACCCGAGCTATTATAAATAAGGAATTTGTTTCAATTTTGTTTTGTTATAGTTGAGTTGAAAATTTAAAAATAAAAATAAAAATAATCCGTTTTGTTTCAATTTTACCTTAAGATTGGGCTCTTCAATGTTTCACATTATTGTAAATAAGTCTATTGTTGGTACTTGGTAGTATTTTAGGATTTTTGAATAGAAATCTTTTATAAGAAAACGAAAATGTATGTTTTGATGTGCAAATATAAGTATTGGGAGATTTCTCCGATATATTGGACTCGTGGAACCTTAGGTCAGTATAGTGCTTAATTTTGCTAAAACGGATCTCCATTTTAATATATTTGCATTGCTTGTTTCTTTCATACTTTGTTTTGCTATTTATTTTCTTTTATTAAAATATTTATTTAAAATACACATTTTACGATGCAAGACTCGCTATGTTTATGTACCATGTGCATCTTTATTTTTCAATTATTAATATTTCTTCATACCATAGAAGTTTATTAAGAACTTTTATTATAGTCCACCCAAGTAATGAATCCTAGTTATGTCCCTAGTTCAGACTATTTTTTTCCATTTCCATTCTCAAACTCATTTGTAATATGCAAAGATGGCTTGACGTGATTGGATTGTCTTAAAATTTTGCATGGCTGACGGTTGACACGGTTTTAAGGGGTTAAAAACAATGAAAACCCCTAAAATTTGGAATAAGTGCACTATACAACTAGAAAGCAAGTATGTATTTATTTATTTAAACATCCCTTAATTTGAAAAGAAATATTCTAATTACAATCTATTATTTTTTTTCTTTTCTCACTTCTTCATAAAAATAATCCATCTTTTTTTTAAAAAAAAAAATTGTTAAATTTTTAAATTCATTTCATTTTGTTGCACACCATTTTTATCTTTTCATACTTATTATATACAACATCTCATTTTAAAATTTTAATTTGAAAAGCTTATTTAGAAAACAATTCCTTTCTAAAGGTATTATAAAAATAAATAAAAATAATATAAAAACCCTCTTTTTTTAGAAGTTCACGTCTTTCCTATCAAAATAAATGTAACAAAATTGCCAGTTTAAAACTAACTAAAAAATTACTTTTAGTTAATGTTTGTTTTTAGTTGTATAATAATGTTCTACATCACTTCAAGATCAAATAGAACAAAAAAACAATATATGTTAAAAGAAATAAGTGATGAGATTTATAGAGTTTTAGATTTATGAAATGTTAAAGAGAATAAGATGAGGTAAGAAATTATGTATTCTAAAGATTTGTATGTAACTGTCTATAGAACTTAATTTTTATCTTATTTAATAATTTTAATTATGGATACACATCACCTCTTAGCAATGATGGTTATGCACCTCACTTCCACGTTAGTTTTAAAAATTTTAGTGTGAATATATATTTGGTGGATATTACAAATAATCTCTTTATATATATATATATATATATATATATATATAACAATAAATGTTAATAAAAATAATTTAAAATTTAAAACTAAGATAGTTAAAATTTTAAAATTTGTTTTTTTAAATGAAATTTAAAATTATTAAAAAAAAATGATTATAATTTTAAAAATATTTTATTTTAAAACTTTTTTTTATTTATATTTCATTGAAAATGTACTAATAATTAAGAGTACAGAAGGTCTAAACTTTTATATCATTTTTACCAGAATTTATTTACTTTTTAATTTTTATAAAAAGATTATCTCCATATTACCTCTTAGTAAAGATAGTAGTGCATATCCCTTCCACATTGGTATGGTGAGGGATTAGAGTCCCACCATGCATATTTTTATTAGCATATGTGGGGAGTTTTCTCCCTATATGTGGGGAGTAAATATTTGAACCGTGCATGTATTGTTTGATCTTAGCAGGTCCCAGTAGTTCTATTATTGTAATAGTTGTAATTCTTAAAAAAAAAAAAAAATAGATTATCTTCATTTTTAAATCTTAATAAATATGGGCAGATTGGTCTTTTATTAGTCAATCAAAGTCAATTTTAATGACAAAGAAGGTCTCAATAGATGCATACTTGCTCTCTCTAGACTCTAGTTGTATTTATATCAAACTTTAGGGATCTCGAAGTATTTTACCCCTGATATAAACATCAAATGCAATGTAGTAGTACGACTCATTTCTGTACTACGCATTAACGTGCTACTTTTTTATTAATTTTCTGAGTACTGCATGCAGTACATGTAACTTCACACTTAAATTTGCTACATGTAGACGTTTTCTTTCACAAATTTTTCTGATCAAACAACTATGAAGAACAGCTCTACTTCGTTCTCATGGTACATCTTACTTCTTAGACAATTGTATTTCAATAGCAGAAATATAGGGTTAGCATTAAATCCGATCGAGTTTTAAATTTTAACTGTTGGATGCATGATTCATCTCTGACAAATGAGATTGTTTATCTAAAAGGTATCTGAATCTCGGTGTTCAAAAGTGATCGAGAGGTTGGAGAGAGTACTTTCAAGGATATGTGATGATCTTCACAAAATAATCAAACAGGTTAGCATATATGTTTAATTTATATTCTCAGAGATTGTAGAATTAATTTTCATAATTTAATTATTGATATATAATAGAATATTCTTCTCCTTGCCTCGTAAAATTAACTAAGTTATCTTTTATATTTTTTCTTTAAATCCAGTACTAGACAAGCTTGGCTGCCTATACTTGTTTGATCTATCAACAATTTTCATGCTATAGATTACCATATATGAATATTCAATCAGAATTGTAGAATTGGTCTCTAAAGCCGGCAGTTAAAATGAGGGCCAATATACCAATCTCAAATTGATCACTAAATTTCCTTAAAAATTAAAAATAAATGCTTAAAAAAAAAAGCATGATTAATTAATGCATTCACAAGTTAATTAAAAATTGCATATATTCCCATAAATTAGGTTTTAGGTTTGGGATCGATTATATATTAATATGGTCACTTTTAAAAGAGTGTGCAAGTCACTCTGTTACATTACAGAGTTATCTGCATGAAAAAAACGGAAATTCCATACCAAATAATTATTATGTTCTCAAATTTACACAGATTAAAAAATATATATGTTATCATTGATCGGCATCAATAAATTACTTTAATTTGTGTATGCGTGCAGAAGTTAACATTTTCCGATTTAATATAATTTTGTCCATAAGTCCATTATTTGTTACTGAATTCATCAATTTTGTTATCATTATGTTGACTCAAAGATACAACCAAAGACATAATTTTCTCAGCTTCTTCCTGTCTTATATAGTTATATATAACCTCATTTTAATTAATTAATTTCACACCCTAACGTATAACCCAAAGTTTTAAATTTTGGAATATTTTAATACTGTGCCGACCAGCCGGTTAGTTTTTGTTTGCATGGAGAATTTATTCAATATAAATAGAGCCCATAGTCCCCTCGAAAAAAACCACATTTCAGTCCAGCTTTTAGAAACAATTAAAGCTGATACACAAATATTCTTATAAGTTCAATCTCCAGCTACATCAATGGCTTCTTATCGTTTTATCACCCTTGCCATTGTAGCAATAATTGTTCTTCCCACAGTTGTCATGGCCACAGAACATATAGTCGGTGACGGCAAAGGGTGGACCATTTATTTTAATTATCAAGATTGGGCTAAAGACAAATGTAACTCATCGTTGTTTTCATTAAATATGTTATAATGAATATATTTGATTTATGTTTGCTTATCATTTAAATTATTGAATATTAATTATCAATTTTTTTTTAAGGTTTTAAAAAAGCTATTAAATTTTATTTATATTAGTTGGGAACTATTTTCAACTATTTTAAGAATAGACATAGGTTTTACACAAAGAAGAAAAAAAAAATTCTCACAAACTCATTCATTAATCATTATGTAATTGAAATAGAAATTGGACTAAAAATTTAATAAATTTAATTATAAATGATATTCGAGATATAAAACAACGACGAGTTACATTTGTCTTGCGTGGTCTTAAATATTAGTTTATATCTTGGCCCCTCTATAGCCAAAATCCTAGCTTTGCCCCTGCTAACACTGCACCTCCCTTCCACTTAAGTGGTGAGGGGTTAAAATTCCCACAATACACATTTTACAAGCATGTGTGGGGAGTTTTCTTCCCGGGTCGTGGAGAGTAGTTATCTCTCGTCATAAGAGTAGATATCCGGACCGCACATATATTGTTTGATCTCGGTAGGTCCCAACAGTCCTATTGTTATATTTCAAATTAATTATAAATAAAAAATAAAAAAATAAAAAATAAAAAATAAAAAAGGACACGGCTATAAAAGCCTCGTCCACTCTTATTTACAGTTGATCATATATTTTAATTTCTTTTATCTTTTAAGATTTTGTATTAGTTATGTATATTTGTAGGGGTAAGGTTGGCCAATACTTTACTATTAGGTGTATATATTGTAAACACTACAATGTGTTTGATTAAAGTACACAGAGAAGATTAAACTCTGTAAATGAAGAACATGAATGATCTTCATTGAAGGAGATAGAAAAGGGAGAGAATAGAGTTTCTATTATTTGTTGAAATTATGAATACAACCATATATGGCAACCATATATGGTTGACTAGATTCAATGAATCTACTAGCTGACAAACAACAATTTGTCAGATTAAATAAGTATCATTTATCACAAAATTACACTGAGCTGGTATTTAATATCAAAAGTAGTGTCAAATGTACCATAAATTTACAAGCTTATGCAACCATTGTAAAATGACCCTTAACCTATTCATCTTTGCTCTCAACAATTTGTCTAAGAAATATTTGCAACAATAATTTCAACCACATTGTATACTAATTATTGCTGGTTGTTATAATTTTAAAAATTATAATTTGAATTGAAGTTTGATAAATTTAATTATATACATGTGTGCAGTTTTCAAATACCTTGAGGGAGCACATACAGTGTTTAAAGTGAACGGAACTGGCTTCCAAAACTGCATCAAACCACCAGCAAACGAGGCTCTAACTAGCGGAAACGACACGATTGTTTTGGCAACAACAGGCAGAAAATGGTACATTTGTGGTGTGGGATCGCACTGTGTTATGGGCCAAAAGCTCGCCATAACTGTGCAGCCTCTAGCACTCTCTCCAAACATGCCACCTTCTCCTTCTCCTTCTCCACTCTCCGGCAATCCTTACCCGCCGAAGGTGGCCAACAAGAGACCATTCCTCATGAACCCTCACTGGTGATGAAGATCTCAATATATTAATATGGAGGATTAATTAAGATTGTTGTTTGAGAATCGATATTTGCATTAATCGGAGAATGTAGCCTAGCTAGTACTGTCAGTTGAAATAATGCTACTCGAACAGGTTACTGTATAAGATTGGAAATTAATACATAGCAGTCTGTCTTTGGATTGGGGTCACTTTTTATGAATTAAATAAAATTTTCTGCTTTTTAATTACTTGAAGTTTTGTTGAAGTAATAATTTCAGATAAAAACTCGTTGTAAATAAGTCTTTTGTTGGTACTTGGTAGTATTTTAGGATTTTTGACTAGAAATCTTTTATAAGAAAACTAAAATCTAATTTCCAAAAACAAATGTATATTTTGATGTGTAAATATAAGTATTGGGAGATTTCACCAATATATTGGACTAGTCGGACCCAAGGTCAGTATAGTGCTTAATTTTGCTATAACGGATCTCCATTTTGATATAGAGGAAATGGGGGAAGATAGCACTTTTTGGACTTGGACTTGTGCATCTATCACCCCCTTAACACGGTTTTAAGGGGGTAAAAACAATAAGAACCCCTAAAGTTTGGAATAAGTGCACTATACAGCTAGAAAGCAAGAATGTATTTATTTACTTAGACATCCCCTAATTTGAAAATAAATATTCTAATTACAATCCATTATTTATTTTTTTTCTTTTCACACTTCTTTATAAAAACAATCCATCTTTTTTAAATAAATAAAAAAATTGTAAAATTTTTAAATACATTTCATTTTATTCCAAAATACCATTTTTATCTTTTCATACTTATTATATACAACATCTCATTTTAAAAATTTAATTTGAAAAGCTTATTTAAAAAACACTTCCTTTCTAAAGATACTATATATATATATATATATATATATATATATATATATAGGTTCATTCTTGAGTGCAACATGACACCATACAATTTTAAAAAATAGTATGTGATCATAAATATATATAATGTTATCGCATATGAATTGCACGTGATCACACAATTAAATTATTGTGATTATTATTGTGATTACATGTTAGAACATACAATCACATATTAGCTGATGTGGTTATACCAAAGAAAACATGATCATAGTGAAAAAAAAATCGTTGCATCATGTAACGTTTCACCCAAGGGCAGCCCATATATATATAGGGCTCAAAATTTAAATGTCACTATTTGGAGGGGTTTTTGTAAGAATAGCACCACTTTAATAATGTAAGTTTAAAAGGCACCAATCTTGGTGACCAGACCAAAATACCCCCATTTTTGTCTGTTTGTGTGTTTTGAAACGTGAGAGAAAAAACTTGAGGGAGAGAGAACAGAAGAAAAGAGAAGTTATCGGCGCAAGAAATCCGGCCAAAAAAGCGACGGCGAATCACCGGCGGTGGTGCTACAGTACCCCTCTCGACTCCAAGCGTCCAGTGGTGAGTTGAACTTTCTCTCTCACGCGTTTTGTTGTTGTTAATTTGATTTGCGTTTGATGTTTGGTGTTTGGTTAGACATATAGATTAGGTTTGATTAGATTTATTGTTCATTAGGTTTGTTTGATTAGGTTAGGTTAGGGTTTAAAGTTCTGTAAAAATTTTGTTGAAGACGATGAATAGAACATTCTCCAAGCCTTTTAAACCTTCATCCGAACCTTTTCCGAGCCTTTTAAACCTTCGTTCAAGCCTTTTCCGATCCTTTTCAACCTTCATCCGAGCCTTTTAAGTAATGTGACTAGGTTTTCTGTAATTTTTCATTTCCGAGCCTTTTAAACCTTTCTCCGAGCCTTTTCCGAGCCTTTTAAACCTTCATCCAAGCCTTTTAAGTAATGTGATTATGTTTTCTGCAATTTTTCATTTCCGAGCCTTTTAAACCTTTCTCCGAGCCTTTTCCGAGCCTTTTAAAGAATATGATGTAGGTTTTCGAAATTTGAATCTTGAGCCTTTTAAACCTTCATCTGAGCCTTTTAAACCTTCATTCGAGCCTTTTAAAGAATATGATGTAGGTTTTTGTAATTTGAATCTCCGAGCCTTTTAGACCCTCATCCGAGCCTTTTTATAAAGTCTCCGAGCCTTTTTATAAAGTCTCCGAGCCTTTGCATTAAGTCTCCGAGACTTTTGAACCTCACTCCGAGCCTTTTCTTAAAGTCTCCGTGACATTTATTTTTGCAGTGTCCGAGCCTTTTCATGAAGTTATATATATTAATTTCTTTTAATTTTTTTTTTGTGTGAATATGCAGATGAGGAATCCACTGAAAGATCTTCTGAAAACTCCAGCGGAAGAAAGGTACCCGGGGAAAATAACTCGGCATGACCATTTCGGTCACCTTAGAGATATCGAAAATGCACTTAACAGTGTACCTGAAGATCTTACGGTCGAAGAACGACGTCGGTACACTGAGTCATGTTTTGGACATTTCCTTCAGATGCAGCGCAACATGAAGTTTTCAGCTGGCATTGTCCATCGATTGCTTATTCGTGAGTTGCATCACGACGGGCCGGAAGATGAGATGAGATTTCTTTTAGGAAAGCATTCGGTCCGGTTCTCGAAGGTTGAGTTCTGTCTGATCACCGAATTGAAGTTTGGACAACTTCCCGACACGTCGACCTATGATGTGTTACAGAATGGCATACACCAGCGGTACTTTGAGGGTCGAGATGAGGTCGAGTTTGGAGAGCTGAGAGCCGTTGTACGGACTGGTGGTTTTGCTGAGCAGTATGATGCGGTTAAGCTATGCTTACTGTATATGCTTAACTGGATACTAATGGGTTTGGACGAGAGAGAGAAAGTCCCATTATGGCAGTTTCGCCTAATCGAGAACTTGGACGCTTTTGATGCATTCCCGTGGGGTGCGCATGTGCATAGGCGATCTATTTCTGGGTTCAAGCATGCGTTGGATGGTCGTCGGGAACGGTTCGAAAAAAGATAGCAAGAAAAGGGCGTTGAAGTGCACAAGGTGGAGACGTACAACATATATGGTTGTACTTATGCACTATTGGTAAGAATTTAGAATTTGATTCCATACTTTAATTGTATTTTTTATTTTCATATGATTGATGTGTTTGATTATTATTGTACTTATCTATTACGCAGATATTTGCTTTTGAGGTTATCCCCGATCTTGCCATCAAAGATTGTGGGACCCGCAGGGAAATCGAGCTATCCCCCCGTATTCTAAAATGGGAGTTGAGTCAGCGACCAAGGGGGATAAGTTGGATTCCATTTTCATTGAACGGGTAAGTATCTGTTATGTTAACGTTAATAGTTAATAGTATGTATGTGATTACAAATGGTCTAACATTGATTTCAAATGTTTGCGAGGGTGAAATTGGTGCCGACACCGGTAGAGCTGGCTGAACGGTACTATGAGGGCATTGAGGAGGGAGGCAGTCTGTATGATGCGGATGCCGATGTCGAACATCGTACGACTGCCGAACCCAGTGATACTGAGGCTCCGTATTCGAGACCCAGTGATACTGAGTATCCGCATTCGGGACCCAGTGATACAGATGGTTTTGATGTGGAGGGTCATAGTAGGAGTCCCGTGAGGCATAGGCGGGTTCGATTTGTGTTGCCCACAGAGCCTCGACCTGAAGGTCACTCACGACGAGGCGTCGGAGGGCATCCAGAGGTATGTAAAAGTAGTTGCACCGCAGTATTGAATCTGAAAGCAGTTGGAAACTTTTAGTACTCACAACGTGTTTATTTTTTTTCATTTCAGGACCGTAGGTATACTGAACTGCTGGATGCGTTTCGAGAGTTACGGGACGAAGTGCAAAGGACTGACAAAAAGCGAGATCAACAGCATCAGGAGTTGCTGGATTTGATTCGGGGTCTTCAGGGTTCGACAGCGCAGACACCTACTGAAGGCAGACGGTCCGATGACCCACCATTTGATGACCCGTCGATCGATGACCAAGACCGACACTTCAGTGACAGAGACTGGACTGGTAGTCATCAGGACGGAGCAAACTTACAGAGTGGGCGTCAGCTGCACCCCAATACGCAGACAGTGTCTGATCAGCAGGGGCTAGGTGTGACACCAAGAGAGGAGGTTACTGGTGGTACTGATGACACTGAGACAGCACATATGGAGATAGAGCAGGTACCTCATAAGGTATTATCAGACCCTGTTCTTCATCCCCAGGACTTGGGACAGAGTGCCTCCATACTGCGCACCCATCTGGTTGATCCTAGTGCAGCGCATCCCTCCATTCATTCCACACGGGGATAGAGTTCCTCCGTCCTACTGCACCCATCGGGTTTATCCCAGCAGGGCTTGTAGGCGTTCCACGAGGACAGAGTCCCTCCATATAGAGCACCCCTGCAGGCGATCCACGAGGACAGAGTTCCTCCATACAGAGCACCCCTGCAGGCGATCCACGAGGACAGAGTTCCTCCATACAGAGCACCCATGCTGGCAGCAAACGGGGACGGAGTCCCTCTATACAGAGCAGACGTTCGATGTATCCCCATGGTTTGGATCGGAGTCCCCCACCCCTTCAGCGTCAGGATCGGGTTCGCAGACCAGGTTGGCAGGAGCGGAGCCCATACACTGACCCCTGTCGGCCGAAGAGGGCAAGGACTATGCCACAGCCACCACATGTATGGGCGCCCCACGAACTGATAGATCCTGATCACCTAGCTGCGTACCAAGCGTACAAGAGGAACTCGACGGGGGAATTGTAAGTATAATCGTAGATATTACAATCTCTGTATTTTTTTTGAAACAGCTTAGTAAAACTAACTTGACTTGGTTATCTAACTTCTTCAACAATAATGCAGGCGTGATGTGGATCTATACTTGCCAGTCGATGTCCTTTGGTTCCACCGGTTTCAAAGCAACTTTATGGAGTTGGAGGATACGGTATGTTCATAACTATAATATATGTATATGTTGTTACAAAAATCGTACAATCCTAACAAATGAAAATGTTCAAACTTTCAGCACATTGACGCGTACTTAAAGATTCTGCGGAAGCGTCAGCGAGCATTTCCCACTGTCTATGGTCTGAGGATCAACATACTAGATTCACAGTTTTATGTAAGTGTTTAAATTATACGGTATTTGCTTGTGCATTGATGTGTTTCATACATCTATAACCTAACGTTTTTGTACAGTCATGGTTATGTAACCGCTGGGACAAGAAGATGGGAAGTGGGTCTGATAGACCCCGTACAGGTTGGTCTTCACAGAAGCAGAAGTGGTCCGAAGAAGACCTTACGGTGGTACGTGGGCTGCTCCCGCTAGGAAACTTACCATGGCACAATGTTGACTCCGAGAGTGTTTATTTTACATGTTTTCCATTAAAGTTTTGAAAAATAAATGTCACACTGATCGCACATTGTTGAAACACTTGCAGGTTCTGATTCTGTGCAACCTTAGACGTACGCATTAGGCCCTGGCCAGCATCGACCTCACAGGAGCGAATATCTACCTTTTTAACCCGTACAGACAGGAGGTGCCATTCAGCCACAGGAAAATGCAGCTCGCGTGCTTACGGTATTTTTTACCCTCGATGCTGCATGCGGTGAACTTTCACAATCGCAGACGGAGGGGCGATAAGACGTACTCAAAGACTACTAGGGCATTCACTTTTTATTATGTGTCTGCAGACCGTGTGCCACAACAGGACACAGGGTATGACTGTTTCAAGATCTGATTTTATCCAAATCCGTTTTCATATAATTCCATTCTAACGATTGTTCATGTGGTGAATTGTAGGGGTAACTGTGGTGCTCATACTTTAAAATTGACAGAGTATCTGGCGGCGAACAGGGATACTTTTGACTGGTCGGAAAATGATATGACCACCATTCGAGAGAAGATGGCTGTGGAGGTTTTTTGCAACTCGAAGGACTGGTCTTCGAGATAGTGATTTAGTTTATGTACATAACATTTCAATAATGAAAAAAAATAATTTGTTTTTCTTTTTAAGTGTTTGCAATTAACAACGAATCCAGTATGACATTACACAACACAAACAACTAAATTCAAATCAATTTCAGAAACAAAAAAAAAAAAAAAAAGTATTCAACATAAAACCATAACATAACTGCATCGAGCATGGTTCCTTGCAGTCTGAACGATGTTGGAACACATTAGCAATCGCAAGCTTTTCTCCAACATAAAATCAATCATATTACTTATACATAAAAGCATAAGAACCAAGGGTCTCATAAAACAATTGTATCGAGCATGGTTCCCAAAGTCTAAACGATGTTGGAACACATTAGCAATCGCAAGCTTTTCTCCAACATAAAATCAATCATATTACTTCTACATAAAAGCATAAGAACCAAGGGTCTCATAAAACAATTGTATCGATCATGTTTCCCAAAATCTGGACGATGTTGGAAGACATCAAGTTGGAGACATGTTTCTCAATCACAAGCTTTTCTGGTGGCAATTCGTCTTCCTCTTGTACTGCCTTGTTATGTTTGATCGTCTTCCTCTTGTATGGCTCCATTCATTCCACTGGCGTGTCCTTCTGAGGGCATGTTTGTTTGTTGTGTCCTATTGTGTGACAGATGCTACACTTGCGACGGTAATCATCAGGGACAATTGTCCTGGGACCTTCATTAACCATAGGCGGATTCGAACACCGCCTGCTATTATGTCCTGGTTGTCCACATCTTCTACACGACTGTGTGGTTGTCCTCTCTGAAGACGATACGTGTCGACCCTCCATGGGGCGACCTGATTGTCTCTTCGTCTTTGGATTTAAAACCACCCGCGCTGCGATATCGGATGGAACCACCCATGAAGAAAGATAGCCAACAGGCATAATAGGAACCGAGTATGCATCAATAAGTGTCTCCCTTTTGTAGTAGTCTGCACACAGAGATGTGAAATCCAAGTTCCGCTCCTTGCAACAATAAAAACAGTGAGACTCACGTTTGGTTATAGAAAAGCGTTAAATGTAACTTGTCATGTACCTTGCTGCTGCGAGTGAGTGTGAACAAGGTAAAAAGTCCATTTGGAATTTGTTGCACGTGCAAGTCTTCCAGGCTAAGTTAACCGTCCACTGTTTTCCCTTTTGACGGAGAATATGTTCCAATCAACTGCATTTACTGTCATATAACTACATTTCTCGACCCGTTTCTGGATCACCCCATGTGCTGCGTCGGTCAATCGATGACGCATGGACTGTGCAACTGTATGACGATCGTGAAACCACTTCTGTAGCATATTCCTAATGAACTCTGCCAGTGTCATTAGTGGCAGTTGCCGTGCGAATTTTAAGCATGAGTTTATGCACTCTGCAACATTTGTGGTCATCAACCTGTACCTTCTTTGGGGACAGTGAACACGGGACCACTTGTGTGGACCGGCATCAATGGCATAATCATATGCACCCTTGTGCAGCTTACGTAACTCCTCCATGTGGCGATCGTATTGGATTTCACTGTACGACCTAGCAGCACTATCCATTATGTCGACAACATCCTTTCTGTGGAATCGCTTCTTCATATTTTCACCAAAATGCTAGCAACATATGGTATGGGTTGTGTTATAGGTAAAAATTAGTGGTGAAGGACACGTCATCAACATGAAAGGCTAGGAAAGCAGGAGTCAAGATAAGTCAACTTATGGAGCAGAAACCCCCACGATAACCTACTCGGAAAAGAGAGTAAGCAGCCCGACCACAAACGAAGACGATCAGCTCGGGCAGCAAATCTCACTCAGGCACACTCGAGCATACTCGGGAGTCAATGAGACAGTCACCAACATTCATATGCCAAATATAATCAGCGACCAACACATCCACAATAAGCAACGATGTGGACTATTAGAGTTTAACAAGGAAACAAGCAGTTCTCCCGCGAATAAAGGAGAAACAATTTCGTCCAGAACCCGACTCAGCCAAAAGAGGAAACATAATCTAATTAGGACTATGAAACCGATTGAGACTTGGGCACCACAACACCAAACCCTAGCAGCCACCTTAAAACCCTAAAAACAACATGTATAAATACCCCCTCTATACACAAACAGGGGGGTACGTGAAAAATAGGGAGAGAGAGAGATAAAAGTGTGATATTCTTGTAACCATTCTTGATAGTGAATTTGGCTTCGTTGCTAAGGCAACAATCCGTGGATGTTTCTCTAACCATTGGAGTTTTACCACGTAATTGCTTGTTATTTCTTCTTAATTTTAAATCGTTCTCGTTCATAAACTATAGCAATTTGAAAATAGATCATTGATTTGGTGACCATCAAAAATCACCGTCAACAATTGGCGCTAAAAGGAGGGGGACCCGAAAAATTGTGACAACAATGGCTGGCGAAGGAGATGGTAGCAATTCCAGGTACAGTCAAGGCATGCCAAGTAACGAGCTGGAAGATGACACCGTGCTCAACACTACAGATGCAACCCTAACGACGGTAGACCAGTCGGCCGCCCTGGCTGGTGTTCAACGTTTCCCCACAACCAATGAAGAAATCGCGCAACGACTCCACGCTTCCCTGCAACAACTTATATCAAACACAGCAAGGCAAGGAATTGACCTTTCTGTCACGAAAGGTTTGATGTCGCCTCACAATCTGTCCGCCCCAAACCAGCAGACAGCAAGATTGCGTTCTGCAGTGGTGATACCAACGCCTGATGCACCCCTAAAGGCTAGACGAGATCCTACAGGCAGACCAGAGATGCTATCTGAAAGAGTGGCCAGGAGAAGTAGGGAGCATAGAGAGGGGAATGATTCTGACAAAGGGTACAATCAGGATCGGATAGCTGGGGATCGAGACCACCCTAGGAGGCGCAGTCACCGGAGAGACCGGTCATCCTCCTCAGAAGAAAGTGAGCAGAATCATCATCGCAAGCGCCAAAGGGGCACAGTCCGGCTGTATGGCCTAAACCGAGATCGTAGAGAGTTGAATCCGGAGGAGAGGGGCCAAAAACTGACCATAAGTCAAAACTTCAATGCGTTAGGGGAACCTGAAGGAGACAGAGACATACTCATATAGAGTCTGACCCGGGAAGTTCAGAATAATCGTCGACAAATGGATGCTTTAGTCAGGCAATATGGGCGTAACGAGCTGTCAGATGATGAATCCGGAAGCCCTTTCACCAACGGGGTTCTGAGGATGCCTTTCCCTGAGAGATTCAGGATGCCCCACATTGAGCTGTTCAAGAAGGACACCGATCCAAAAGAACACGTCCGGAGGTACAGGAGTGCTATGGCGCAGTATGTCCACAATGACGCACTGCTATGTTTGAATTTTCCCCAGACTCCTGGGGATCTAGGCTCCCGGTGATTTGGTAGATTGCCAACAGCAAGCATAAGCAGCTTCGGCGAGCTAAGCAAAGCCTTCTCCAGGCAGTTCCTCGGGAATGTACATAGGAAAAAGTCGGTGGCTCACTTATCCCAACTCAAACAGGGAAAAGACGAGTCGCTGAAGAGATATCTGGAGAGGTTCGGTCAGGAGATATCCGAAATTGGGAGTGCAAATGACGAAGCAATAATTGCCGCATTCATCAACAACCTTCAGAATGGCCAATTGTCCTTTGACCTCAGAAGAGCCCGACTGACCAGCTATGTCGATATGATGGACATGGCAGGGGGTTATGCCCTGGCCGAAGAGGAGGAAATTGCCACAGGAGGTTACTTCGTGCATGGCGGTCGCCTGGACGGATCCAAAACCAAAGACCAAACAAAGGCACCCGATACCAAAGGTGACAAACAGAAGAATAAAATGCGGGATGGTCGGGATGGACGATGAGCATATGACCCAAAAACCGATCAACCGCGGCAGAAGTTTCAGGGCAGATATACAAATTATACCCCATTGAAGAAAGATCAAGAAGAAGTCCTGGCAATCCTAGAAGAGAAGAACATGTCTAAAGAGCCGCCTAAGCAGTCAACATATACTCGGAGGGACACCACCAAATATTGCCGTTTCCACAAAAAGAATGGGCACGAGACATCCAAGTGTTTCCAGCTAAGGGACCATATCGAAACCCTCATTAGGGAAGGGCATTTGAAAGACATTGTTTTCAAAAAGGTGGACAGGGCAGATGGACAGAAGGATAGCCGACAGGACGGGCGGGCAAGAAAGCTTAGTCCCAAGAAAGCCGAGGATGAAGGAGCAATTAACACCATCTTCGGAGGACCAGCGACTGGCAAGAGTAACAGGGAAAGGACCCAGGAAATCCGGGAGGCCATGGAGGCACGGAGAGACTTGGACGTCAATTCTATTGAACCCGACCCGAAGAGAATCAATGAGGGCTGGGACCTGATCATATTCACAGAAGCCGACTCACACGGAGTAGATGTGAGGCCGAATGATGCACTGGTGATCAGCGCACGGATCGGTCATAGAGAAGTTCATCGAATTTTGATTGACAATGGGAGTTTAGCAGATATTCTTAGTGCAGAAGTATATGACCAGCTGAGGCTAGATAGGAAAGACCTACAGCTGTTTCCCACACCCCTTAGAGGATTTGGAGGAGTCGAAGTAAGGTTGCTTGGCACGGTAAAGCTGCCCGTAAAGATCAAGAAGGCTCCTTGCCAAAAAACAGTGCTAATCTACTTCGTGGTGGTAGATACAGAAAACTGGCCGTACAACGCTTTATTGGGCCGACCATTTTTGAATAAAGCCAAGGCGATGACAGCAACTTATGCCCTCATGATGAAATTCCCGACCGAATATGGCGTAGGAGTGGTCAAGGGGTCACAAGAGATGGCCCGAAGAGCAAACTTGTCAATGTATAAAGATAGGGAAGTACACCAAGTATACACAGTAACGGCCCAACAAAAGGTTGGAGAACCTGAAGAGCAGGCAGAAGTGCCGAAAGAATTTGAGTTGGATCCCAGAGAAGAACCCGAGTATAGGAAAGACGAGCCGACCCAAGAGGTGGCATTAGATCCAGAAGATCCGAGTAGGACGGTGAAGGTAGGGGCAAGTTTGAGCGTACATGTCAAAACCCAACTTGTTACGCTGCTAAGAGACTATAAGGATGTTTTCGCTTGGAGTCACGAAGATATGCTGGGGGTAGACCCGAGGGTGATATCACATCATTTTTCCATCAACCCAGAGTTCCGACCAGTGGTACAAAAGAGGAGATTATTCAATCAAGAAAGAAGTGGAGAAGCTGCTTTTCGCGGGGTCGATAAGGGAAGTCAAGTATCAGGAATGGGTAGCCAATGTAGTGTTGGTCAAGAAAAAGAACAAACAATGGAGGATGTGCGTAGACTTCACAGACTTGAACAAAGCTTGCCCAAAAGATAGTTTCCCACTGCCGAGGATCGACCAGTTGGTAGATGCAACAGCAGGACACGAATTGCTGAGTTTCATGGACGCCTACTCGGGATACAATCAGATCCGGATGAACAAAGCAGACGAGGAAAAGACATCGTTTACCACGGACCAGGGCTTGTATTGCTACAAAGTGATGCCATTCGGATTGAAAAACACCGGGGCAACGTACCAGAGGTTGGTAAACAGGATATTCGCTCGGCAGATTGGGAAAAACATGGAGGTCTACGTGGATGATATGTTGACCAAGAGCACCACAGCAGAAAAACACATGGAAGATTTGAAGGAAACCTTTGACGTCCTAAGGAAGTATCAAATGAAGCTCAACCTAAGCAAATGTGTGTTCGGGGTACCGTCGAGAAGGTTTCTAGGTTTTCAGGTACACCAGAGGGGAATTGAAGTAAATCCCGAGAAAATCAAAGCATTAGAAGGAATGGCTTCACCAAAGACACTGAAAGATGTGCAAAAGCTAACGGGATGTCTTGCGTCACTCAACCGGTGTATAGCCAAGTCAACAGACAAATGCGCTCCATTCTTTAAAGCAATAAAAAAGGGAAAAAGGCTCGAATGGAGTACAGAATGTGAAGAAGCCTTTCAGAAATTGAAAGAGTATTTGGGGAGAGCACCCATCCTTTCAAAACCGGTGGTAGGAGAAACATTGTACCTATACCTCTCAGTCATAGACCTATACCTCTCGGTCACAGAAGTGGCGACAAGCTTGGTATTGATCCGATTAGAGGAAGGAATACAAAAGCCAGTGTACTACACAAGCAAAGCATTGTTACCGGCAGAAACCAGGTATTCGCCGGTAGAAAAAATAGCGCTAGCTCTGATCACATCGACCAGGAAATTGAGGCCATATTTCCAAGCGCATACAATAGAGGTGTATACAGACTGCCCACTGAAACTCATTCTTCAAAAGCCAGAGGTGTCGGGAAGGCTGACCAAATGGGCCGTGGAACTCAGCGAATATGATATCAGATACACACCAAAAGCGGTAATCAAAGGGCAGGCGATATCCGACTTTATAGCGGAATTCACCGAGCCAGACGCCAAGGTAAGAAAGGTAATGGAAGATGAACAGACTACTAAATTCCAATGGAAATTACATGTAGACGGATCATCAAACACACATGGCAGCGGGGCAGGAATAGTCATAACAACCCCCGAGGGAGATACTATGGAATGCGCCATGAGGTTCGATTTCAAAGCAACCAACAATCAAGCAGAGTATGAAGCCTTGTTGGCCGGCCTAAGGGTCTGCATAGCATTAGGGGCAGACGAGCTGGAAATTTACAGCGATTTGCAAGTCGTGGTTAATCAGGTACTAGATGAATACCAGGCAAGGGAAGAGCACATGATAGCTTATTTGGACATTACAAAGAGGCTACTTAGAAAGTTCAAAGTGTACAGAATCTCTCAGATCCCTCGGGAAGAGAACGAAAAAGCAGATGCCTTGTCCAAACTAGCTTCAGCCACCACAAGTATCAGATCCAAAGCAATACCAGTGGCACATCTGACTAAACCAAGTACAGTAGAATCCAAGGAAATCACAATAGCAGAGATCCGACCGAGCCCAGGCGACTGGACATACAAACTCAGAAAGTACTTAGAAGAAAACATACTACCGGAGGATGCTATAGAGGCTAAACGCATCAGATACAGGTCAACCCGGTACACGATTCTGAGGGGAGAATTATACAGGAGAGGATTCTCAAAAGTGCTGCAAAGATGTATTTCCGGCGAAAAAAACCGGAGAGATCCTGAAAAGCGTCCACAGTGGAGTGTGTGGGAACCACACTGGGGGTAAAAGCCTAGCACACAAGATACTCAGGCAAGGATTCTACTGGCCAACTCTGTTCGCAGAGGCGCAGCGATTCGCAGAGAGTTGCGAAACATGCCAAAGAATAGCAAACGACATTCGGCGACCCCCAGAATTACTTAGAAGCTTAACCTCACCTTGGCCCTTCACCATGTGGGGACTCGACCTAATAGGACCAATGCCCACAGGAACAAAGGGAGGAGCAAAGCACGTCATTGTGGCAGTGGACTATTTTACCAAATGGGCAGAGGCAGAGGCACTTGTACACATCACTGAGGCAAACACCACCAGCTTTGTTAAGAAGAATATAATATATCGGTTCGGGATCTCGAGTATCATCATAACAGACAATGGAACTCAATTCGACAATAAGAAGTTCAGAGAAATGTGTGAAGAATTCAAGATCGCAAACTATTATGCATCGCCTGCTCACCCTCAAACCAATGGCCAGACCGAGGCCGTGAATAAGGTGATCAAGCACACATTGAAAGCAAAACTAGAGGCAAAGAAAGGTGGCTGGGCGGACAAACTGCCCGAGGTACTATGGGCATACCGAACAACTGTAAGGTCGTCCACAGGGGAAACTCCTTTCACGCTGGCGTTTGGGACAGAGGCTGTTATCCCAGCAGAAACAACTTTTACATCCCCCAGGGTTCAGTTATACAGCCCCGAGCACAATATAGATATGCTGCAGCAGAACTTAGACGAGCTTGAGGAGATTAGAGATGCAGCACAAGTAAGAAATTCCGCGTACCAGCAAAGGGCTGCTAGGTACTACAACTCCCACGTTCGAGAGCGGAGATTCCGACTCGGGGATTTAGTGCTAAGAAGAGTATCCCCAAATACCAAGGATAAATCATCGGGATCTCTCATCGATAAATGGGAAGGGCCATACATCATCAAGAGAATCGTAGGGCACGGGGCCTACATGATAGCCTGACCAGAGGGTAGCCTGGTACCCCGACTATGCAACGCACAATATCTAAAGATCTTCTATCCCTAGAGAATCTGATTATGGTTCTATGATTAATTTATTCTGCTTTAGCTCAGTTTTTAGTTTCCGCTTTGATTATTTCAAATTTATTTGTCGATTCCATTATCATATTGATCATCTAATAAAGTTCAGTTGCTAGTATGGAGTAGCGGAATCAATAAAATCCATGAGCAACATTTCAATAGCGGCCACTTGAAGCTGGCCAAATAAACACCAAAAAGAATCGGGCGCTATAAGGCCGCGAAAGAGCGGACGAGTGGTGCTCAAGGGGCGGAAAAGCTATAGTAGCGTGCCCACCTAGTTAAGGCGATGCGAACGCATCCCTTAGCAAAAAGGCAAAACCGAGGCACCAGGATAACTGGAAAACTGCTCGGAGCGCCGCTAGAAAGACTAGTGAGATGCGCAGCCGTGTTGGCCGGTATAAATTACCCCAACGGTTCGGTAAAACCTTGCACAGATAAAACCAGGAGACGTCCTAGGTGACTTGTGCAAGTATCTCAACGTATGGTCGTGGCGAGCCTCGGTGTAACGTTGAGGTAAAACAACCTAAAAAATCGAAGGATAAAAGCCAGTTACATAAGATACTCGGCTAAAATTAGTTACCAGTTAAATAAGATACTCGGTCTAATCGATTAAAAAGCCAGTTACATAAGATACTCGGCTAAAATTAGTTTACCAGTTAAATAAGATACTCGGTCTAAATTGATTAAAAAGCCAGTTACATAAGATACTTGGCTAAAATTAGCTACCAGCCATATAAGGCACTCGGTCAAAGTATAGCTACGGATTCCCGAAGGGTCCATGAATTCAAAGATAGCCAATTACAAGCGGACTAAACAAGTTCAGATCGTCCCATTTATGCGTTGGTCATGCAGTAAAGTAGAACAGTATAAGAATATAAGAATAGAATTTTATTCTTAATGTATATGGAAAAAATGAATACAAAGATAGTTATAAAAGGGCTTAAAAATCAAGAGGAAGGCGCCAGGGGTTGTGAGCTGCTTCCGCCGACATCCGGGTCAAGCTCCATCACATACTCACTCAAAAGGCTGTCGTCCGAAGGCCACACAATCACATCTTCCTTGTCATCCATCCAGTAGCTGTAGTCGGTACCAGGAACTGGCCCCAAGTCGGGTCTCTCATTGTTGATCCCCGCCTTCTCACAGGCGTAAAAAGTAGAGAAAGACTCGGCGGTAGGAACCTCAAGGTGCATGGGATGTGGCGCTTTACCTTTACTTTTGCAATATGCCCGCCACTCCTTCATCTGGATCCGAAGGGACTCCAGAGATGTGTCAACATGCTTTTTGATCGAGAGGCTCCAGTTGGCCCTGGCCCGATCAGTCGCCCTGTTTTTCTGCTTAAAGAATTCACCAGCCGAGACCATTCCCCACTGGAATTCCCGCAGAAGCAAAGCATCATAGGCTGGGGACCTCTTGAAACGATCAACATTCTGTATTTCCAATTCTAGCCTAGCTTCCTTCGATAGGGACTCGACTGACAAGGCCTGACGCTCTAAGTCATCAATTCTGCGTTCATAGGACGACTTGGCATCTTCAGCATTCTGCTCAGAACGGAGCAAGGCTTCCCGAGTGGATGACAGCTGATCCTGCAGAGTCCTAACCTCCTCCGCAGCAGAAGATGCTCGTTGCTCAACTTCCATTTGCTGTGCTAGGCATTGATTCAGGAGCATCTGATTTGATCTGGCCTCCTCTTGACGAGCTAACTCAGCCTGAGAGCAATGATCTTCACTCTCCTTCAATTGGGCTTCCAGCCTCCTTATTCTTTCTGCTTGGGCTTCGCCGGCTTGGCAAGCCTCAGACATATCGACCACCATCTACAGCAAGTCAACAACAAATAGAAATGAGTAAAAAAAGGAGGAATACGAAATCATGCATATAAACCAAGGCGCTACTTACGTAGGAAGCACTGTTAAAAAAATTACAAAGCCGGTCGGATACGGTCCCGGTCCTAAATTGACTCCAACGATCCTCCCCAATTAGGGTTGCACATTTTCCCCCGGATCCCCATTTCCCCGCTTCCCCATCCCTATTTGGGGGGAATTTTTTTGGGGAAAATGGGGAAATGGGGGGGGGATGGGGAAGATTTTCATCCCCAAATTGAAATGGGGATGGGGATGGGGAGACCCACCCCCATCCCCATTTCCCCATTTTCCCCATTAATATAGTGAAATGGGGATGGGGATGGGGATGGGGGGACCTTCCCCCATCCCCATTTCCCCATTTCCTTTAAAATATTATAAAAATAATTATATATATATATATATATTTATATATTTTGTAATATATTTTCTTTGACATTATTTTGTAATGTGTATATATATATATATATTTGACATTATTTTGTAATGTATTTTCTTTTGCATTTGTAATGGAATTTTTTATTTTTTTTTAGTTTAATTTGTAATTTTCAACCAAATGGGGAGATGGGGGAATGGGGTAAACAGGGAAACGGGGAAAATGGGGAAATGGGGATGGGGATGGGGGGACCTCCCCCCAAAACTCCCCCATCCCCATTTTCCCCAAATGGGGAAATGGGGGGAGATGGGGAAGGGTTTGAGAAGTGGGGATGGGGATGGGGGGACCTATATCCATCCCCATTTCCCCAATGTGCAACCCTATCCCCAATGTAAGCCAGGCCTGAAGCCATGGCCCTTAGCATGGTCTCGGGGGTAGGATCATCAGTCCGAGGGGAGGAACCCAAACCACCAGCGCTGGTTTCAGGGAGCTCGGCAGACGAGGTCGCCCGAGGAAAGTCAGTTGAGCCTCCAACACTATCTTTGATCTGGTCTGCTGGAGGGGTCACACTAGCATCTTTTCCAGCACCACCCTCACCCTCACCCTCACCCTCACCTTCACCTTCATCATCCGAAGACGAATCAACATAGGCAACTACTCGGGGGATCTTGGGGTAAAGGCGACCAGAAGAAAACGTGGCCTTCCTCTTTCCAGGCTGCCCAACTTCAACATTGCCCTCTCCGGGAGTAGGAGTTGGATTAACGGGAGTTAGAATCTCCGACGTAGTAGGATTCGGCTCGACGAAAGTCGAAATCTCCAGAGCCACCGTGCCCGAATGTCCTCCAGCTGTGGCAAAACCCTGAGAATCAAGGTTTGGTGTGTTTGCAGCAGAACGGGGAGAATTGGACCCACTGGGACAAGTCTCCCGCTCGGGCTCAGAAGGGTTCCCCACCTTCTCTTTCCCTTTAGAAGTAGGGCCCGCTTGGTTGTCCTGGTCAACAGCGGCCCTACTTGCTCCAAAGATCTCTGGATCGCCCACGGCCTCCGTGAACACGCAGCCATCTCTGGACCGTGGGTTTCCTCGGACACATAATCGGTTACTCCCCCCTCATCATCTCCCTTGGGAGGGTTCTCGGGAGCACTTTCATCCGATTCTTCTTCGGGAGGGGTTATCCCGGCGTCTCGCTGACGAAGGGCTGCTTTCCGGCTCGCCTCCACAATGCCCTTCATTCTGCGGGCCAGGGCGTCGCAGACCACATATACCTCAAACACTTCAAAAGAAAGAGTCCAAGTTAGTAGAAAAATTTAAGAACAAGAATGCAAAAAAAAAAAAAAAAATTAACTTACGGCGTTTGCGGCGCGCAGAAATCTGAGGAAACAGACGGGCTTTAATCATCTTCCCCTCATTATAGAGATAGGGTTTCCCCCTTTTCTCCAAGGGGCGGACTGCAGCCCGAGCCAAAGTCTTTAGCTCCTCATCGGTAAAGGCTGAAGTCAAATGGTTCCATTGAGGCGTACAGAAGTATTGAGGAACCCGGCAAGTCATCCGAGTGCCATCCAGGTCAAAACTGATTGATTGGCCCCAGTTCTTGCCCATAAAAAACCAACTGTTTTTCCAAAATTTGTTTGAGGTGGGGAAGCCCCAAACAAACCCCTTCATCTTCTCATCCGTGGTCGGCTCAATCTCGCCCTTGACCACAACATCTTTTGGGATCCACAACTCGGGCTGAGTCGACTGAAGGAAATAAATCCCGGTCTTCCCCACCGGCCTCAGCGAATAGAAGTGACGGATCTCGCGAGGTGTGGGAGGTGGCCGCTTCATTCTATGCCACATGTGCCATATGCACATCAAGATACGGTAACTATTCGGGGTCAGCTGCGCCGGAGCAAGTCGGGCCTCAGCCAAAAACCATGTAATGAAAGGCTGGAAAGGAAGGGTGACGCCACAAGTGAGCATCGCCCCATAGACCGCCACATGGCCAGGCGGGGGGTTCCATGCAGCCCGACCCTCGGTTGGAATCAGTGAAATCTCGTCGCTGTCCAAATCGAACCGCCGCATATATCTCATCACCTCTTCAGGGCCGACCACGTTCGGCTCAACATCATAAATGCATATCTGCTCGAGAGAGAGAAGGGAACGCGAGCGATCCTGTGCTCCTCTTCAATGTCGTCCTCAATAATCCTCTGGGTCGCCACTCGGCTCTCCCGAGAATGGGAGTCCTTATAAACTTTGCGAGTACTCATTCTTTTTCCTGGTCTTCTCCTCGGGCGAATATCAGCATAAGTAGAAGGAGAAGAATCTGACCGAGCTTCAGGCTGGTATGAGTAAGGTGGCGATGAACTCGAAAAAGCATAATGAATCTCTAAAGTAGGAGGAACCTCAGAAGTAGCAGGCCTTTCTGGAAAAAGTCCAGAAACGTTGGCGTCGGTATAACGCGTCTGATCGAAAAGAGGCTCGTTTAATAACCTGTGAACAACCGACGCAGTGAAAGCATCATTTCGCTCAATAGCAATCATACCAACAGTAAAAAGACGGTATCTAGCTTCAAGATCCATGAGAACTAACCTTGATTAGGGAAAGGCAGGTAAATGCAGACAACAGAGGAAGAACCTTCGAGTACAGGCCTGGGGGTCGAAACAGACGATCTTGGCGAAGCAGGATTAAGAAAACAAGTTGGAGGAGAGAACAAAATACCCAGAAATGCAAGGGACACAGGCACACTTGTTTCGAAGAAATACAAAAATGGCGGAAAAGAAATAAGAAGGGAAGGGGAAGTGGATAACCAACATATATAGGCGGCACATTGATTTCAAAAACGAACGAAACCCTAGGAGAAGCACAGTAAAGCGGGAAAATAGAGGGGCGTGGGCTATGACGTGGGCTACACGCAGGCGAACAAAGAGGTCGTGTCTCATAAATGCGTCGTGCCCCAGCCAAGCAAAGAAGGACAAGTGGCAATCGGACAGCATCTTGAGCCGCCAGAGAGCAGAAGCGTCGCCGTCAAGAGATTTCTGACGTGAGTGATGAATCAGATGCGTGCGGTCGCAATTAAGACACGTCATTAAAGGCTTCGAATTAAACGAGGATACATTAATACAGAAAATGATAAACGAGGACTAATTATGGAAAAGTGTTAAGATTAAATATTCGTCCCGAGAAAACCTGACTCGGCTCGATCGGTTCAAATATTTAAGGGGGTATTGTTATAGGTAAAAATTAGTGGTGAAGGACACGTCATCAACACGAAAGGCCAGGAAAGCAGGAGTCAAGATAAGTCAACTTATGGAGCAGAAACCCCCACGATAACCTACTCGGAAAAGAGAGTAAGAAGCCCGACCACAAACGAAGACGATCAGCTCGGGCAGCAAATCTCACTCGGGCACACTCGGGCATACTCAGGAGTCAATGAGACAGTCACCAACATTCATATGCCAAATATAATCAGCGACCAGCACATCCACGATAAGCAACGATGTGGACTATTAGAGTTTAACAAGGAAACAAGCAGTTCTCCCGCGAATAAAGGAGAAAGAATCTCGTCCAGAACCCGACTCAACCAAAAGAGGAAACATAATCTAATTAGGACTAGGAAACCGCTTGAGACTTGGGCACCACAACACCAAACCCTAGCGGCCACCTTAAAACCCTAAAAACAACATGTATAAATACCCCCTCTATACACAAACAGGGGGGTACGTGAAAAACAGGGAGAGAGAGAGATAAAAGTGTGATATTCTTGTAACCATTCTTGATAGTGAATTTGGCTTCGTTGCTAAGGCAACAATCCGTGGATGTTTCTCCAACCATTAGAGTTTTACCACGTAATTGCTTATTATTTCTTCTTAATTTTAAATCGTTCTCGTTCATAAACTATAGCAATTCGAAAATAGATCATTGATTTGGTGACCATCAAAAATCACCGTCAACAGGTTGCATAAGGGAACACTTTAGAAATCCCTACTTCAATGCTTGCATGGCGATCGGAAATGAAAACCAGATCATCTATATGACCAAGGGCCCCCCTCAAGCATTCCAAAAACCACTCCCATGAATCGTTATTTTCTGAGTCACCATACCCAAAAGCAATTGGATACACCTGTTCGTTTCCATCTTGTGCAGTTGCAACAAATATTGTACTCCTGAATCGTCCCTTCAAATGTGTACCATCAACTGCAATCACAGGACGCATACACCTCCGAAAACCTATAATTGAGGACCATAACGACATGAAAAAGTAAAGGAATTTACCATCGTCTGCGCACTGTAAGTCCGTAATTGTGCTAGGATTTTGCTGTTCGAGAATGTATGCAAAAGATGGCAGCAGTTGGAAAGTTTCTTCATGCGTTCCATAGCTCAATGATAATGCATATTGCAGGGCATCATGTGCTTTAATGTACATGATTTGGATGCCATTTATTGTTTTCATATCAGTAATTATGTCCTTGGAATGCATGAGACGTCCATCATGTTGCTGAAGTCTAGGGGCAACGACTTCTCCGATTGTGACTGCACTAGCTTGTCGGTGCCGACGGTGAATCTCCTCCAACAGACAACTGTGTTCGTTGACAAAACTTCTGACTTGAAAGTAAGTCCCTTCATCTCTCCTCACATCTCTTAATTTCCACGTACATTCATCAATGATGCAGACCAGATGTAAAGTTGTCTTATTCGACCTTTTCACCTTCCATTCAAAGTTCTGCTGCATTGAAAAATGGCTAACTAGCCTTTTTAAATCCTTTTTACTCGGAAAAAATTGACCTTTATAAATCATGGTTCTAGGTTCTTGCGCTGCGAAGGTGCTGCTTGTACCAGTACCAAACGAGTATGCATCTGCTCCGGGAATAACCCACGTTGTCACATTATCAGAATCAGATGATGTTACATTATACCGGACCTCGGAAGTCCCAGCCATATCTGGTGTAGTGCAACTAACTCCTTGTACACGTCTACCATGTGTTTGAATTTGTTCAGGCTCTTCATCCACATTTTGCATATCATCAACCTGTTCATTATTTGCATCATTATCCACGTCATGGATCGGGTGATTGTTCTACTCATTGTAATGCTCATTGTACTGCTCAATTCGACACCCAAACACATCAACAATTTGAGGTTCAACTACATCTGTATGGTTGACCGTTACCGGTGGGACACCACACATGTTTTCCCCACCTTTGGTGGCACTCCTTTGGGTGAACCCTTGGTTGCTACCGCTAAAGGATCCAAACTGTTGGGTATTTTCAGGACGAGGAATATCATTCCCTATCATATCTCCAACTGTCCTCTCAGTTACACTGACACATACTTGAGGGATCACTCGATCTTCCCCCAGCATAAACTGGACATCGTCGTCATTCCTTATAAATGTGCGACATGTACTGCCAGGAACGATTGATACTGATGACAAATCAACAGTGAATTTGTTTTCATCGTATTTCACAATGGTATGCACGATCGCCAACAATTCTTCGTAAGTCATATTCTTTGACACATACATTCCCCGGTTATCAGATCCAATAAACCTCTGACTTCCGTCGGGAAATTGCTCCCATCGACCGTTGTAAGATATTACAATCCTAACCCGATTCATGATGCTGTCAAATTATTCATCACTAACAATTAATAAAAACACAGGACTAAAAAATATTTTCACATCTTACATTTACAAAGGCTCGAGTGAGGATATTGAAAAGGCTCGGAGAAGACTTCAAAAGTCTCGAACATTTCTCTAAAAGGCTCGATACTTATTCATTTCCAAGGCAAGGCAAAGGCTCGGAAAAGGCTCGGTCAAGGCAATAAAAGGCTCGGAAATTTGTAGAAAAGGCTCCATACTTATTCATTTCAAAAAAAGGAAAAGGCTCGATGAAGGCAAGAAAAGGCTCGGAAAAGGCTCGGTCAAGGCAATAAAAGGCTCAGAAATTTGTAGAAAAGGCTCCATACTTATTCATTTCAAAAAAAGGAAAAGGCTCGATGAAGGCAAGAAAAGGCTCGGAAAAGGCTCGGTCAAGGCATTAAAAGGCTCGGAAATTTGTACAAAAGGCTCCATACTTATTCATTTCAAAAAAAGGAAAAGGCTCGATGAAGGCAAGAAAAGGCTCGGAAAAGGCTCGGTCAAGGCAATAAAAGGCTCGGTCAAGGCAACAAAAGTCTCGGAGATCCAACAAAAGATATTACAGTTTTCTATATAAACAAATGAAAATGTGAACAAATTAACAGAAGTATTTGCCAGAAATATTACCTTCTTGTACTGAAGCACGTCCAAACATTTTATAAGTTGAAGAAGAAAGTCGATCCAACCTTGAATTTTTATTTTGATAAACAAAGAGAGTCGCTGTGGAGAGAGAAAGTGGAGAGAGAAAGTCTCGTTTTTTTGGAAGTGTGGAGAGAGAAAAGTATAAACAGAATAACATAAATGAAGAACTAAGGGCAATTTTGGTAGTTCACCATAATTGGTGCCTTTTAAACTTAACTTATTAAAGTACTGACAAAGTCACCAAATGAGTTCAAAAGAGTGACATTTCCCACCATTTCCACTATATATATATATATATATATATATATATATATATCAGTCTTTCTATTGTCAGTTCGTCCTGACAATAAATATATCAGGACGAAGAATGTGGACCACAGATTATGGAAAAGTGTTGACAAGTGCATACACTTTGAGTCAAAGTATGTAAATCTAGTGGTCAACATTCTTCGTCCTGATATATTTATTGTCAGGACGAACTGATAATAGAAAATCTGATTTATATATATATATATATAAACCCCCTTTTTTTTAGAAGTTCACGTCTTTCCTATCAAAATATATGTAACAAAATTTCCAGTTTAAAACTAACTTCCTTTCTAAATTAGATACTATAATCAGGGGCGGCCCTGGGGTGGGTCAAGGGTCCGTCATGCCTAGGGGTCCCAAATATATGATGTGAGCTATTATTATGGGCTAAGTTAAAAAAAAAAAAAAAAAAGGCTCAAACAATACCCAACAAAAAATAGAACATGGTCCAATTCGTTTTATTCTAGTACAAAACCCAATTTTTTTAAAAGTTTCATACTTTCCTATCATCTATTGCCTATATATTCTTCATTTCTTTTCCACCCACTAAAGACCAAAAAAAAAAAAACTAGAGACATAAAAATCATGGATTTTTTAATTTTGATTTTTATTTTGGGATGAAGTGGGAATGATTTTGTTGGTGTGGGGCCCATTTTTTTAGATTTTGCCCAGGGGCCTCGAAATAGTCAGGACCGACACTAACTATAATAGATACAGATTTTCTATTATCAGTTCGTCCTGACAATAAATATATCAGGACGAAGAATGTGGACCACTAGATTTACATACTTTGACTCAAAGTATATGCACTTGTCAAAACTTCTCCATAATATGTTCATACACTTTGAATCAAAGTATGTAAATCTAATGATCCACATTCTTCGTCATGATATATTTATTGTCAGGACGAACTGACAATAAAAAGACTAATAATATATATATATATAAACCCCCTCTTTTTTTTAGAATTTCACGTCTTTCCTATCAAAATAAATGTAACAAAATTGCCAGTTTAAAACTAACTAAAAAATTACTTTAGTTAATGTTTGTTTTTAGTTATATAATAGTGTTCTACATCACTTCATGATCAAATAGAACAAAAAATAATATACGTTAAAAGAAATAAGTGATTATGAAATGTTATTTATAGAGTTTTGGATTTATAAAATGTTATAATAAGATGAGGTAAGAAATTATGTATTCTAAAGATTTGTATGCAAGTGTATGTAGAACTTAATTTTAATCTTATTTAATAATTTTAATCATGGATGCATATCACCTCTTAGTAGTGATGGTTGTACACCTCATTTCCACATTGGTGGTCAGAGGTTCAAGTTCCACCATATACATTTAAAAAGTATGTGTGGAAAGTTTTCAGTGTGAATATATATTTGGTGGACATTACATAGCGTTACTCCTTCAAAAATTGACATTGATCAACTAATAAAGAGACCAACTTTTCATAATTATTAAAAATGAAAATATATTTTTTATATATATAAAAAACAATAAATGCTAGTAAAAATAATTTAAAATTTAAAACTGTGATAGTTACAATTTAAAAAAAAAATTAATGAAATTTAAAATTATTAAAAATGAATATAATTTTAAAAATATTTTATTTTCCATTTCTATTTATGTTTCATTGAAAATGTACAAATGTGCTTTCGCCAACTTATCCATAATTAAGAGTACAGAAGGTCTAAACTTTTATATCATTTTTACTGGACTTTACTTTTTAATTTTTATAGAAAGATTATCTGCATATCACCTCGTAGTAGAGATGGTAGTGTACATATTCCTTCCACATTGGTGATGAGGGGTTAGAGTCCCACCAAGTGTATTTTCTAAGCATATGTGGGGAGTTTTCTTCCTATATATGGGTAGTAAATACTTGAACCATACATGTATTGTTTGATCTTAGTAGATCCCGGTAGTTCTATTATTGTAATAGTCGTAATTCTTTCAAAAAAAAAAAAAATTTAAATAGATCATCTTCATTTTTAAATCTTAATAAATATGGGCAGATTAGTCTTTTTATTAGTCAATCAAAGTCAATTTTAATGATAAAGAAGGTCTCAATAGATGTATAATTGCTCTCTCTAGACTCTAGCTGTATTTATACCAAACTTCATGGATATCGAAGTATTTTACCCCTTATATAAACATCAAATGCAATGTAGTAGTACGACACATTTCTGTACTAAGTATTAACATGCTACTTTTTAATTAATATTCTGAGTGCTGCGTGCAGTACATGTAACTTCACACTTAAATTTGCTACATGTAGACGTTTTCTTTGACAAATTTCTCTGATCAAACAACTATGAAGAACAGCTCTACCTCGTTCTCATGGTGTATTGGTGCTTTTCTTATCGGTCATGTACTCATCTTACACAATTTTATTGCAATTATCGGGTTAGCATTAAATCCGATCGAGTTTAAAATTTTAACTGTTGGATGCATCTCTGACAAATGAGATTGTTTATCTAAAAAGTATCTGAAAACTTCTTTTATCGCGGTGTTCAAAAGTGATCAAGAGGTTGGAGAGAGTACTTTCAAGGATATGTGATGATCTTCACAAAATAATCAAACAGGTTAGCATATATCTTTAATTTATGTTCTCAGAGATTGTAGAATTAATTTTCATAATTTAATTATTGATATATAATAGAATATTCTTCTCCTAGATGAGCTTGGCTGCCTAATGCCTATGCTTGTTTGATCTATCAACAATTTTCATGCTATAGATTACCATGAATATTCAATCAGAATGGTAGAATTGGTCTCTAAAGCCGGCAGTTAAAATGAGGGCCAATATACCAATCTCAAATTTGATCACCAAATTTCCTTAAAAATTAAAAATAAATGCTTTTAAAAAATAAAAAATAAAAAACAAAGCATGCTTAATTAATGCATTCACAAGTTAATTAAAATTGCATATATTCAAAAGATAAATAGAATGGGCGCGTGGGGTTAGAATGTGTACGCGCTAGGTGTTTCTCTTCGTCTTTGTTCCTGACCGCCGCCTCCTCTGTTTCTTTAGATTTTTCGTTGTGATCTCTTTTCTTTTTCTTGTTTGGGTATGGAGAACCTGACCGAAGCCTTTGTTTTTTCGGCACAAGAACCCCCTAATACCAGAATGAATGTTGATTTGAACAAGGATTTGAACAACAGTTTTTCCGCAAAGCGTGCGAGAGCAGAATCAGGATTTTCTAGGCGTGATGATATTGCTGGTATCAATACGCGAAAGGAAAATATGGGAAGTTTCAAATCCAAACTTATGTCTATGTCCAACCCCAGCTCCTGGTCTGGTCTTGGAAGCAAAAACGAGAAACTCAGAATTGAGAAAGATGATATACAGATTTCTGAAGGACCTAATGGTCCGACAATGAAACTGTCCCATAGTCTGAAAGAACAATTACACAAGCCCTGGTCTAATGCGTTGATACTGAAAAACATGGGACGCACATATACTCTGAGTTTTATGTTAACAAAATTAGCACAAAAGTGGACTCTTATAGGACAATGGCAACTTACGGATCTTGGGGAAGGATATTTTGTGGCTCGTTTCTAGATGAAAGAGGATCTTGACCATGTCCTTACGGGAGGTCCCTGGGTGATTAACAATCAGTATTTGGCTGTTCAGAGGTGGAAACCAAACTTTGTTCCGGGTGAAGATGTTATCCGGAGTATGCCTATTTGGGTTCGTCTAACCAAATTACCAATGGAATGGATGGACTCTGATTTGCTTTGGAGTATTAGAGGTATGCTAAGAAAAATGTGTAAAGTTGACCCAATCACTGTGAACCAAGCCCGGGGGAGGTTCACTCGGTTGTGTGTTGAAATTGATATTTCCAAACCTCTCTTAAGTGTGCTCCATATTGAGGACAGACCCATAAAGGTGGAATATGAAAGTTTAGGGAGTATTTGTTTTAAGTGTGGGAGATACGGTCATGTTACGGCAAGCTGCAGAGAGGGTATGGTGGATTCAACTCATACAAAGGAAGTGAGTACTGATACTAGTGTGGATAATGCTGAGAAGATTAACTCCCCTTATGGGCCGTGGCTGTTGGTTTCTTATGGTAAACAAGGTAGTAAGAATGTTAAAGGAAGATATGGAAGAAATGGGTCTGGCAGTTCTGGTGTGGCTGAGAAAAGTGGGAATAATGGGAAAGTGGTAGGAAATGGTAATGAAGGACGATCTGTTGGTGGTCTAGAACAGAGTGCTTTAGGTAAGAGCACTGATATGAGGCTTGATAAACCGGCCAACCCCCCCAATAGAAAACCCTCTACATTCACAGTATTTCGAGTGGTTCCAAGTTTAATGTGTTAAGCGACAATTCTGATGATATGCTGACAGATGTTGAAGTTTTAGTTAACAATACTTTTAGTAGTAGTAATTGCCACAACGGTAAAGTTGTGTTTACTGAAATTACCAATCAACATGGGAGGCTTAGTGAGGAAAATGCTAGGAACTTTTTGACCGGTACCAAGAAGATTTTTAGAAGGAAAGATAAACCGATCATGGGTGGTAGCCAGTCGGTCAGTGTTCCGAGTTATCACAAGGGAAGTACTAGCGCCAAAGGTAGTGTTCCAAATCCTGTTTCTAAATCTGTTGTAGAGGAGAATGTTGATAGTGCCAGTGTGTTAAGACAGCTACATATAGATGTGCAGGATTTTGAAGTTATTTTTGTTGAGAATAATGAGATAACACAGGATGTGAATCAGGGTGGACCTGATAGCAATTTTGAATTGGTGGCCTCTAAATTAAAAGAGGCTCTCACTGTCATCTCTGAATAGATGTCTCTTTCTCCTTTTTGTCCCATGATTTGTGCCTGGAACGTGAGGGGAGCTGGAAAAAAGATGTTCTCTAGGAACATTAGGAATCTTTGTAAGGTTTATAACTTTGATGTTTTGGCGATTTTTGAACCCAGAATTAGTGGTCCCAAGGCTAGGGGTGTCATTAATAAACTAGGTTTTACTAGCAGTTTTGTTGTGGATGCTGAAGGCTTTTCAGGCGGCATCTGGCTTTTGTGGAATGAAGATAAAATCAAGTTGCATATGGTGGCAAGTTCTAGGCACAGTGTTACTGCATTAGTTGATGGGATTAATACTCCTTGGGTTCTTATGGTTGTGTATGCTAATCCGTGCTCTACGTCTAGAAGCCTCCTCTGGAACTACCTGGATTCTATTAGAAATTTCTTTAGTTTGCCTTGGCTCATTGCGGGAGATTTTAATGAAATTACTAACGGCTCAGAGAAGAGAGGGGGCAGATTTAAGTATTCTAATAGTGGCTTTGGTAACTGGATTGATAGAAATAGGTTAATTGATTTGGGTTTCATTGGTCCTAAGTACACATGGATGACAAGAAGAGGTATCGGTGAGGAAATTTGGGAAAGACTCGACAGAGCCCTCTGTTCTATAGATTGGAGATTAAACTTTGCAAAAGGATAAGTTAAACACTTGCCTAGAGTTATGTCGGATCACTGCCCTATTCTCATTCATCTGCAAAGTAATCAAATTCCCAACAATAATAACAAAGCTTTCAGGTTTGAAGCGATGTGGTTGAAACATAAGGATTTTGCTGGCTTAATCCGTAACAACTAGGGGAAGCAGGTAAATTCAGTTACAGATAACATTCAAACTATTACTGATATTCTCAAAGGATGGAACAAGGATGAGTTTGGGAACATTTTTCGCAATAAAAGAAGTATTCTTGCTCGGTTAGGCGGGGTTCAAAGGCGGATTAGTGAGAAGCCTTCGCAGCATCTTTATTCGCTTGAGGAAACCCTTGAGGCTGAGTACCAAGATATTCTTGAGATGGAGGAAACATTCTGGAAACAAAAATCAAGAAATTCTTGGCTCAAGGAAGGAGATAGAAATACGAGGTTTTTCCACCTGTCCACTATTATACGTCGACGGAAAAATAAGATTGAGGGTTTCAAAAAAGAGGATGGCAGATGGATTGAGGACATCAATGGGATGAAGACTGAAGCTGTTGATTATTTCAAAAATCTTTTTGAGGAGAAACAAAGCACCGGTTTTTTCTCCCAATTGCCGTTGTTATTCCCCAAGTTGAATGAGAGTGACGTTGCTTTTCTTTCATCTAATGTCACTGAATCTGAGGTGAAACAGTGCCTTTTTAATATTGGTGGTCTCAAAGCTCCTGGCCCTGATGGGTTTCCTGCGGTCTTTTTTCAGCAGTGTTGGAACGTCTGCAAATCTGATTTAATAAGGATGGTCACGGATTGCTTTTCCAATGGTTGTGTCCCTACCAACATTAATCAGACCCTTATTACACTTATTCCTAAAGTTTCCAACCCTACCAGCATGTCCCAGTTTAGACCGATTAGTTTGTGCAACACAATCTACAAAGTTCTGAGTAAAATTCTGGTGCAACGGCTTAGAATGTTCCTTCCTGACTTGGTAAGCCTGAATCAGGTGGCTTTTATCCCTGGTAGGCAAATTCAAGATAACATCGTTATTGCGCAAGAGGTTCTCCACAAGTTTAAATCTGTGAAAGGTAAATTGGGGTACATAGCTTGGAAGATTGATCTAGCTAAGGCCTATGATAAGCTGCAGTGGTGGTTTATTAAACAAGTTTTGGAGGAGGTGGGTATCGTTGGGAAGCTAAATGGTCTTATTATGAGCTACATCACTAGTGTTCAGTATAAGGTTATTATGAATGGTGAGCTGTCTGATACTTTTAGTCCTAAATGTGGCATTAGACAGGGTGATCCGCTTTCTCCCTACATCTTTGTCTTATGTATGGAGAAGCTTTCTCATATTATTACACAAAAAGTGTCAGGAGGTGTTTGGAAACCAGTGAAGATTTCAAGGGGAGGCCCTGCTATATCCCACCTTTTCTTTGCTGATGACCTTATTCTTTTTGGTAAAACTTCTAGTCAACAAGCTCACACCATGAGAGAGTGTCTTGATATGTTCTGTGAGCTCTCTGGTCAACAGGTTAGTTATCCCAAATCTAGAATCTATTGCTCTAGCAATATTAGTAGTTGTGATGCCAAAGCTTTAGCTGAGATTTGTGGTTCTCCCGTTACTAAAGATCTAGGCTCTTACCTTGGTGTCCCCCTTATTCATGGCTGTATTACGAGGGCTACGTATAGGGCGATTCTAGAAAAAACTCAAAAACGGCTGGCTACCTGGAAGAGTGCCGCTCTTTCTTTTGCAAGTAGATGTACGCTCATCAAATCTGTATCTTCTGCAATTCCTGTCTATGCCATGCAATCCATCAAGATCCCTTCGGACATTGCCAAGAGAATTGATAAAGCTAACAGAGACTTTCTTTGGGGTAGTTCTGCAGATAAAAGGAAAATTCACCTTATTAAATGGGAGACTGTGTGTTTACCGAAGCAGTAAGGAGGCTTAGGTTTGAAGAAGACAAAGCTGATGAACCAGGCGATGCTTGCTAAGGTTGGGTGGAGATTGGCTCATAAAGATACTGGTCTTTGGGGGAGATTGCTCAAGCACAAATATCTCAAGGGAAGTAACTTGTCTATTCGTGATACCTTCAATAAGAAGCCATGTTCTAGCACTTGGAAGGGGATTATTTTTGGTGCGAAGCTCTTAATGGAGGGTTGGTAATGGGAAAAGAATTAACTTTTGGCTAGATGATTGGACACCTGAGTTCGGCAAATTGCAAAGGTATGCTACTTGCTCCCTTTCTGGTAACAGGTTAAATGAGAAGGTTTGTGATTATCTTCACGGTAATGAGTGGGATGTGTGGAAGCTGTCTGCTGTCTTACCTTGGAATATTGTTTGCAGAATTATTAGTATTCATACTGGTGATAATCAAGGTGCAGAGGATGTGCCTATGTGGGGCTTAACTAAAACTGGTGACTTCACTGTCAAGAGTGCTTATGATTTTCACAATAAGCATGTTGAAAATGTGCCTTGGCGTTGGAATTTTATTTGGAAGCTAAAGGCTCCTCCGAGAGTCCTCTTTTTTCTTTGGATGCTGCTTCATGGAAAGTTATTAACGAATTCTCACAGGGCTTGTAGGGGTATTTCTACTGATGTTACTTGTATGAGTTGCAAGGAGGGGTGCGAAGACATTGATCATGTCTTTAGGAGGTGTAGAGTCTCTGTTGGCATTTGGGAGAATATAAGCAGAGGAGTGACTATGGACACCTCTTTTCAGGCGGGTTAGAATGACTGGATTTGTGAGAACCTCCACTGTAATAGGTTGATTATGGGTAGATTTCCCAATTACCTTTTGTTTGCTGTGACCCTCTGGTTTATGTGGAAGTGGAGGTGTGACATGATTTTTAATCCTACGGCCAGAATCCCTTTTTGCCCTGGCAAGGTCATATGGAAGTATGTGGATGAGTGGATGAAGGCCAATAATGATGTTGGTAAACCTGCTGCTATGAGTATATGCTCTGTTTCTTGTAGCCCGCCTAAGTTTGACTGGGTTAAACTTAATGTTGACTGCAGTAGAAATACTGATTCAGGTTGCATTTCTGCTGGTGGTGTCGCCAGGAACCATCTGAAGCAATGGCTGGTGGGTTTTGCTCTTAACAAGGGATCAGGGAGTGTTATTGAAGCTTAAATGTGGGGTCTGTTGGAGGGTTTAAAGCTTGTTTGGAAAGCTGGCTTCAGGAAAGTGGTCGTTGAATCTGATTCGCAGTCAGCTGTGGCCCTCATCAACAATGATATTTCTGCGAACCATCCTCTCTTTCACATCGTTCAAGAGTGCAAAGCCCTCCTGAGAAGTAATTGGAGCTGTCGTGTCCAGCATGTGTACAGGGAAAGTAATAAAGTGGCGGATTGCTTAGCGAATTTAGGCCTCTCTTGATTTGGGGACTACTGTCTTTGAAGCCCCTCCGCAGCAAATTTCTGAATGTCTGGATCATGATTCTAAGGGTGCTGTTAGCTCTAGGCTTGTGCCTAGCTTTTAATTTCGTTTTTTTTTTTTTTTTTCCTTTTCTTGGGCTGTTTAGCCCCCCTTTGCACCAAAAAAAAAATTGCATATATTCCCATAAATTAGGTTTTAGGTGTGGGATCGATTATATAATAATATGGTCACTTTTAAAAGAGTGTGCAAGTCACTCTATTACATTACATAGTCATTCGCATGAAAAAAAGGAAATTCCATACCAAATAATTATTATAATCTCAAATTTACACAGATTAAAAAAAAAAAAAAATTTCATTGATCGGCATCAATAAATTACTTTAATTTGCGTATGTGTGCAGAAGTTAACATTTTCCAATTTAATATTATTTTTTCCATTATTTGTTACCGAATTCATCAATTTTGTTATCATTATGTTGATTCAAAGATACAACAAAAGACATAATTTTCTCAGCTTCTTCATGTCTTATATATAACCTCTGTTTAATTAATTAATTTCACACCCTAACGTATAACCCAAAGTTTTAAATTTTGGAATATTTTAATATTGTGCCGACCAGCCGGTTAGTTTTTGTTTGCATGGAGAATTTATTCAATATAAATAGAGCCCATAGTCCCCTCGAAAAAAACCACATTTCAGTCCAGCTTTTAGAAACAATTAAAGCTGATACACAAATATTCTTATAAGTTCGATCTCCAGCTACATCAATGGCTTCTTATCGTTTTATCACCCTTGCCATTGTAGCAATAATTGTTCTTCCCACAGTTGTCATGGCCACAGAATATACAGTCGGTGACGACAAAGGGTGGAACATTAATTTTACGTCTCAAGATTGGGCTAAAGACAAAGTTTTCTATGTTGGTGACACACTAGGTACGTATTTACGTTTATAGAAATTATCAGGTGGAAGATTCCTCCATGTTTTTTTTATGCCAGTACATAGTGGGTTATATAATGTTAATTACAAATTGATTTCCACACTTTCAAAAGTGACAATGTCACTCTATGATGTTACATATCCCATAATGTTATGTTTCATAGTCGATCCCGCACAAAAAACGTATGGGATTCTGTGCCTGATATTTATTATTATTATATATAGAGGATCTTTATCTTGAACGGAATTCCACACATTTTTCCATACGAGATCAACTATGTAACGTTACAAAATGGGTTTTGCAATATGGGTTTAATTCTTCCTGATATCCAGTTGTAGATGCAAAATTCTAATTTCTGTTATGTAAGGTTTGTGCCTAGGAAGGCTAATTACGAAGTCCATTGTTTAGCCAAGTTAGCTTTACGTTTGACTGATAACCGGTTCTAGATGGAAGATTTCCTTTCCTATGTCGTAAGGTTTCTTCTGGCGGATTATCCAAGGTGTTTGTAGTCCCGTTTTGTTTGAATAAAGTACTCTTTTGTCAACAAAAAAAAAAAAAAATGGGATTTGTAATGTTACATGTGACTTGCACAAACTCTCAAAAGTTACCAAGTTACATTTACAACATTACATAGTAAATCACGTATGAAAAAACATGTAGGAATCCTGCAGCTGAAACATGCGGGAATCCTAATGTATAATATATAGTAAATGCCTTCATGACCTGGATGTCAGATTTATCCAACAATGTAAATTTAGAAATTAATTATACAACCGGGTTAATTCTATCATGACTTCTATTTATTTATTGCAGTGTTCAATTACATAGCTGGTAATCACAGTGTGTTTAAAGTGAACGGTACCGGGTTCAATGAATGCACAGTTCCTCCACCTAACGAGGGCTTAACCACTGGACATGACACAATCCAACTAAAAACTCCAGGAATCAAGTGGTACATTTGTGGTGTTAAGAGGCACTGTGCTGACCATGGCATGAAGCTAGCCATCACTGTTCAGGCTGAAGCTCCAGCAACAGCACCCACTCCGACCAAATCTTCAGCTTTCCAAATCACCTCCTCTGCGTCTCAACTCATCGTGGCAGCCATGGTTTTTGTCGCCATGATCGTTGTGTGAGAAAATGTTTAATTATTGGCCAGAAATAAGATCTTTGGTGTGGAATTATTAATTTTATGAATTTCAATTGCTAAGCAGCATGGCCTATACATCATAAGCTGCTTTAATGTATTTGTTTGAATGAAAATTAACAAGCTTGATGAGTTTTTAATTTGTTTTATTAAATTTATATATAGGGGTGAGTTCAAAAACAGCCACAAAATTTATGGGTTTATTGTTTTCAGCCACTAGTTTATTTTTTATTGTTTTCGTCACATTTTACCATTTCTGGACAAAAATACCCTTACAATTTGAAATTCAAAAAAAAAGGAAAATAAGCTGAGAGGGTGGGACCCACCCATCAGTAAATTGATTGTTAGGGTGGAACCCACCATCAGTAAAACCAAACGATCAAAAGTAAAAAAAAAAGAGAGAGAAGGGAAGAGAGAGAAGGGAAGAGAGAGAAGGGAAGAGAGAGAGAGGTCGATCGAGATCCCGGTCGCCGTCCGTCGCCCAGAACAGATCGCCGGTCGCCGTCCGTCGCCCAAAACAGATCGCCGCTCGCCGTCCGTCCCCCAGATCGAGACCACAGATCCAGATCGCCGCTCGCCGTCGATCCAGATCGCCGCTCGCCGTCCTCGGTGCTGCTCGCCGCTCGCCGTCCTCGGTGCTGCTGGCCCTCCGCCGACCGACCCGCCAACCCGGTTCTGTTTTCAACTACAAAACCCAGGGTATGTAAACAAGTTATCTGTTTAAACCCACCATTTTTGTGAAGCATCTTCGTTTCTGTTTTGCACTGACAAATAACAAAACACAACACCAGACGAAGAAGAAAAAGCCATGCCTGGTGGTTGCAGCATTAGAGCACTCTGGATCCTCAACAGCCTCGACGCCGTCGTTTTCTCCCGGTATCATCATCATCATCTCTCCTCTTTTCTGGATCTTGTTACATAGTGTATTTTGTTAATTGCATCCTTTAATTAATCGTGAATTTCAGCTAAGCCGATTACATAATTACTTGTTCTTTTGATTTTTTTTATTTTTTTTTTCTCTGCATCAAAACGTCACTCACTGGAAATTGATTTCGATTTTTTTTTAAAAAAAATTTTATTAGGAGGTTTCCGGTGGTGGAGCGGCAGTGGAAGACAGCTTGCAAGACCGAAAACGAGAGTTGTAGTGAGGATGAAGATCCTATCAAGTACTCTGTTTTGCCTTTACTGCCTACTGATCCGGAGTTAGCTGCTTCTTTTGCTGAGAGAAAGCGAAGGTCTGCTTCTAGATAACAAATTGCAATTGAATAAATTAATGTATTTTGATTGATTACAATTTTGTTTGATTTTTTCTTAAATCGATGATCATTTTGTTAGATTCTTTTTTGTAATTCGATTGTGTTAACTCTTTGTTTGGTTGCTAAGAAATGGTGGGGAAGAAGAAGAGAAAAGAAAGAAAACTTTCGAATTGACCTGCTTTTTTCTTAAAATATAACAAAATTTTCTCATGAAAATAGGAGAATCTTAGCTAAAGAGAGTTGAATAGTCGAATTAGGTTCATTCTCTGAATATCTTTGTTTCTCTTGATACGTAGAAAATGGAACTTTCTTATTCGAAGTAAATTTTGTTTCTTTTCTTTAACATATTTTGTTGTTTCTGTTTGAAGAAATTTGATAACCTCCACTAAAGTGTCCACTGTCAACCAGTTCATTTTAGTAATCCTGTTGTCCTAATTTGAAGATTTATGTTTGAATCTGTAATTGGCTTTATTTTCCTAGCCTAGAAAGCTATGTCAAGAAAGCTATGTTTTGTTTGGTTTGCTTTTTTCTTGTTTACAATTACAATTCCCTGTGTTTACTGGAGTGTTCAGTTTTTGTTTTGAAGAACCTCGGGAAGTATGAAGTTAATTTAAGATGTATAAACTTGGGTAGAGAAAGTTTATATATGGGTTGATCTTTGTCCCTGTCAAAAGACGAAAACTAAATTCAGAGATTTCTCTTGTTGAAAATTTTAGCAGCCAACTTGTGTTAATCATATAGCTCCAAATTTTATCTAAATTTTAATATTTTTCAACTGGGTTCCTTGATGTAGTGTTTTATGCTTCAAAATAATTCATTATCTGTATGATTTGTTTTCCTTGTCACGAAATTGTTCCTCAAAGTCAGCTTCAATGTGAAGCAGATGTCTAAATGTGTAAATGTGAATTTTATTCCTTTTAATGTTGGCATGTAACTTACTTGTATTGTCATGTATCTTTTTTGTACTGGCATGTAAGTTTTCTGTTGTGTTGGCATGTAACTTTCATAGACACTAATGTGTTATTTTTTGTGATTTTGTAGATGGAAAATATCTATTATGAGGATTTCCTCATAAAACCAAAGGATGACTGGATTAAAAAAATCCACCACGAATGTGTACTGTAATTTGAATGGCCTCCCAGACATTGTAAAGTTTCTCCGCATGTAACTTCAAAATAAACTGGCATGTAACTTCAATAAAACGTGTATTGTATGTAATTAAGGGCATGTAACTTCAAAATAAACTGTAATTAACTTCAAAAAATCCACCACGAACGCATACTATAATTAAGGGCATGTAACTTCAAAATCAACTGGTATGTAACTTAAGAACCAACTGGCATGTAACTTGTCAACAAACCCTGGCATGTAACAATATTGGAATTTCATCTTTTAACTGAGTGTCTTTCAAGTAAGGAAACAAGTATGGACTGGCATGTAACTTCAAAATAACCTGGCATGTAACTTCAGAACAAACTGGCATGTAACTTGTCAATAGACCCTAGCATGTAACAATACTGGAATTTCATCTTTTAACTGAGTGTCTTTCAAGTAGGGAAACAAGTATGGCTTGGCATGTAACTTCAGAATAAACTGGCATGTAACTTCAGAACCAAACTGGCATATAACTTGTCAACAGACCCTCGGCATGTTACTCGGAATACAATTGACATGTAATTTAAAAATCAATTGGCAACTCAGAATATAACGGACATGTAACTTGGAATGCACTTGGCATGTAACTCGGAATAAACTAGCAATTGATTTGAAATTAAACTAGTATGTAACTTAGAAATCAATTGGCATGTAACTTGAAAAGTCAAGTAGCATGTAATTTGGATTACAAGTGACATGTAACTTGAAATCATTTGGCATGTAACTAGACATACGATTGACATGTAACTTGGAAATCTTTTGACATAATTTTAAAATTAATTGACATGTCACTTTAAAAATCATTGTCATTAAACTTGGAATACAACTGAACTTATAATTCAAACGTAATTAAAAGTTCCAAAAAGGAAATCTATATGCCAATTTAGTGAGCCAGTCTATTACAATTTCTGGAGGTAGGTACAATAGACACATTCTCTTTTGTCAAAAGTAAAATGAACTTTATTTAACCAAAAAGGAATTACAAGAATTCTAATTCAAATTAGAATTGGCTAACATGGAATCTATATGCCAATCTAGTGAGCCAGTCTATTACAATTTCTGGAGGTATATATATACAATAGACACATTCTCTTTTTTCTTGGTCTTCCAGCCCGCGAATCTCTTTTTTCTTGGTCTTCTAACCTGCGCATTACAAAAGTCACAGACAACTAGCGACCAATTAGCAGAGAAATTAGCAGAGAGTTGAACACTTTGAATATAAACACACACTCGGCAACATAAACCCTAGTATCTAAATGTCACAAAATTAAGAGTTTAATTTATTAATCATTATTTGCAAATCAGATTAACTGTTTTTTTTTTTCTCTATGTACACAAAGAGGAACAATCATTAACAACTAGTTTTTACCTTAACTGAACATATTATGTGTATTCTGTATTAGTTTTATTCTCAAAATCACAACAAACCTCAAACAAACAAATTTGAGATATCATTAAACAAATAATTGCAATTTGATGATAAACTGAGAGACAAATCTAAGCATTGTAAAGCTCAACTAATTAAGGTTGCCGATATACATATCAATCAACCACTGCCACAATAGCCAAGGAAAAAAAAACATCAATCAACTAAACACAAATGAGACACAAATACAATTCTCAGCAACCGACACTAACATTAAAAATGTAAACCCAAAAAATTACTTTCTTTTCCTTTCATCAGCTTTCCCTTAAAAATATTGAAGAGTCTATGATCCTAGTTAATAGCACTGTGATCATTCACAATAGTCTATGATCCTAATTATAACTATAACTAGAACATTGAATCTAAATTGAGAGATTACTATAATGTTAGTGTTATAATCCTGGACCTACCGGTTCTCAAGTACTCTGGAGGGGTGAAGGCCAAGTTAGTATTGTAACTTTTGCCGTCCCTGCTATTTTTCATCATGCGAAAGCAAGAGAGCCTTGGATTAACCTCCTGTCAACAAGATGGTTCAAAATTAGTCGCAAGAACATTAAATTGGTTCAATGAACAAACAAAAATTTCCGACAAAATAACTACTTTTACCTTATCAAACAAATACAATTCCACTCTCAACCTCATCGCCCATTTCATTGGCTGTTTCTCCCCTGTATCGGAGCAATTACACATACCCATCAATTTAAATCATCATAATTTAACTATCTTAATCTTCATATCAAACAACATATAATTGTAAAAAAACAACAGGAGATTCATTTCACTATGAATCAAAATTACAAAATCACATATAATTTAGAAATAAACTGGCATGTAACTTAAAAAAAAACTGGCATGTAACATTAAAATAAACAGGCATGTAACATTAAACCAAACTGGCATGTAACTTTGGTCTAGAAAATAAAAATATCTGGGTTTCACAAAAAATCGAATCCACTATCTTAATCTTAATATCAAACAACATAACATTATGAATCAAAATTACAAAATCACATGTAAGTTAGAAATAAACTGGCATGTAATTTTAAAACAAACTGGCATGTACTATTAAAACAAACTGGCATGTAACATTAAACCAAACTGGCATGTAACTTCGTTCCAGAAAATAAAAATTTCGGGTTCCACAAAAAATCGAATCCACTATCTTAATCTTCATATCAAACAACATATAATTGTAAATAAAACAACTGGGAAGGGGATACATACATTCTAGAAGGTTGTTCGGCTCCAAATCTACTTCAAGAGAGACAAGATAGCACAAAACGATATCGACGAAATGGGTTTCAGTTTCGGTGGAAGAACCGAAATGGTGTGGAAGAGACAAAATGGAGGTTGAGGAAATGGAGGAGACGAACTGTAGGTCGCAGATCTCGTTTTTAGAGAGAGAGAGAGAGAGAGAGAGAGAGAGAGAAGGGAAGGGAAGGGAAGGGAAGAGAGAGAGAGAGAGAGAGAGAGAGAGAGAGAGCATATCAGATTTTTAAACATAAAATCTGATACAGCAAACATAAAAGGCATACATCAGGTGAAAATTTTGGGAGGGAAATTTGGAGGGAAATTTTGGTCCAAGTAAAACAAAGATGAGGGCAGTTTTGGCAATTCAAGGCTAAAGATGATGAAAACAATAAAAGATAAATTTTTGGCTGAAAACAATCACTCCATAAATTTTTTGGTTGTTTCTTGCAATTTCCTCTATATATATATATATATATAGAGGAAATTGCAAGAAACAGCCCAAAAATTTATGGAGTGATTGTTTTCAGCCAAAAATTTATCTTTTATTGTTTTCATCATCTTTAGCCTTGAATTGCCAAAATTGCCCACACTTTTGTTTTACTTGGTAAACATTTTCCCTCCCAAAAATTTCCCCCCCTCTGATCTCAAAATCAGAATCACTCCTCTATCTCTCACCCCTCTCTCTCTCTCTCTCTCTCTCTCTCTCTCTCTCTATCTCCCACTCCTCTCTCTCTCTCTCTCTTTCTCTTTATCTCTCACTCTTCTCCTTTCCGGCGAACTCCTCTCTATTTTCCGGTGAACTCCTCTCTCTTTTCCGGCGAACTCCTCTCTTCCACGCCATTCTCTTCATTTCCTCGAGCTCGAACTTGTCTCTTCCACCCCATTCCGTTTCTTCCATCGAAACCGAGATAGATCCGGAGCCGAACGACCTTCGAAAAGGTTTGTATCCCTTTCCCAGTTGTTTTTTACAAATATCATAATGTTTGATATGAAAAAAAGAGAGTATTTTCCAGATTTAGTGAAACCCAGATTTTGTAATTTTCTGGACCGAAGTTACATGCCCGTATGTGTTTTAAATTTACATGCCCGTTTGTTTTAAATTTACATGCCCGTTTGTTATAAATTTACATGCCCGTTTGTTTTAAAGTTACATGCCAGTTGTTGTAGACTTTAGATGTAGACTTTACATGCAAGTTTATTTTATAAGTTACATTACATGTCATCAGTTATTCTTTTATTACATGTCAGTTCATTTTAAAGTTACATGCTGGTTAGTTATAACTTTACATGCTGGTTATTTAAAACTTTACATGTCAGTTTATTTTAAAGTTACATGCTGGTTATTTAAAACTTTACATGTCAGTTTATTTTAAAGTTACATGCTGGTTACTTTACATGTTAGTTTATTTTAAAGTTACATGCTGGTTACTTTACATGTCAGTTTATTTTAAAGTTACATGCTGGTTATTTAAAACTTCACATGTCAGTTTATTTTAAAGTTACATGCTAGTTAGTTAAAATTTTACATGTCAGTTCGTAGTCATTTTAAATTTTCATGTCAAATACTTGACATGCAGGAATATGGATACAAAGAGATTGGTCATCTATCACGGTGGAAGTTGGGTGGGCAATTGTTACGAGGGTGGTTTGACAAAGTTGGTCCATGTTCCTAGAGGTTTGACTTATGATGCCTTGGTGAAGTTGATACAAGATGTTGCCAAAGTTGATGTTGCTAGGTACACCATACAATTATGCACATTGGTCTCTACGATTAGTGGTGTTGCTCGACCGATACTTGAGAATGACAATGATGTGTCATGTATGATGGTTGAAGATAGGTTGATACCGGAGGTTTATGTCACTATTTATCATAAGAGACCAACAGATTGTGTGCAGAATGGTACTACAGTGGATGAACATGACAACCTACTACAGTCGAATTTTGTTCAAGAATGTAACCAATCTACTCCACAACCTGGGTATAGCGGGTTTGTCCAGCAACTGGCAGCATGTGGGTCCATTCCAATATCAGACCCAATTGTATGTACTGATGAAACCGTTCATGATGAAGAGAATAGTCAGGCGTCGGACACCGATAACTCGGATGATGTGTTGATACCCAACGTTGACACCGAAAACTCGGATGATGGTATGCATGCTGGTTCTCCTAGTGCTAGTCCATCGGGTTTTGCTACCTTAGGTGAAGGTTCCTTTGGAGAGGATGGATTGGGTGAGGATGGATCGGGTGAACATCCAACCCCACGAGCTTGGAGTATTCCTGGATCCGAAAGGTATTCCTTACAACCCAATCTTATGGACGAAGAAATTTCAAATGATGATTGCTTATACAAGGGTAAACTCTTTAGATGCAAGAAAGATCTTAAGCGAACGGTGCAGAAGTATGCTTTGAAACAGAATTTTGAACTCCGCAATAGAAGGTCTAGCAACACACGTTATGAGGCCGGATGTAAGGATGGCGAATGTGAATTCCAATTACGTGCATATAAGATGCAAAAAGGAGAGTATTGGGTGGTTCGAATGTTCGTGAAGGATCATACTTGCAATATCGATGGTTTCCACGCACGTTTTCGACAAGCAAGTTCTTGGACTGTCGGTGAACTATTAGCGCCAAAGTTGCGAGTGAACGGCCACTCTCTAAAACCCAAAGACATCATGGTTGAAATGCAAGTGGAACATGGACTACATTTGTTGTATACCAAGGCTTGGAGGGCAAAGGATCATGCAGAGGCATCTGTTTTCGGTGCTCCCGAAGAATCATTCAAACTCTTGCCTGCTTACTGTCACCGATTGAAGGAAGTAAATCCAGGGACTGTTACTGCAATGAAGACAAATGATGCAAATCAATTTGAATATATGTTCATTGCTCATGCCGCTTCACTTCATGGATTTCGTACTGTGATTCGGCCAGTTATTGCCATTGATGGTACTCATTTGAAGGGTAAATTTTCTGGTATTTTGTTTGTAGCTATATGTCTAGATGCAAACAACCAGGTTTTTCCTTTGGCATATGGCTTTGGGGACGTTGAAGATGAACTCTCATGGACTTGGTTTTTAAATGAGCTTCAAAAAGCTATTGGTAGTCCTGAGGATTGCATGATCATATCCGACCGCCACCTTGGGATCAAGGCTGCAATGGAGAAAGTGTACCCTGATGTACCGCATGGATATTGTGTGTTTCACATGGCTCAAAACATCAAAAACGATTACAAAAGAAAAGATGTGAGTCTTCTTTTCAAACAAGCATGGAAGGCATACCAGAAATCTGAATTCAAGGAAGTGATGTTGGAGATGATGAAGGTTAATAGTGTAGCCTACGAAGAGTTAATGAATGTTGGGCCCGAAAGGTGGTCTCGTGCTTACTCTCCCGTGCCGCGTTATCGTTTGATGACCTCTAGCATTGCTGAGTCGATGAACTCATGTTTGGTACATGCTCGCCAAATGCCAATAACAACCATGGTTGAGTATATTAGAGAGATGATCCAAAAATGGTTTTATAAGCGCCGTACCAAGGCTGAAAAAACTCGGACACAATTGACTCCACAGGCCACCGCATTAATAAAAGCAAGGAATTATGATTCAGAAAAGTACACGGTTTGTCCAATTGATTTGGTTAACTTCAATGTGAAGGATGGAAATAAAGATGGTTTGGTGAACCTTTCAGAAAAGACTTGTAGTTGTATGAAATTTCAAGTTGATAAACTGCCATGTCGCCACGCATTAGCCGCAATAAGGTTATTATCCTCTTGTTCCATTGTATCTTACCTTCTTACCAATTGTGATTCATTTAATTACTCATACACTTTAATTTCGTAGGTTCGCGAAGAAGCCTTTTGGAGACTTTTGTGGGGATTGCTACAAAACTACTAGTTGGGTTGAAGCATATTCCGGGAACATCTTCCCTGTCGGTCATCCTAGTGAATGGACTATTCCTGAAGGTGTGAGATCAATGGTTGTTTATCCGCCTCCTTTTCGTGCGCAAGCTGGAAGGCCAAAAAGAAGAGATACAAATCTGCCGGGGAACATAGAAATGGTAACACAAGACATTGCACGATTTGTGGTAAATCCGGTCACAACCGACAAAATTGTCGGAATGCACAGCCATGTCAGATTCCTGTACCATCAGCAACATCAGCAACATCTGCAACAACTGTAACATCGAAGCGACCACGTAGACCATACAGGTGCAGGAAATGTGGAGAAGAAGGCCACAATTCACAAAAATGTCCATTGACACCGGAAGTTGGTGGTACAACTTAGTTATTAGCAATGATGTTTTAATTCTTAAATGTATTGGTGAAATACTATATTTGATACTGCAGACATTTTGAAGTTACATAACAGTAATGAATTCATGTATTTTTCAGATCAAATTCCAGTATTTTTACATGCCAAGACCTTAAAAATTTACATGCCCGTGTATTTTGATTTTACATGCCAGTGTGTTTTGAAGTTACATGCCAGGATATTCTTGTTTCCGTAGTTGAAAGACACTCACTTAAATGATCAAATTTTAGTATTGTTACATGGCAGGTCTGCTAACAAGTTAGGAATGATTTATCTATTTGAAAGACTCCAATGAAAAAAAAAAAACATTCCAGTATTGTTACATGCCAAGACCTGAATAAGTTACATGCCCGTGTATTTTTAAGTTACATGCCCGTGTATTCTGAAGTTACATGCCCGTGTATTTGAAAATATTCCAAGACAGAACGGCAACCATCTACTAGCATTCTGAAACAAAAATTATCCAAAACCTCACATAAGGAGGCAATGATAAAAGAAAAATATAAAAACCACTAAGTTTAAAAAAAAAAAAAAAAAACATCACAGTATTGTTACATGCCAAGACCTGAATAAGTTACATGCCCGTGTATTTTGAAGTTACATGCCCGTGTATTCTGAAGTTACATGCCCGTGTACTTGAAAATATTCCAAGACAGAACGGCAACCATCTACTAGCATTCTGAAAAAAAAATTATCCAAAACCTCACAAAAGGAGGCAATGATAAAAGAAAAATATAAAAACCACTAAGTTTAAAAAAAAAAAAAAAAAAACATCACAGTATTGTTACATGCCAAGACCTGAATAAGTTACATGCCCGTGTATTTTTAAGTTACATGCCCGTGTATTCTGAAGTTACATGCCCGTGTATTTGAAAATATTCCAAGACAGAACGGCAACCATCTACTAGCATTCTGAAAAAAAAATTATCCAAAACCTCACAAAAGGAGGCAATGATAAAAGAAAAATATAAAAACCACTAAGTTTTAAAAAAAAAAAAAAAACATCACAGTGTTGTTACATGCCAAGACCTGAATAAGTTACATGCCCGTGTATTTTTAAGTTACATGCCCGTATATTCTGAAGTTACATGCCATGATATTTGAAAATATTCCAAGACAGAACAGCAACTTAGTTATTAGCATTCTGAAACCAAAATTATCCGAAACCTCACAAAAGGAGGCAATAATAAAAGAAAAATATAAAAACCACTAAGTTTTTTTTTTAAAAAAAAAAACCATTCCAGTATTTTTACATGCCAAGATCTGAAGAAGTCACATGCCCATGTATTTTTATGTTACATGCCAGGCTATTCTGAAGTTACATGCCGGTTGACCAAGTTCAAAAATAAGAGAATATCATAATTTCCAGTTGTTTGTTATAATCATTCCATGTACACGACGGTTTATAAACTTCAAAAACAAAGATTAAGCACCAAAAAGGTTATCATTCTACCGGTACACTATTTGCAAAAATACCTAATGCCATCTCCTTCCTAAGCTGGGGGACGTTTTTGGTTCCCCATCCCCAAAAACATTTAATACGCATTAACATATCTGCGTATCGACATATAAAAACACCACAACTATCAGCGTCTAGTTGTGCTGGTAACTTCTTCGGCGGAATAGAGTGTTGAACGGTGAACTTGCTCCCTTTGGGTGGTATACCTTTTGTTGAAAATACCCGGAACATTGCAAAATGGCTGGTATGAAATTTAAAAGTGGGGCGATTTGCTTCCGACGGTTGGCAATCTTCGATATCTTGTATAATGGATCATAAATGCCAACTTTTTGGTTCAGTAAATCAACTTGACATAGTATCCAATGTCCATCAACAGCACACGGGACTAACAGCTGCAAGAAATGAGTAGAAAACATTAGTAACGTTTAGTGCACTTGCTTTATCAAAATGAGTAACGTTTAGTGTACTTACACATTGAACGAACGTCCAACATTTTCCCCACCCCGGCTTGTCACCGGAAGCATATAACAACCAATCATCCGGACATTGATAAGTTAGTGCATCATATTCACATGTCAATGGTGCATCCTCGGACGGTTCAAATTTCTTCCACTCCTCACATCACTTTGCCTACAAATTATACTTATATTAGGACCATACGTACAAGTTAAATGATCAATTGAATCTAACAATAAATGTTTAATAAATCCTTACAAAAAAGTCCGTGCATAGCACCGCAACGTCAGACTTATAGTCTTTCCCATTCAGCTCTCTCTGCTTACAGAGTAAGCTCATATATGCATCTACGTGCTACTACGAACATTTATATAAATATAAATGAGTAACGGTGAGTAAAAAAACATTACAAATGTTTACAAAATTATATAAGTTCAAATAACCAACCTCGTGAGACAACCAACATGTGTCAGATTCCAACTCCACAAAGAAATCTTTTTTTGCAAAGTAGTCGGAACCGACATTCAGCCTGCATTTAACAATAAAACTGTTTAACTTACAAATCTTTTATTAACAAGTGTTAACAAGTGAGAGAGACTTACGATATGTCGTTCTTGCCTTCCAGAAAACGTTTGTACTTTGCCATTAGTTTTTTCCTCTCCTTGTCCTCCACTTGGAAAGGGTCAGTGTATGGTGTGCTCATGTATCGAGACCTAATCTTCATCCGTTGCTCACGTTCATCCTTCACAGCGAGGTACTCTTGCAATGTTCCATCCCCAACTGATGTGTCAACTCCCAATGGGGGAGGGGTATGGAGTTCCACTGGGGTACAGTGGGTGTCATCCCTATGGGTAAGATCTCCCCCACCATGGATGTCATCTCCCCCACCTTGGATGTCATCTCTCTCAACATGGGTGGCATCCCCAACTCCCCCACCACCCCCACTATCTCCCCCACCATGGATGTCATCTCTCTCACCATGGGTGCCATCCCCAACTCCCCCACCACCCCCACTATCTCCCCCACCAAGGGTACCATCTCTCTGACCATGGGTGTCATCACCAACCTCCCCCACCATGGGTACTATCTCGCCCACCATGTAGGTCATCTCCCCCACCAAGGGGACTATACTGATGTTGTGGCGTCGAGAAGTTATGCACCTCAGGGGTAGTCTGTATGATTTAAAAAAAAGAACTATTGTTACATGCTAATACAAAACAGAAGTTACATGCCATTTAGTAAGAAACTTACATGCTAATACAAAAATAAGTTACATGCCAATACAAAACTAAGTTACATGCCAATACAAACTAATTTACATGCCGGTCTGGAAGTTACATGCCTATAACTAAGTTACATGCCAATACAAAACTAAGTTACATGCCGGTCTGGAAGTTACATGCCTATAAGTAAGTTACATGCCAATACAAAACTAAGTTACATGCCAATACAAAACTAAGTTACATGCCAATACAAAACTAAGTTACATGTCAATACAAAACTAAGTTACATGTCGGTAAGGAAGTTACATGCCTATAAGTAAGTTACATGCTAATACATATGAGGTTACATGCCAGTTAAAAAACTGAATAAATTAGTTACCTCACGACGCGCATCAACAAGTTGATCCACACTTTTCTCCACCCGGGTAAGACGTCTTTTTATGCGACGCTCCATTGCTGAAATCTCCTTTTTTTACTATGTCTTCAAACCGATCTGACATTTCCTTCATGAGTTGCCTTGTTTGAGAAGAGACCGTTGATTCATCACCCACCTGAAGATTAAAAAAAGGATGTAACATGCTGAATAACGGTTTGTATTTAACTTAACACACTTAGTATCGGTTAGTAATCAACTTACCGGTGACGTGTCTCCTGATGTACGCTGCCTTTTGGTATTTGGTGTGATTTTTTGTTTACGAGGTGACCTCTTCCTCTTCTTTTGTTGAGGTCGTGACTGACCTCCGTCATTATCATCATTGCCAACCTCAAAATCAACTCCTTCACGACCATCGTCCTCTTCTAAATTGTCCGGCACAAACTGCGGACCGTCTGACAAATCTGTGTCAATGCCTTCCAAGTAAGGTTGTTCCCTTTCATTGACCGTTGGATGTAGTTCCTCCAAGATAACATGCTGTACGAATTACACAAATGTTATTCTGTTTTTATGGTTATTTAATATACGCAAAAATGTAATGAAATAAGATAGGAAAACAAAAAAACTATACCTGTCCATCTTGAACTGCTTGTTCATACTTTGCAAATTTTTTAAAAAAGTCGTGAGGCCTCTTAAATATTCTCCAATTCCTCAAACGAGGATGGCTGTGGCCTAAGTTTTCTCCCACCAATTCAATCAACGATCCCAAGGCTTCCATTGCCCATATCTACATTTTCAACAAATTGAAAACAGATTAAGTTCAGTAATCAAAGTTCTACGAAATGCTTTAATGTAATATCAGAAACCTTACCTCTAATGCCCAAGGAAAGCCGTACAAGTTGTAATGCGCGATTCGCTTCGTTGGTTTATTTGCGGCCCGAAATGCTTGTCGGAGGTAGTGGCATGTCATCATGTATACATAACTACCCCACTTAAATGAGTTGAAGGATTCTAGATCCTCCACCAAAGCAAACAACCACAAGGTCACTTTTTTCTTTGGTCCCGACCAAACAAAATGTTGTTAGCTATCAACATAAGAGCCATCTTCAAACCATCCTTTGGTTTGACAAACTTTCCAGTGAGAAACTTTTCCCAAACACTTACTAGATGTAAATTCTCATCATTGTCAAAATACCTTTCATGAATCCCGCCTTCAATCGGAGCATAAGGTTTCAAAAATATGTCAGACATCACCCCAATTTGCAGCCCTGTTACCAAACAGAATTCTCTTTGTGTGAATTTTAAAAGTTTTCCACCAACGGAGAAGTGGAACTCATTCTGTCCGGTGACATCCGGTACATGTACTTGCCGCAACAATAGGTTATGAAGTACGCCAGCTGAGAAGGTTAAGTCTTTCGGGATGTCAATTAGGTGCCCAAAACAGGTGCGCCGAAACGCAGCTAAGTCTCCGACTTTCGGAGAACCTTAACAATGTCTGGAAGGCCATTGAGATTACAATAAACGTTCGTCGTTGACTTTGTAATCCACTTATCCTTCGGTTTAAGGAGGAAATCATCATAATTCATATTTTCCATCTACAAAATCAAATAAAAATAACGTTAGTTACATGCCAGTAAAGTTACATATCATATCATAAGAGCGCCAGAAAAGTTACATGCCAGTGCTATGTAAGTTACATGCCAGTATATATGTAAGTTACATGCCAGTATATATGAAAGTTACATGCCAGTGTCTATGAAAGTTACATGCCAGTGTCTATGAAAGTTACATGCCAGTAGATATGAAAGTTACATGCCAGTAGATATGAAAGTTACATGCCAGTAGATATGAAAGTTACATGCCAGTGTCTATGAAAGTTACATGCCAGTAGATATGAAAGTTACATGCCAGAATACAAAACAAATCTAATAAGAAAGATAAAGAGAAATAGAGAGAAAACTAATCAGTAATCAGCTTAGTTCCAAAATAATATTCATACTTTTCATACTCAATTTTTTATTTTCTCCTATATCAATATCTACTTTTCTTCTTTTTCATTCAATCCCATAAAGGAAACATTCCACTGATTCCAGTTAAAAAAATTAATAAACAAAGTAAAATTTAAGAAACAATTATATGAACTATTTTGAAAATGTTATTGTATGATAGCTACTGTATATGGAATAATACTTGAACATGAATAATTATCTTAATTAATCAGTGTTTACCTAACACCATTTGTACTCCTTAAATACATGATTTGTACTCCTTCTTCCAAAAGTATAACTTGCTTTTAGTAGAATAAATAAAGAAAATAGTAATTTGATATATGTCATTTTCAAGTCATTTATGTTACACCTATGTTCTCTCATGAATCCATATAAGTCGTTAGTAATAAGATGATCATCATATGACATGAAAATTACTTTTGATTGGATATACATATCTACCCCTGTATGATATTATTGGGTAGGGTCACAATAAGCAATTCCCCTATTCATAGAAATTATCTCCTAAAACATTTATTTTGTACAAACATTTTTTTTTATCTACTTTGATCAAATTCAAGATACATTTTTTATCTACGATGAAGACTATGTGCCCATCTCACTTTCCCAACATCACTGTACACTCTTTCCCTTTTATTTATGATTTTATTATTTTAAATTACTTTTACCAAGTAATACTGCTGATGCTATTTTTTTTTACAAGTACATAGCTAATTACTTTTCATGACAATGATAATAACCCCACCAACATCAATAAGACAATCTCTCTAGGGTTTCTTCCCCTTCTCTCTGGGGTTCTCTTCCAAGGAATATTATTGTAATATTGTATCTACACCATAGTATTATTTTAATTAAGTAGATTTAATCTTGGGAATAGTTGTTTTGTTATGCTTAATTTGAAGTAATAACAATGCAAGTATATTAAAAAATAAAGAAAATCCAAATCCAACTGGCATTCCTTTGAATGTATCAATAAAACTATAGTTTATCATGAGATTCCTTGACTAATTAAAAGTTTAAGAAATGCAATTTGGTTAGTGTTAATTATTTAACCCAATCATTTGTCCAGCATTATTTTTTTAGTCCAATCATTTTTCTTCCCTTAAGATCACTCTTTGAAAACCAATCAAATTCTTACTTAGAATATTTTTAATGTTTACTACATACACTAGAAAAGGACCATGATCAACCTACTATTTTAAGTACTGCAATCTCATTAGTCTGTATTATTATTGCTACCCTATATCTATATACGGTCTCATACTATGTACACATTGTAGTAATAGAATTGATTTGTTGACTACTACCAATCCAATTCTATTCAATTAAAATCATCACAACCAATCCCCATGAAAGTATACTATACAATCACATGAAGCATAGTAATAATTTGTCAAAATTGAAGGTGACAATTCATGAATATATATATGAAGAGACAAAAGAAACTGAAAAGGACAACAGAGATGGGAAGAAAATTCTTCTTCACCGAAATATGGTGAAAAAATCTCAATCTTCTTCACCGAAATATTGTGAAAAAATCTCAATATTCAATAGAGTTCGAATACATAATATCTACAAAATTAGTTAAGTAATTTCAATCTTCTTCACCGAAAGATTGTGAAAAAGTTAAGTAATTTCTACAAAATTATTATCAAAAAAATAAATAATAATAAGTTAATAACCTAAATCGAAAAAGTTAAATGGAGGACTCACTGCCATATCTTCTTCACCAGACTAGGAATGCCAAAAACCCAGATCGGTCGACGGGTCGGTCGACGGAGGTGTGAGGCGACGGCGAACGACGTCGAACGGTGCCTCTGTTCTCTTCCTTTCTCTGTCTGCAGCGAACGCGAACGCAGCGACGGCGAGCAACAGCAAGTGCGACACGACGGCGAGCAGGACTGACGACGATCTCTCTCTCTCTCGGCGACGGTCGGCGAACGGCAAGGAGGACTGTCGGCGGCGATCTCTCTCTCTCTCTCTCTTCGCTATTCTCTCTTCTTCTTTTTTACTTTTGGGCTTTTGATTTTACTGATGGGTGGGTTCCACCCATCCAGTTGTGTTACTGATGGATGGGTCCCACCTGTCAGCTTGTTTTTTTTCATTTATTTCAAATTTCAAATTTGAGGGTATTTTTGTCCAAAACTAGTAAAAAGTGACGAAAACAATAAAAAATAAACTAGTGGCTGAAAACAATAAACCCATAAATTTTGTGGCTGTTTTTGAACTCACCCCTATATATATATATATATATATATATAAGAGGAAATTGCAAGAAACAACCAAAAAATTTATGGAGTGATTGTTTTCAGCCAAAAATTTATTTTTTATTGTTTTCATCATCTTTAGCCTTGAATTGCCAAAACTGCCCTCATCTTTGTTTTACTTGGACCAAAATTTCCCTCCAAATTTCCCTCCCAAAATTTTCACCTGATGTATGCCTTTTATGTTTGCTGTATCAGATTTTATGTTTAAAAATCTGATATGCTCTCTCTCTCTCTCTCTCTCTCTCTCTCTCTCTCTCTTCCCTTCCCTTCCCTTCCCTTCTCTCTCTCTCTCTCTCTCTCTCTCTCTCTCTCTCTAAAAACGAGATCTGCGACCTACAGTTCGTCTCCTCCATTTCCTCAACCTCCATTTTGTCTCTTCCACACCATTTCGGTTCTTCCACCGAAACTGAAACCCATTTCGTCGATATCGTTTTGTGCTATCTTGTCTCTCTTGAAGTAGATTTGGAGCCGAACAACCTTCTAGAATGTATGTATCCCCTTCCCAGTTGTTTATTTACAATTATATGTTGTTTGATATGAAGATTAAGATAGTGGATTCGATTTTTTGTGGAACCCGAAATTTTTTATTTTCTGGAACGAAGTTACATGCCAGTTTGGTTTAATGTTACATGCCAGTTTGTTTTAATAGTACATGCCAGTTTGTTTTAAAATTACATGCCAGTTTATTTCTAACTTACATGTGATTTTGTAATTTTGATTCATAATGTTATGTTGTTTGATATTAAGATTAAGATAGTGGATTCGATTTTTTGTGAAACCCAGATATTTTTATTTTCTAGACCAAAGTTACATGCCAGTTTGGTTTAATGTTACATGCCTGTTTATTTTAATGTTACATGCCAGTTTTTTTTTAAGTTACATGCCAGTTTATTTCTAAATTATATGTGATTTTGTAATTTTGATTCATAGTGAAATGAATCTCCTGTTGTTTTTTTACAATTATATGTTGTTTGATATGAAGATTAAGATAGTTAAATTATGATGATTTAAATTGATGGGTATGTGTAATTGCTCCGATACAGGGGAGAAACAGCCAATGAAATGGGCGATGAGGTTGAGAGTGGAATTGTATTTGTTTGATAAGGTAAAAGTAGTTATTTTGTCGGAAATTTTTGTTTGTTCATTGAACCAATTTAATGTTCTTGCGACTAATTTTGAACCATCTTGTTGACAGGAGGTTAATCCAAGGCTCTCTTGCTTTCGCATGATGAAAAATAGCAGGGACGGCAAAAGTTACAATACTAACTTGGCCTTCACCCCTCCAGAGTACTTGAGAACCGGTAGGTCCAGGATTATAACACTAACATTATAGTAATCTCTCAATTTAGATTCAATGTTCTAGTTATAGTTATAATTAGGATCATAGACTATTGTGAATGATCACAGTGCTATTAACTAGGATCATAGACTCTTCAATATTTTTAAGGGAAAGCTGATGAAAGGAAAAGAAAGTAATTTTTTGGGTTTACATTTTTAATGTTAGTGTCGGTTGCTGAGAATTGTATTTGTGTCTCATTTGTGTTTAGTTGATTGATGTTTTTTTTTCCTTGGCTATTGTGGCAGTGGTTGATTGATATGTATATCGGCAACCTTAATTAGTTGAGCTTTACAATGCTTAGATTTGTCTCTCAGTTTATCATCAAATTGCAATTATTTGTTTAATGATATCTCAAATTTGTTTGTTTGAGGTTTGTTGTGATTTTGAGAATAAAACTAATACAGAATACACATAATATGTTCAGTTAAGGTAAAAACTAGTTGTTAATGATTGTTCCTCTTTGTGTACATAGAGAAAAAAAAAAACAGTTAATCTGATTTGCAAATAATGATTAATAAATTAAACTCTTAATTTTGTGACATTTAGATACTAGGGTTTATGTTGCCGAGTGTGTGTTTATATTCAAAGTGTTCAACTCTCTGCTAATTTCTCTGCTAATTGGTCGCTAGTTGTCTGTGACTTTTGTAATGCGCAGGTTAGAAGACCAAGAAAAAAGAGATTCGCGGGCTGGAAGACCAAGAAAAAAGAGAATGTGTCTATTGTATATATATACCTCCAGAAATTGTAATAGACTGGCTCACTAGATTGGCATATAGATTCCATGTTAGCCAATTCTAATTTGAATTAGAATTCTTGTAATTCCTTTTTGGTTAAATAAAGTTCATTTTACTTTTGACAAAAGAGAATGTGTCTATTGTACCTACCTCCAGAAATTGTAATAGACTGGCTCACTAAATTGGCATATAGATTTCCTTTTTGGAACTTTTAATTACGTTTGAATTATAAGTTCAGTTGTATTCCAAGTTTAATGACAATGATTTTTAAAGTGACATGTCAATTAATTTTAAAATTATGTCAAAAGATTTCCAAGTTACATGTCAATCGTATGTCTAGTTACATGCCAAATGATTTCAAGTTACATGTCACTTGTAATCCAAATTACATGCTACTTGACTTTTCAAGTTACATGCCAATTGATTTCTAAGTTACATACTAGTTTAATTTCAAATCAATTGCTAGTTTATTCCGAGTTACATGCCAAGTGCATTCCAAGTTACATGTCCGTTATATTCTGAGTTGCCAATTGATTTTTAAATTACATGTCAATTGTATTCCGAGTAACATGCCGAGGGTCTGTTGACAAGTTATATGCCAGTTTGGTTCTGAAGTTACATGCCAGTTTATTCTGAAGTTACATGCCAAGCCATACTTGTTTCCCTACTTGAAAGACACTCAGTTAAAAGATGAAATTCCAGTATTGTTACATGCTAGGGTCTATTGACAAGTTACATGCCAGTTTGTTCTGAAGTTACATGCCAGGTTATTTTGAAGTTACATGCCAGTCCATACTTGTTTCCTTACTTGAAAGACACTCAGTTAAAAGATGAAATTCCAATATTGTTACATGCCAGGGTTTGTTGACAAGTTACATGCCAGTTGGTTCTTAAGTTACATACCAGTTGATTTTGAAGTTACATGCCCTTAATTATAGTATGCGTTCGTGGTGGATTTTTTGAAGTTAATTACAGTTTATTTTGAAGTTACATGCCCTTAATTACATACAATACACGTTTTATTGAAGTTACATGCCAGTTTATTTTGAAGTTACATGCGGAGAAACTTTACAATGTCTGGGAGGCCATTCAAATTACAGTACACATTCGTGGTGGATTTTTTTAATCCAGTCATCCTTTGGTTTTATGAGGAAATCCTCATAATAGATATTTTCCATCTACAAAATCACAAAAAATAACACATTAGTGTCTATGAAAGTTACATGCCAACACAACAGAAAACTTACATGCCAGTACAAAAAAGATACATGACAATACAAGTAAGTTACATGCCAACATTAAAAGGAATAAAATTCACATTTACACATTTAGACATCTGCTTCACATTGAAGCTGACTTTGAGGAACAATTTCGTGACAAGGAAAACAAATCATACAGATAATGAATTATTTTGAAGCATAAAACACTACATCAAGGAACCCAGTTGAAAAATATTAAAATTTAGATAAAATTTGGAGCTATATGATTAACACAAGTTGGCTGCTAAAATTTTCAACAAGAGAAATCTCTGAATTTAGTTTTCGTCTTTTGACAGGGACAAAGATCAACCCATATATAAACTTTCTCTACCCAAGTTTATACATCTTAAATTAACTTCATACTTCCCGAGGTTCTTCAAAACAAAAACTGAACACTCCAGTAAACACAGGGAATTGTAATTGTAAACAAGAAAAAAGCAAACCAAACAAAACATAGCTTTCTTGACATAGCTTTCTAGGCTAGGAAAATAAAGCCAATTACAGATTCAAACATAAATCTTCAAATTAGGACAACAGGATTACTAAAATGAACTGGTTGACAGTGGACACTTTAGTGGAGGTTATCAAATTTCTTCAAACAGAAACAACAAAATATGTTAAAGAAAAGAAACAAAATTTACTTCGAATAAGAAAGTTCCATTTTCTACGTATCAAGAGAAACAAAGATATTCAGAGAATGAACCTAATTCGACTATTCAACTCTCTTTAGCTAAGATTCTCCTATTTTCATGAGAAAATTTTGTTATATTTTAAGAAAAAAGCAGGTCAATTCGAAAGTTTTCTTTCTTTTCTCTTCTTCTTCCCCACCATTTCTTAGCAACCAAACAAAGAGTTAACACAATCGAATTACAAAAAAGAATCTAACAAAATGATCATCGATTTAAGAAAAAATCAAACAAAATTGTAATCAATCAAAATACATTAATTTATTCAATTGCAATTTGTTATCTAGAAGCAGACCTTCGCTTTCTCTCAGCAAAAGAAGCAGCTAACTCCGGATCAGTAGGCAGTAAAGGCAAAACAGAGTACTTGATAGGATCTTCATCCTCACTACAACTCTCGTTTTCGGTCTTGCAAGCTGTCTTCCACTGCCGCTCCACCACCGGAAACCTCCTAATAAAATTTTTTTTTAAAAAAAAATCGAAATCAATTTCCAGTGAGTGACGTTTTGATGCAGAGAAAAAAAAAATAAAAAAAATCAAAAGAACAAGTAATTATGTAATCGGCTTAGCTGAAATTCACGATTAATTAAAGGATGCAATTAACAAAATACACTATGTAACAAGATCCAGAAAAGAGGAGAGATGATGATGATGATACCGGGAGAAAACGACGGCGTCGAGGCTGTTGAGGATCCAGAGTGCTCTAATGCTGCAACCACCAGGCATGGCTTTTTCTTCTTCGTCTGGTGTTGTGTTTTGTTATTTGTCAGTGCAAAACAGAAACGAAGATGCTTCACAAAAATGGTGGGTTTAAACAGATAACTTGTTTACATACCCTGGGTTTTGTAGTTGAAAACAGAACCGGGTTGGCGGGTCGGTCGGCGGAGGGCCAGCAGCACCGAGGACGGCGAGCGGCGAGCAGCACCGAGGACGGCGAGCGGCGATCTGGATCGACGGCGAGCGGCGATCTGGATCTGTGGTCTCGATCTGGGGGACGGACGGCGAGCGGCGATCTGTTTTGGGCGACGGACGGCGACCGGCGATCTGTTCTGGGCGACGGACGGCGACCGGGATCTCGATCGACCTCTCTCTCTCTTCCCTTCTCTCTCTTCCCTTCTCTCTCTTTTTTTTTACTTTTGATCGTTTGGTTTTACTGATGGTGGGTTCCACCCTAACAATCAATTTACTGATGGGTGGGTCCCACCCTCTCAGCTTATTTTCCTTTTTTTTTGAATTTCAAATTGTAAGGGTATTTTTGTCCAGAAATGGTAAAATGTGACGAAAACAATAAAAAATAAACTAGTGGCTGAAAACAATAAACCCATAAATTTTGTGGCTGTTTTTGAACTCACCCCTATATATATATATATATACCCAAAATATTAATACAGAATGTGAACTCTTTTGAGCTAAAATTTTATTGGATTCAATTTAAAAAGGGTCGTAGTGAAATCCACTATTTTATTTTTAGTGACATTGAGTGAAAGAATAATTTTATAAAAAAAAATTCTAAGTTTTTTTTTTTTAAAACATAATAATTTCATAGAAAACAGGAGAAGAAAAGAATATTTTTATTGTTTTAGTTTTTAAAATTATTTTCTTATAAATATTCTATCTGAAGAATATCATTGTTATAAGTATTATTAATTTAATTAAAACCCCAGTAAAACAGGTTTTCTTAAAATATGTTTTATCTTTTAATTGTGAAGAAACGGAAAAAAAAAATCAGATTACAAATTATCAGAGAGGGCTAAAAGGCTTTAAGCAATAAACAAAACAAAAACAAAAACAAAAATAGAAGTAAATCAGGAATCTCAATTCATCATTTGATCAATTTTCAACACATTATTTTTCCACGAATAGTTGATACAATTCAAATTTCTAAAAAGAACCCAGAATTAATGGATATGAAACTTGTAAAACTATACAAGAATTAGTTGTCGACATGAAAAGACTTGCGATATTTGTAAGCAACATAGGCTCCAACACTGACCACCACCACCACAGCAGCCAATGCCCCCAGTTTCAGAGCCCTTTTTCCACCCATTTGGGTCCATGTAAAAACGTTACGTTTCAACCGAAACAAGTTTTCACTTGTCCTGCCCATCCCCACTGCACCGCTCACTTTCTCTTCAAGTTTCTCTTCAAGTTTTTTTGGTTTTTGATTATCAGGTTGATTTTGTGTCCTTGTCGTGTTTGAAAGACTACTTACTTTTGGCATTGTTATGTAAAGAACACCGCCGGTGAGCTTTGCTCGGATTTCGGTGCGTTTGCAGTCTTCGGAAACCTTGATTTCTTTGCGAAATTTTAACCCTTTGGTTTGGTCCACCGGACACTCTCCGGTGACCACCAGGATCCCCAAATTGTTCAATTGCACCCTCAGTTGTTCTTTCTTGAAACCTGCCGAAAAAAACAAATAATCAAAACAATAATATAACTTAATAATTCTCTGGTCAGTGAAGTCCTGAAAAATAAATTCAAGATTGTCATTTTGTATGTTACAAAGCTTTGTAAAGTAAGTAAAATAAAAGCTTTTTGTTTAGCTTTGTAACATTTTGTAACGTTACAAATTCTGAAAATAAAATAGAAATGCAGGACCGTTCTAACCAGAAAATGATTCAATAAAACTAAAGATTCAATAAAACTAAAGCTTGTTTCCAATTATGGATCGGAAAAAAAAAAATCGTCTATATGAGAAATATTCTAAGGTACAAACCTTGAAGATGGATCTCAAGAATGTCGTTAGCTTCGTCTTTTCGCCATTTGCAGTAGGGTTCGATCTCTTCGTAAGAGCGCTTGGCATCATTCTTGGCTTCCATTGATGATGTGTAGCTTAGACTTGGAAGGAAAATTAACAATGTAGAAATTAATAAATTCTTAATTGAATGATGTGTTTTCTCTATTTCCTTGCATAGCTTTTATAATGTAGAAAAAGAGTTTGATAATAGAAGGTGGTGCATGGCAGAGGAGGTTTCTTTTGGACTTTGAAAGGGAATTATTCTTTTTTGAAATCAAAGGATTTTGAGTTGGTTTGTGTCTTGGGATAATCTTTTCTTCACTTTCTCCTCCTGCGTAGGTCACACAATATTCCTGCTTTAATTTCATTATTCATAGCTTTTCTTTTTTTCCTAGGGATATATTATGTCTTTTTATGAGTAATTTTTATATCTTCATAAAATCCATCCTTTGTTTCTATATATAGTACTATTGCATCTCCGGTCTCCCGGCCCACACATTTGTGGTAAGGGGTTTGAGTCCCACTATACGTATTTTAAAGCATGTGAAGGGACTTTTCTCCTTGATATTGTGGGAGCTACACATGTACCATTAGATCTTGATAAGTTTCAGTATACCTCTGACCCGTATATAGTTTTTCCTTCTTTACTCTGTATACCTGAAGAATGTTATCATTTAGAGTGTATTTAGTTTGGATTTTCGAAAGGCTTATAAGTCTCGAAGTGTTGTTGGCTTATTTCAAGTGTCAATTGACAAGCATGCTCATGCTAATGGGGTCAAATTAATTAAAGATGTCAAAATCATGGTAATGACCGAAAAATAATCATCTTCTTAGCTGGAAAATACGGTTTTTTTTTTTTTGGTGAAATAACTTGCATCCTTGAATTAATTGCATGTTGCTGAAATAATAGTTTGCCATTAATTTAATCAATATACATTCCCGAATCATATGCCCTTTTGAAGTGTGTTTTGGAGTGTTTACCAAAAGTAACTTTAAATTTAAAAAAAATGGTAATGTAAAAATGGCTTGCATCACAAAAAATATTAACGTGTCAAGAATGTTAGGAGAATTGCTTCATAGGTGGCATTAAAATATAGTTGATAGACATCTAAAAGAAAATCTGTCTCCAATACTACTATTGAAAATAGGGTTAATTGTATTAACTTACCCTTACTTTATTAGATATAGCAAGATTTCAAAAAGATATCCTAAATTAACATAAACATCCCTTATCATCAAGTCAATCTATTAACTTTAACGGTTGACTAACCTTAACCTATGGAAAACCAAATATACCCTTGCCACATCATCCCATACAAAAAATATTTTTAATTAAAATTTGATAAATTAAAATTAAAATAATAATAATAATATATCGGCCGTCTACGGAAACTTTCTCAATTCGTGGAGGAGCCTCCTCTACAAACAGCATATGAGGTCGATCTCCAAGTAAGAGAAAATATCTTCTGGTAACTAGGAGATCATCAAAGATCTATTGTTTCATACTCCATCGCCGATAGATTATTTTGTTTTTTTTTTAAATATTTGATTTTTCAATTTTAATTAAAAAAAATATTTTATGTTTGAGATGATATGGCAAGGGTATATTTAGCTTTCCAAGAGTCAAATTTAGTCAACCGTTAAAGTTAACGGATTGACTTGATGATAAGGGGTGTTTGTGTTAATTTAAGGTATCTTTTTGAAATCTTGCTATATCCAATAAAGTAAGGGTAAGTTAGTGCAATTAACCCTTGAAAATACAATTTATTAATGACTTATCTAGTTATTTTATTATTTTATTTTATTTTCAACCAAACACATTCTTAATAGTTTTTTAATATTTATCTTTAATGTTGAGTCATTCTACAAAATAGTTGTTCAACAGAGCATCTGAAAGTAGACATTCATGTTGGCAGTGTATATTTTATTTTCAATCAAACATGAAAACAGATAAAAATATTTTAACTCTTATTATAAAAAGAAAAAGACTCTAGGACTACTTTTGAAGAAATATTTAATAGATGTTAGTATGGAATTAAAATTACTTTGGTAATTAAAACTTTTTTTAAATGATAATATAACAGAAATATTTGGAGAAAGTATTGCAGCCCTTAAAGGCCACGAATTTGGATCATCTGCTAATCTGATCTTTTTCCTAACCTCACCAAATCTCATGACACATAAGCATTGCAATAAATGAGTGGTTGAGATGTGATTGGTTTTCACAACCATTTTACCAACAACCAATCACATGCTTTAAAAATGTCAGGAAAAAGATCAGATTAGTAGAAGATCCAAAGCCACATGTTCCCATCACAGTTTTATCAAGAAATAGAAAGAATTGAAGACGGAAAAGGTTGATTTAAGTCTCACTAATATAATTTCATCTCACTACAATACAGCTGATTAATTAACTATTAAACTGTACACTAATTAAGGTAAAACAAAACTAAGTAAAAGTGTAGTTAAATTAAACCCAATAATATATTTTGGGTCCTCTGGTCAAATTTCAGGATTGTTCTTTTGTAATCTATAATGTTACAAAAGAACAGTCTTGAAATATATTTTTTTTTCTCGGGGTAGTCTCAGAAGATTATTATACATATTTTTACACACCTATATATGAAATTAATTATGAAGAGATGGTCTTGGCTGTAGTTGTTTTTGAGGCCAAATCAACAAGAAAGTCTCTGTAATCACCGGAAGGAATGCTCTCAGAAATTGCTTTTCTCAGTTCCATCCCATATTTTCTTCTAAAAATCTTTTGAATCTCATCCATGTCTACCTCTGCTCTGCTCACTATCACTCTTGCCACCAAACTACCTTTATTCACTGTCTTCCCCTTGATGCTTGCATACAATGTCTGCTACCGTACCATTGAATTTTGATTCAAGAAAAGCACTTGTCAATTACTTCTCCAGGAGAAAAATTGCAAGTAAAATAATTCTAACATAAAAAGTGATTGTGTGAAAAGCATGCACATATGAAATTTCTTTGAGAATCACTCTAAGTATCTTTTTACAAGGAAATTGATATTTCATTTGTTTCATGGGCTTGGCATGTAGGTAGAATAAATACACAAATACATGTTAATCTGATATCAATATATCACGTTAGTTACCACTAGACCTCTAAAAACTTAAACCTATAGAAAATAATCAAGTAAGCGCTCTAATATTAATCACCTTAATTAATTATAAAATCGAACATGACAATAGTGAGAGTTCTAGTTCAATCCACTTATTCAAGTCATAGATAGATAGATAGAAAGATAGATGAATAGACAGATTGATTTACTTACCTTTGCATAATAGTTGGGTGGATTTAGAATGCATTTTACAACCATCTTCAGTGCATCTTCAAAAGCTGTGGAGTTTCCTCTCTTAAGAGACTGAAATTTTTTCAAGTAATTATTAACAAATTAAGAAACCTTTAAATTATCTCATGAGTTCAATCTAATAAGTGTAGAAAACTTTTTGAATTACAATCAAGTATATGTGAAGCTTGCAACATCAATATTAATTACCTTTGTGTAATCATGTCCATAAATGTGCTTGTAGCAAGAAAAGGTCAGCTTCAGCTGTGAAATGGTTCTTTTACTGAAAATCTCAAGCACAACAGCTTCTTCAATGGCTCCTGAGCTTCCCTCCCCTGTTTCAAAAAGCCTCCTAGCATCACACTTTGCAATATGTTGGCTTACATCTGCTTGGTGTGCCTTGTGTGATGTTGAAATAGCCACTAGAATCTGTTACATTATACCAACCTTAATTTTCTCTCAATCCCCATTAAAATTGTAAAGCAAAAATCAAAATCTTGGAATGTGTTGAACATCTATGCTAAACGAGTTTCGATTCTTTAATGGTCCATTTTAGAACTCTTCTTCATTAACTAATTAATTCAAAATTGAATGTTGAATCTTGGAATGTGTTGCATTACCTTTTGGAAGGGGTGAGGAGGCTCAATTCTGACAATATCTTGGTCCAGTTGCCTTCCATAATTTTTCTGATAAGCTTGTTTGATGAGTGCAATATGGCTTGATTTCCTCCCCACAAAAATCTCTACAAGTGCTTTGAAATTGGTATCTCCTTGTTCAAGTGCTTCTCTAGCCACAGCAGCGTCACGCTCGTGTGAGCCGCCAAGCATCCACATAGACAAGCTTGCACTACTTGTTTTCATAGAAACCCCACCAGTAGTCATATTGCTGCACAAAATTCAACAATTGATCTTCCACCACCACACTACACATTTGTTTGCTATATAAGCCTCTATAACTCTCAACTTGCCTGGTTCGAAAACTCGAATTTATCAATTTATACAATCCTTCAAATAACAATATGAATCCATTTACTATATAATTAGTATGTATGTATATGCAGAAGTCATGACTTGTGAGCTAAGGAAGGGACATTCTGCTTTTCTTTTCTTTTCTTTTTTTCTCTGAGCTGAGTTTGGAGTGACACTATAAAAGTGATGGTGGGATTCAAAGGTGTGAAGCACCAAAAAGTGAAAAGGTAGTGTAAATATATGCATGTTGATTGTTGCCATGTGAATATTTTGTTTGGTAGCAAAGATATTATGGTTTTCCTGGTAGATCATGAGTATTCTTCTACCAACTTTTCAATGCCTCCTTTTTTTTTTTTTTTTTTTTTTTTTTGGAAAAGTTTCAATGCCTCCTTCTCCCAACAACACTTTTTTACCCATTAGCTCTATTAATTATTTTAAATTTTTTCCTTTAAAAGGAAAGAAAGTTACAATTATAAATTAATTTCTTACCTAATTTAGTTTAATTGAGTTGGTTGTAAGACATTTGGATTTTGATGGGGACTTGCATGATAGTTAAGTGGATGACGTTACAATAACATGTACATAAAGTTTGTGTTTTTGTGTATTTTTTTTTTCTTGGAAATCAAGAATCTGTTGAAAATTTTGAACGTTCAAATTTTAAAAAATTTGAAGTTTTCAATTAAGTGTATCCAAACTAGTCAAATCAATTTAACTAAAAATTTGAAGTTCTTAAAAGTGAAATTTAGAATTTTAAGTTTTCAATTCATTTCATTGTATTCGATCTGGTCAATTCAATTCCAACTAATCAATTTTGATGGTTTGGAATGTTTTCATTGAATCCATCTTAAAAAATCAACTTGAACAGTCTAAAAAATATTCAACTTTTGTTTTCCATTCTTAATAAGGTCAATTTCAAAATCCATTTAAAATTGCATTGTATTGGGTTGAATCTTAATTTTTTTTTTTATTATTAATTTTTTTTTTTACGGTATCTATTTATCCACCTATCTAGATCAGGTATTTTTTTTTTTTTTTGAAACTTTTACCAGTAGTAGGATTCGAGCCGTTAGTTTGGAAGTCATTTGCTCAAACCTCAAGCTCGTCCATTTACCAACTGAGCCCGAATCTTTATCTATTTAAAATGAAACTAAATCAAGTTAGGATGAATTCCAATTTAAGATAATTTTAATTTGCTCAAGATTTTGACAAAACTCATTGTTTTGAACATTAGTATATATCCCTTAATTTTGTACAAAACTTAGATGAGTTATATCAAAATTGGACCTTCAATGTGATGTATTAATGAAAGTTTAGTGGGGACTAGGGAGGTTGTGTTTTGCATATTGAGTGGAAATATAGGATTCAAATCAGCTGTCCAAAAATAGTGTTCTAATTTGTGTCTAATCAATCAAATTGGGATATGTGTCTACATTTGTGGAAGAAATTGAAAAAAAATATAATTAATCATAAACAAATGTCTCAATTTGGTTTATTAGACACAAATTGGGACATCATTTTTGGACAGCTAATTTGAGTCCAGAAATATCCACATGGTTTGAAATTTGTACCATATTTTGCAAGTGATTGTTTGCCAATTGCAATCCACATGGGATCAATTTCACCATAAGTAGTAGGTAAGTGATGGGCTGGACTGCAAGCAAGTGGAACTTATTACCCCAATTGGACTTGGGTTCTTCAATGTCGGTAAATACTCTCTAACTTTTTCAAGCATACCACCTTTCATATGTTGAAAATTGAAAAGAAAAAAAAAAGATGTGTTTGTCATTGTTTTTAAATTATATTTTGAAATAAAAAATGTAAGTTAAAAAAATATATTAAATATGTACAGTTAGTTTTTTAACATTTGTTAAAGGGAAAACTGCACAAACTCTTCCCATGGAGAAGATCTCCTTGCTCCTTCGACGGTTGAGGCCTTGAGGGGACTCCGGCCCGCTTCTGTAATTGTTTTTATTTTTTAAGCGGCGATTTTTAAAAGTTTTGGGTCCATTTTATAGTTTTATTTTAGTATATTGGTAATTTTAAAAGTGGTGCTATTTGGCTATTGGCACCCGTCTATAGATCTATTTATGTCCCACTTTTTAAATTATTTAGTATTTTTTTTCTTTTATCAAAATTACTTAAGGACATAGATAATTATTTTTTTCAAAAAAAAAAAATCTTCTATAAAGTAAATCTAATAAAACCCTACTTTTCTTTTCAAAAAATTAAAAATTAAAATCATAATAATAAACCCCACGTTCACCGTTCACTGGTAATTTATTTTCTTGAAAAATAAAATTTACTCTTAAACCCTAAAATTTATTTCTTACACACATAAAAAATATTATGGAAAAGTCTGAGAATTATATAAAAAAAACTGGAAGAATTGTTTGAGAAAGTATCAAGCATGTGGAAGAATTGTTTGAGAATTATATCAAGCATCTACAAACGAAAACAGCACCACACACACTGACAACAACCAAAACAATGAAATCGCACCAAGAATCGCAACCAAGAAAACCTAATCCAATCGGCTATAGAAACAAAACAAAAACTGCATACAAGAAGGATGGTTTCACCGTAAACTGTATAGAGAGATCAAAGATGGGGTGTCTTTTTATTTTTATTTATTTTTTATTTTATTTTTTAAAAAAAGAAATGGGGTGTATTAAGTTTGAAAAATAAGTAAAATGATAGTTCTGGAAATAAATCAAAAAAAATGAATAGAAACATTTAATTTTATATAATTAAATCAATATTTAAAAAAGTTGAGCATAAATACGTTAGTAGAGGCCAGGGTGCCAATAGCACCACTCTTTTCATAAATTTCTATGATTTTAATTATTAATTATGGTTTAAAATAATTTTTTAACCTTGGATCAATTAGCCAACGGTTAGTCAACGGATTCTATAGGATGTTTGTGTAACTATGGCAAAAGTTGTCGATGTGTGCAATATTGCCTAAACTCTGGACAACTTCGTGTAATTTTTCCTTTGTTAAAAATAGTTACTTGTGCAGCCCCTCTTCAATTACGTAGTGTACACTTTCCTTTTTCCATGTAAATCTCCCATGGCATGTGTGGAGAGACCTTGTCTAGTAAGAATAAATATATGGGTTCAAGTCACACCATAACATGTGTAGGTACAGGGCGATGGGAGGGTGGGATGGTGGCATAGTGTCTCTAAAAAAAATAAAAATAAAAAACTCTATAATTCATATTTAAAAATTACAAAATTGTTACAAACTTTTGATTTTTTTTTTAACTAAATTTTTTGTTTTTATATTCGGGTCCCTCCAAACTTGAATTTCAGGCTCCGCTCCTGTGTATAGAGATATTTCCCCTATCCGGTGAGAGTAGATATTTAGACCATATATATAGTGTTTGATTTCACAATCTATCAACACATAGGAGACCTTTTTCTTAACCAAAAAGAGTATATATTTGAACTGCACATGTACTGCAACCTCTAATCCGATCGATGTCATTTAAAAAAAGGGGTAATTACCCTAATAGCCATCAACTTTTGCCACCACTATCAAAATGGCCACCAAATGGAGAAATGGATGGAAAATGGCCATTTTTGGCAAACATTGTTACACTAATGGCCATTCCATCCAATTCCATCCAATAAGTGGCATTTTGGTAAATATGAGGATAACATTAATTTATTTTAGATAATTTTTGGAAATCAATTTTTTCTTTTGTTTTTTGAAACAAATAATTATATTTAGTGTGTACATATACATATAGCATATCTCAAACATATATATATATATATATATATATATATGTATATATATACATATATATTTCTTTTCAACTTATCTCAAATATATTTTTTAGAATTTTTAAATTTTGTAACCTTAATCTTTTCAAAAAAGAATATATATATATATATATATATATATATATATATATATATATATATATATATATCTTTTCAACTTATCTCAAATATGTTTTTTAGAATTTTTTAATTTTATAGCCTTAATCTTCTCAAAAAAGAAATACACACACACACACACACATATATATATATATATATATATATATGTTTGAGATATGCTATACGTATATACACACTAAATATAATTATTTGTTTCAAAAAACAAAAGAAAAAATTGATTTCCAAAAAACATCTAAAATAAATTAATGTCATCCTCTTATTTACCAAAATGCCATTCATTGGATGGAATTGGATGGAAATTGATGGAAATGGATGGAATGGCCATTAGTGTAACAATGTTTGCCAAAAATGGTCATTTTCCATCCATTTCCCCATTTGGTGGCCATTTTGATAGTTGTGGCAAAAGTTGATGGCCACTAGGGTAATTACCCCTTAAAAAAAAAAAAATGTTATCTAAATTTTGTAACAATGTTTGACATCTATTTTTAATTACTATATAAAAAGTTGCTTGTGAGTTGTAGGAATTACATATCCACAAGAGTTTCTTTAATGAAACTTCCTATCTAAAGAAAAAGATCTGATTCACATGCATGGGAATGGGAGTAAGGATGGGCGTGGGACCCATTGGGGCAGGGGAGGGTCCCCCACCCCACCTCCAAAAAAAAGTTATATAAATTCGATAACAAACTATATATAAAAAGTTGCTTGAGAGTTTGACTTAAAAGGAAGTACAAATCCATAACAGTCTCTTTAACGAAACTTCATTTCAAAAGAAAAAGATCTGATTTACATGCATCATGCGTGGGAGTAGGAATGGGCCTCCCACCCCCATTCCTCTCCTCCTCCCAAAAAAAAAAAAAAAAAACCCTATTTCTTTCATTTCTTTTCATCCCAAATTCTCAATTCTCATTATGAATCTCTATTTTGATTCTATTAATATATTAATTTTTTTAAAAAAATAACTTTAAATATAAAATAAAAATAAAAATTTTATATATATATATATATATATATATATTGAGGAAATGGGGGAATGGAGGTGAGGGAGAGTTCCCCCACCATCTCCCCCATTTATAAAATGAAGGCCAAGTTTACCCCTACCTCCACTCCAAAAACCCATATATAGACAAAATTTACCCTCAAAATCCCATGGGGCCCGTGGGGGTGGGGCTCTAGGCAGGAAAATGTATAGAACCATGCATACCCTGTATTTCATCCATTAAGATGACGAAAAAAAGTTAATCCAACAGCTGAAAAAATAACTACATTAAAATACTACTAAAAGTCTAAAACAAGCAACCGATATAACTGGTTGCTTTACTAAAAGCAAATACATATTATTATATATATCTTTATCTCTCAACTCTCGTCTCAGACTCACACCGGCACACCGCCCAACCCAATTTTCTTTTAATTTATCTCAAAGAAAAAAAAAGTAGTTTATCTTATTAAATTACTAATTTTTATACGTATTATGGTAACTTAATTTGGAAATATTTGTAACAGTAAAAATTTATTTAAGCTTTAAAATACAGTAATTTTCTATATAAAAAATAGTAATTTGTTTAATAATCCAGTAAATAAATACTATAATTTTTTTTATTGAGTACTACTTTATCGGTGCCTTCAATGTCAAAGTAGTTCCTAAAATTTAAAAGTTATTCCCTTTATTAATATTAAGTGATTTACAAGAACAACTTCAACATTGGTTAGAATCACCAATGTTGGAGTGGTTCCCAACAAATAATTATTCAATTGAACAACTTTGACGTTGAAATCAACGTCAAAGTGGTATCCAAAATGTAAAAGTTGTTCCTTTTATTGACGTTGAATAGTTCCTAGAAACAACTCCTATGTTGGTTATCTAAAGTTGTTCCCACCAATGTTAAAGTTGTTCCTAACGATTACTTATTATCGAGAACAAGTTTAACGTTGACTTCAACGTTAAAGTTGTTCTCACGATCTCAAAGTTGTTTTGTTTGTCTTACGTTGACTTGTTTCGGGAACAACACCAACGTTGTTTGGAACGCTAAAGCCGTTTCCAGCAACGTTGAAGTGGTTCCCAACGATTAGTTATTCCCGGGAACAACTTTGACGTTGAAGTCAACATCAAAGAGGTTCTCGAAATTTAAAAAGTTTTTCCCTTTGTTGACATTGAGTGATTCCTGAGAACAACTCCTGCATTGGTTAGCATGTTAAAGTTGTTCCCGCCAACATTGAAGTTGTACCCAACGATTACTTGTTCCCGAGAACAGGTTTAACGTTGACTTCAACGTTAAAGTTGTTCTCACGATGTCAAAGTTGTTTCCTTTGTTTTACATTGACTTGTTTCGGGAACAACTCCAACATTAATTGGAACGTTAAAGTTGTTTCCACCAACGTTGAAGTGGTTCCCAACAAATAGTTATTTCAAAGAACAACTTTGACGTTGAAGTCAACATCAAAGTGGTTCCTGAAATATAAAAGTTGTTCCCTTTGCTAACGTAAAATAGTTCCTGAGAACAACTTCAACGTTGATTAAAACGTTAAAGTGTTTCCCACCAACATTGAAGTTATTCCAAATGAGTAGTTTTTCCTGGAAACAACTTTGACGTTAACTTCCACATCAAACTTGTTCTACACAATTACAATTAATTAATTTTAAAAAAGTAATAATACATTTCATTATATTTAACTTGTCCAACTTTTTTTAAAACATTTTTTTAATACTTTTCGTTATTATTTTTACTTCCCAATCAAATATTTTTATATATATATTTTTTTTTACTATAAATTTTATTCCTATTTTTTATACTTAAATTAATATACACATTTCCAAAATGCTTCCAATTTATTATTATGTTACAAATAATTACTTATTTTCACATTTTGTTTTTCATTATATTATCCATGATAAATTTAATTATATTGCATATTAATATTATTCATTAATATTGTTCTACCAACATTTACAATTCTCTATACTTTAACTATAATAATAATATTTAATATTTAATATTTAATATTATTCATGATAATTTTCCATGAATTTATATATATATATATATATATATATATATATATATATATATATATATAAAGGAAAAGAAACAAAACAAAAGAATCCACAAAATATCATAAAACAAAGAACACAACCCCAAAAAACCCAAAGGCATACAGGCCAAACAAGAAAATCAAAGCTAGGAAAACTTGAAAGATTCTCTACCCATACGGTTATTACCAACTAACAAAGAACAGAATGAAGGAGTGGAAGACCAATTATCCATGATAAATTTAATTATATGTATATTGTAATAATATATTTACTTTACCTATATTTTAAAGGTAATTTTGTTTATATTTAAGTTTTCAATACATTTTTTTTACAACTTTTCTTTTTATTTATTAATTTGTTTTTTAACTTTAATTAATTCCATATATTTCATAAAATTGTACAGTATATGTATTCATAAGTCTTACAATTTTATATTATATAATTCATGATAAATAGTTACACTAAATATTAATATGGTGTTAATAATACTTTTAATTTTGTTAATATTATAAATGTAATTATATTAATTATAACTATCACTCTAATAAAATTTTCAACTTTCTCATATTTCCATCATAAATGTAATTACATTAATTATTAATGTAATGTTATTAATATATTCAAATTTTCTATATTATAAATGTAATTATATTATTCATTATTCTAATTTTTAAATCTAATTTAATTATTAATTAATATTAGTACAACTTTGGCTGCCAGTTGGTAGCTGATGTTAATTAATAATTACCATAATATCGACCATTTTCAAACCGGTTGATGCACTGATCCCAAATAACTTTGGCTGCCAGTTGGTACCCAATGTTAATTGTCCTGGGACCCACCATTTTCACGGTGGGTATACTAGCCAAGTATTTATGGTCATTCTGAAAAGAAAGCTAGGCCTCTCTAACTTTAAAAGTCAAAAAGGTGATTGCCTTCTTGATAGTATTATCTTTCTTGGTGTGTAACATGCTTCTACTTTTTATGGTTTTTTTTTTTTTTGTAATGCTACACGTCTTAACAAAACATCCTAAAAAAAGTACAATTCCATATGGCAGTACCCATGTGGCACACCTAAATAGGCTAAATATGTATAACATAGTACATATAGTAGATGTCACATGGGTACCACATAAGATTGTACATTTTTTTGAGATGTTTTGTTGGGATATATAGCATTTCCCTTTTTTTTATTTTTTTTTTCTCTCTTTTTAACTATACTAATAATAATTAAAAAAAAAAAAAAAAAAAACACAGTCCATTCATCTTGGTTTCATGGATTTTATTTAAATCATATATAAAAGAGCTCACTCACATATAAGATAGTGAGTCCCATAGCACAAGGGAGAGTGAGTATACTCCGCACATTTTGTATTTTAAGAGTAGATTGGACTCTTAACCCATCACTGATACAGAGGGGGCAATACACTGATACTCAATCAAAGAGTTGAGAATCGTCCTTATATAATTTTGATAAGAACACTCAACGAAAAATCAGAATATTAACTACTAATAAAAAGAAATTCCCCGGCTAATGAACAATTTCTATTAAACAGATGAATCGACTATTTTTTTCTACAGCTTCTACTTTTTTTTTAGGCAGAATCTAGAACTATATAAATAAAAAAGAAGACAACAAAGAGTAACATAGGTCAAACCAACCACAAAAACACCTGGAGCAAATCCCGAATCAGAAAAGTGGCACGCAAACCATATAAGAAAACAAAAACATTAAGAAAAACGAAAAAGACTCTGAACCCATACAGTAAACACAGATCTGAATGTCCTTATATAATTTTGACAAAGAAAAATCTGAATGTTTACTATTAATTGAGAATGATTTGATTGTCAATAGTCTTGCCACCAATCTCTCATTCAATCAAACAGCCATATTTGTATAAATTGATTGACCCATATTTGGAAGATATTAATTGTCTTTGATTGGATCTATCTAATTTAATTAAAATAATTTTTATAACCATTTGTATTTTTTTGAATTTTTTTTTTCACTTTTTAGAAATATATAAACTAATTGTCTTAATAAAGGATTATATATATATATATATATATTATAATGCTGATATTTTATAATCCACCTTTAGATTAAATTTAAATATTTAATTGATCTAATAGAAATCAACATAAAAATAAAATTTTAAAAATTTTAAAAAGAAAAGAAAAAAAGGCCACCTTGAATACATGAAAAACAGAAACAGATGGCAGTGGGACATACCCTGAACACTATGGTCAAGATTGGTGTTCCTTTTTAGAATTTGGTTGAAAAGGTTCGAACTTGTGTACTGCTTTTAGTTCTCTATGTTGAAATAATGTCAAATACCGATTGGCTCGGTGGTCGGAGACGTACGTTCTCCGTTAACCCATTGTAGTTCAAATCTTGAGACCTTATATATATTATCTGATCATTGTCTATAAAACCGTAATAAGTATAGGGGAGATCTCTCTCGGTGTTGGGAACCGACTTTTGATTATAAAATTAGATTTATAGACTGTAATTATAGTGTTTGATCTCACTATACAATCATTAAAACAAATAAATAAATTCTTCCTCAAGTCATGGGTTCGTTTGAGAAATTTTGATACCTGCAATTGATTGGAAAACAACAATAACAAAAGACAATACCATTACAGTCATACATTCTTGCTTTTTGTTTTTTAAAACATTATCACTGCACTGAAGAGTGAACCTTTCATGCGGACAACATGGGCATTGTCGATCTCTAAAAAATTAAGTTGTTTAAAGTTGTAAAAAGAAGACAATACAAGTTCACTTTTAGGTACCAACCACTCCCACTCTTGTGCTTAATCCACCATTAATTTGTTAAAATTATCATGAATTCCAGTTGCCAAATCTGAATGATCTGCAAAAACATTCTTAATCATAATAAACTATGCATAGCACGTGTAAAATTAACGTAAAAACCCTCTTAATCTTATCGCATTTATTTTCTCCAGACACGAAAGTTGTTAATTTATATATATAAAGGTCTCTTTCTCGTCATCCCCATCCTCATCCTCGTCCGCCATAGCAATCCAAGTTAGTTTTACGAGAGAAAGCGCGATCAGGATGAAGTTTGGGAAGGAATATGCCTCCCAAATGGTACCTGAATGGCAAGAAGCATACATGGATTATGATAATCTGAAGAAACTTTTGAAACAAATCATCCTACCTACTAAGCAAGGAAATCACAGGCAAACTACTACATCAGCCGCAGCGGCAGTAGGACGCGATGGCCTGAACCGTGCAGTAACACTTTACCGAGCTTTTAGTGGTTTAATACAAAGGCAGAATCATCAACCAATGAAGACCTCATCAATGAAGGACATTGAGAGCTCCATTGTTGTGAATTGTGTCAACAGAAACGGCTCTGAATGTTACGAGACAACGTTCCTCATGACCGCTGCAGAAGATGGAGGAGAAAGTGAGCAAATGTATTTCACAAGGCTTGATGATGAATTCAACAAAGTTGACAAGTTTTATAGGCTTAAAGTGAAGGAGGTGATGGATGAAGCTGAAACTCTAAGCAAGCAAATGGAAGCTTTGATCGCTTTTCGGATAAAAGCTCAGAAATTGCAAGAATTATTTATTGATTCAACTTCTGATAATCAGCCTGGAGCAAGCAATTGTAAGTACTTTTAGCCAAAAATTGTAATATTATATTCTGATTTCTAACAGCTTAAAGATTCTGATCATTAATTGGATTCGTAATCAGATGAATCAAGTGATGATCATGACAAGCAGATCAACTCTACAAACCAAAAACTTCAAGAACAGAGGCAGAAGAAGGTTCCACTAGATGTACTTAACCGTGTGAAGCTAAACAAATCCCTTGAGACTCCCTATTCAATCTTCAAAGGTTTTGTCAATGCTCCTAAGCATACAGAGGTCACTTTCAATAAGGAAAATCTAAAGGAAGTCGAAAAGAAACTCGAACATGCTTTTACCGAATTCTATCACAAGATTCGTCTTCTTAAGAACTATAGGTATATACCATATTTACATTCATATATGAATTGAAGGTTGAAATATTCTTAAATATGATTTGTGTATATTCATTGTTGTTGCTTGAATATGAAAAACAGCTACTTGAATATGCAAGCTTTTTCGAAAATCATGAAGAAATATGACAAGGTACCTCTCATACAACACAACTTATTTTTCAAACAAATAAAAGCTAAGATTAGACTAAATTTTTTCGTTTACTCGATCTTTATTTGCTGCAGATAACTTCAAGAAGAGCATCAGTTTCTTATATGAAAATGGTGGATAACTCCTATCTTGGCAGCTCTGATGAAGTAAGTCTTCTGTAATCTGTATAATTCATGAAGTAAAATAAGATTCTATCTTCTTTAAGCTACCTAAATTGGTGTCATTAATTGCAGCTAACTAAGCTTATGGGGAGAGTTGAAGATACATTCATCAAACATTTCTCGAATTCAAATCGCAGAAAAGGCATGAACATTTTAAGACCAAAGTCCAAAAGAGAAAGACATCGGATATCATTTTCCACCGGTAAGATTAATTTCCAATTAGCTAGTGGACAACTATAATGATCATGTTCTTGGTTTGGTTTTATTTCCCCGGAATCTGTTAATTTATTGAAAAAAAAATCGTTTAGGTCTCTTTGTTGGCTGCACGGCCGCGCTCATACTAGCCCTTATCTTCGTCATACATGCCCGCGATATTCTAAACACCGAAGGACAGAAACAATACATGGAAAACATGTTCCCTCTTTACAGGTAACATAATGTAGTATTTGGTTGACAGAAATGTGTTCAATCCCAGTTAACTTGTACATTTGTTTGATAAGTTCTGTGAAATTTACATTTATATATATATGTGCAGCTTCTTTGCATTCATTGTTATACACATGTTAATGTATGCTGGGAACATATACTACTGGAGGCGGTATCGGGTAAATTATCCATTCATTTTTGGTTTCAAACAAGGAACAGAGTTGGGTTACAGAGAAGTGCTTCTTGTGAGTTTTGGTCTTGGAACACTAGCTCTCACCAGTGTGCTCCTAAATCTGGACATGGAAATGGACCCCAAAACAAAAGATTTCAAAGCCATCACTGAGCTTCTTCCACTAGGCTTGCTTGTGGTAAATTTATTTCTTCTTTTTTTTTTCCTCAACATTACTTCCAAAAATTTGCACTAAAAATAATGTCTTTCTTTCTTTCTCTGCTATATATCTCTTGATCAGCTTGTGATTCTCATATTGATCTGCCCCTTCAACATCATATATCGATCGAGTCGATTCTTCTTCGTTGTCTGTTTGTTTCACTGCATCTGTGCTCCTCTCTACAAGGTATATATGATGAAACAATATTTAAATACGTACCCAAAAAAAATAAGAAAAAACTTGAAGGAATCTGTTAATATAATGATGCAAATTTCTCTCTACTGCAGGTGACACTCCAAGATTTCTACTTGGCTGATCAGTTAACTAGCCAGGTACTTGAGATACTGTAACGTTACATAGTCGTGGTCTTGAAATTTTGTTTTTTCAGGACCGACCTGACAAGAGAAGAATCTAATGAGCATACATATCACTTTTTTTGTTTTTTGGCAGGTTCAAGCCATTAGAAGCCTAGAGTTCTATATCTGCTACTATGGTTGGGGAGACTATAAACTCAGACAAAACAATTGCAAAACAAATGGTGTCTACAATACTTTCTATTTCGTTGTTGCTGTGATTCCGTACTGGTCTCGCTTCCTTCAGGTATTACATTTTAATGCACAGAATTGGATTGAATTGGACTGGATTGTTAATATGTTGACTTACCTTTGAATGTTTGGACTTTAGTGCCTTCGAAGACTCTACGAAGAAAAGGATCCGATGCAAGGATACAATGGGATGAAATATTTTGTGACAATCATTGCAATCAGCACAAGAACTGCATACAGTCTTTACCTGGGAATGGGGTGGAAAATCATAGCAGGGTTATTTTCAGTTATTGCAGCAATTTATGGTACTTATTGGGACCTTGTTGTGGACTAGGGACTTCTTCAACGCCAATCTAAGAACCGCTGGTTGAGAGACAAACTCCTTATACCTCACAAAACTGTTTATTTCGGGGCCATGGTAAGTTTGATCATCCTAGAACTGATGCACGAAAAAAAAAAAACGTGCAGGATTTTCGCACCTAAGCATTTTTATATCCTAGAACTACACCGTGTCCATGTAGATTTAATATAATGTTAATCACATAAATTAAATACTAACCATAGTTGATGAAAAACACAGGTCTTGAATGTCTTGCTGAGATTTGCCTGGTTGCAAACTGTGCTCAACATACAGTTGTCTTTCTTACATAGACAAACTTTGATTGCAATCGTCGCGATCTTGGAAATTATTCGCCGTGGCATATGGAATTTCTTCAGGTAATTTTCAATTTAACAATATTAGACATCCCAACTTATATCGTAATTCGTGAAGTGTCTTTTTAATTGAATTAACGTGTTTTTTTTTTTTGTAAAAATGCTGCCAAGAGTACTTTAATTTATTTGATGTTGGTATAATTATTTGGATTTGGGCAGGTTGGAAAATGAGCATTTGAATAATGTAGGCAAGTTTCGAGCATTCAAAACAGTACCATTACCATTCAAATATTATGAAGATGAAGATGAAGATTAGGATTTATACAAGTTTGAAAATCCTGGAAATTGTACAGGGTTCTCTTATAATTATTCTTGCTTGCTTTTCAAGTTATTCATCAAATCATATATGACTCCAAACAGTGCGGTTGCGTGTTTTAAGTGGAGGAATTTTTGTGTGTCTGTGCTGCCTAAACTTCTCTTCCAACAACGGAGGAAGACAACAAAAACTGCAGCAACAATGTTGATATTGTAAACTATAATGAGTTTCGGAAAAAAAGAAAAAGAAAAGGTACTCGGGAATTGTAATTGATTAAGATTTAATAAAGAAGAATGTGTTTATAGCCCTTTTTTGAAATTGGCCTATGTGAATTAAATTTAGGAGAAAACATTTATTGATAATTGTCCCGGTGGTCACCCATTTGGTTGGACGCTATCAAAATGTCTATTAGATAAGAAATTCGTTTCAAAATGATTATTTTAAACATACAGTGTAACACGGATAGTCATTATATCATACCTAACCTTTCCGTTAAATAGGTAGGCATTAGTGCATTACAACTATCTTGAGCAACAACTTTTCATCATTACTCTAACAAATAGAAAACAGAAACAAAAATACAAAAAAACAACTTTTCATCATCATTTCTTTCAAGCATGAAGCAGCTGCCTGGACATGCTCAGAATTCTTTTTCTGCTAATTACATGTTTTCATTCGTTTCCACTTACCAAACCCAGGAAAATAATAAATATATAATATTTATTTTCTTGATATTATCATGAAATTAACATTGTAGATCTTTCTTGAGATAGAAATAGATTTGACTAAATATATTAATATAGTCATTTTTATTGCATCTTCTTCAGTCTCTGAAAGGAAAAGTTTTGTTTCTGTTTCATAAAAACTCTTACCTGCAGTGAATCTTCATAAAATGTACTTAGGGTGTGTTTGGTACGCGGGACAGGACGGGACAATGTGGGACAATTTCCTCTTGTCCCACATTTGGCGCGTCTTTAACATGGGACTAGACGGGACAAGATGGGAAAAAAAAATACTAAATTTTGTCCCACCCAAGACCCTAGGAAAATGTTGTCCCATGACATGGGACAAGTACAAAAAAAAACTACTTTACCCTTTAAATTTTCAAAAAATTAAAAACATGTTTAATAATAGAGTAATGATACTCCACCCAAAATTCCAACCAAAATTCTAACCCAAATGTGAGGTGTCATCACCACACACAACATGGGCTGTGTGGTGATGACACCTCACATTTGGATTGAAATTTTGGGTGGAGTAGCATTACTCTTAATAATAATATATACTATTATATATATTAATATATTATTATAATATATATTATATTAATATATAAACTATTATATATATTAATATATATTAATATATTATTATAATATATAAAATATATATAAAATATTATTACATATATAATGATATATATAATATTACTATTTATAATAATATATTATATAAAGTATATAATATTTAATATTATATTATATTATATCCTATATATAATATTTAAATATCATATATATATATTATATTATATTATATCCTGTATAATATTTAATATATCATATATATATATTATTATATATAATATTATATATATGATATGTATTTATATATATTAATAATATATTTATTATTATTATATAAATATTATAATATTATATATTATATATATTATTACATATATATTTTATAATATAAATATATAATATTTTATTATTATATATAATAGGGATAATTACCCCAGTGGCCATCGAATTAATGACACACTATCAAAATGGCCACTGGATTGGAAAGTTGTTCCAAAATGGCCATTATTGGCTAACTTTGTGACACTAATGACCATTCCATCCAATTCTATCCAATTCTATCCAATGAGTGGCATTTTGGTAAATAAAAGGATGCCATTAATTTATTTTAGATGTTTTTTGGAAATTAATTTTTACAATGAGTGATATTTTGGTAAAAAAGTGGATGACATTAATTTATTTTAGATGTTTTTGGGAAATCAATTTTTTTTTTTTTTTTTGAAAAGAATAATTATATTTAGTGTGTATAAATATATATATTTATATATTTACACACACTAAATATAATTATTATTTTCAAAAAACAAAAGAAATTGTTTAGATCGATATACGTGTCTCTTCATTGTTTTTTAAATTTTTTAGATTTTATAGCCTTAATCTTCTTAAAAAAGAAATATATATAATTTTTCTATTATCAGTTCGAATTGATAAAAGATATATCAGTTCCTTGTATGTGGGCCATTTGATTTAAATACTTTGACTTTACTGCATGCACTTGTCAAAGCATATTTTAAATCCAATGGCCCACATGCAAGAAACTGATATATTTTATATCAGTTCGAACTGATAATAGAAAGACTGTATATATATATATACACCAAATATAAAGAGATATTACAAGGTTTGAGAAAGCAAGTTTTTTTAAGAGACAGAGAGGCTAAACTATTATTATTGAGATGATTTATGTGTTTTTTTTTTTTTTTTTTTTTTTTTTTTTGTTGCAGTGGTTATAATTATTTTTAAGGGTGAAATTCATTTTAGTCCCTCTAGTTTGACCTATTAACCAAAGTGGGCCCCCGGGTTTCAGTATTATCTCGTTAAGTCCTTTTGTTAAAATTTCCGTTAAAAAAGTACAAACTGATAGGGTCAAAGGGTCAAATGACCCTACTGCCCCTGATTTTTGTTTTATATTTTTAATTAAAAAAAATAGTTAATTAAAAAAAATAGCTTTAAACCTCATCAAAAAAACGAAACCCACATCTGAATATCTGATTCAACATCATCATCATCATCTTCAAACCCGATTTGGGGTTCAACAAATCCACCCAAACCACCACTAAATCCACACCAATCCACACCTAGTTCATCAAACCTCTCAATACCCAAACCCATATCTGGTTCGAACCACCATAAATCCACTCAAACCACCACCAAATCCACACCCAAACCCAAATACTAGATTCATTAAACCTCCAAACACCCAAGCTCATAAACCCAACCCAGTTCATCAAACCTCATAACACCCAAACCCAGAATCCTAACCCAGTTCATCAAACCTCCAAATACCCAAACCTAGATCTGTTCGAACCACTACAAATCCACCCAAACCACCACCAAATCCACACCAAACCACACCCAGTTCATCAAACCTCCCAATACCTAAACCCAAATCTGGTTAGAACCACCACAAATCCACCCAAATCCACACCAAACCATACCCAGTTCATCAAACCTCCCAATATCTAAACCCAATTCATCAAATGACCCTGCTGACCCTAGCCACCAACCCACCTCAACCTAACTTCATCTCCAAACCAAGAAACCCATTGAATCGGCCATCGAAAAAAAAAAAACAAAAACAAAAACCAATTGAACCCGTGAACAGATTTTATCGACAAAGATAGAGATAAGATCGATCCATCGAGAGTGAGAGAGAGAGAGAGAGAGAAATGAGATCGGGTTTGGTGGTGGCAGCGGTGGCGAGAGAGATGAGATCTGGGTTTGGCGGTGGTGGCAGTGGTTTCTAGTGTTGGTGGTGGTGGTCGATCGAGAGAGAGAGATAAGATCGATCGATCGAGAGAAATGAGATATGGGTTTGGTGGCGGTGGCGGTGGCGGTGGCGGTGGTTTCTGATGGTGGTAGCGAGAGAGATGAGATCCGGGTTTGGTGTGGTGGCGATGGTTTTAGGTGGTGGTGGTGGTGATCGATCAAGAGAGAGAGATGAGGATCCGGTGGTGTAGGTAATGAAGAGATGAGTGGGTGGTGGTGAATTGGAGATGGTTTCGAATAGAGAGAGAAAGGGTATGAAAGAATGAAAAAGATTTTTTTATTTTGATTTTTTTATTTGATTTTTTAAATATTAGTTTTTTTATTTATTAAATCACGTTTTTAATCGTTTTTTAATTGAAATTATTAATTAAAAAACAATTAACCCTGCTTTTACCATTATACCCTTAATGATCTAACAAAACCCTAACGGAATTGGACGGCAGGGATCAAAATACAGGTTTTTGGAAACTAGAGGGACCTGTCAAGATAATTCTCAAAACCGGGGGACCACTTTGGCTATTAGGTCAAACTAGAGGGACTAAAATAAATTTCACCATATTTTTAATATATAGCAATATATATATATATATATATATATATATATATATATTTACATACTAAATATAATTATTCTTTCAAAAAATAAAAGAAATGATTTTCCAAAAAAATCTAAAATAAATTAATGTCATCCACTTATTTACCAAAAATGTCACTCATTGAAAAAATTGATTTCCAAAAAACATCTAAAATAAATTAATGACATCCATATATTTACCAAAATACCACTCATTTGATGGAATTAGATGGAATTGGATGGAATGGCCATTAGTGTCACAAAGTTTGCCAACAATGGCCATTTTGGAACAACTTTCCAATCCAGTGACCATTTTGATAGAGATAATTACCCCGGTGGCCATCCCTATATTATTATCCCTATATAATAATACATATAATATTATATATTTATATATTAATATAATATATATATATATATATATATATATATATATATACATATATTATTACATGAATGCTTTGAGTTCGAGTTGAAAGTAAATTATTTTGGAATATATATATATTTAAGAGGGGCACTTTGGTCATTTGAACCTCTTGTCCCGTCCTGTCCTAGTTATATCAAATGCATAACAGTACAATTAATGGATCTGTCCTAGACATTTAAAACACAATACGAAATAACTGTCATATCTCGCCCTGTCCCGTCCTGTCCTGTCTTGTCCTCATACCAAACACACCCTTAAAAGACATAAGTTAATGTAATTCTTGAAAGGAAAATATAAACCAGTACTATTCAGTTGTTGCTCAAGATAGTTGGTAAACCTCTTATTTACCAAAATGCTCACCTATTCAACGGAAAGCCAATCGAGTGTGACGAAATGGCCATTAGTGTCACACTATTGGCCTAAAATAGCCATTTCGAAACGAATTTCTCATCTAATGACCATTTTGATAGCACTTGACCAAATGGGTGGCCACCAGAGTAATTATCTCAAAAATTAAATCAAACCTACTTGATGTTTGCTCTTTTACACACATAAACAACTTTATTGAAAATTGACACTCAACTCCACCAGATCCAATTTAAAAAACGATAAAGTTGTTTTTGTATGTAAAATAGCAAATCACATAGATGTACGGTGCTAGGAAGCACAGATACGTATAAGGGATATGGATACGGTAAATCTCCAAAAACTAGGATACGGATACGGATACGGCACGTTACGTCAATTAAAATAATATATATTTATATTTTTAAAAAATAAGAATATATAAAAGGATATTTGATAATTCATTCAAAAATTAAAACATTTTCATATCCAATCATCCAAATAAAACATGTCACATAACTACCTAAATCATAACAATGTAACATATTTCAATAACCAAATTAATATGAATATGTTTTCTGCTGGTGCTGTGTTCGGGTGCTCTGTTTTGGTCTTTTGTGCCTTAGTTTGCTGTTTCTATGGCTTTTGCGTTGGCCTAGCTTCTCCTTTTGTGTTTGGGTGGCCTGGTGTGTTGTTTGTGTTCCTTCTTTGGACTTCTTGGCTTTGTTATAATAATTTCACTGTTTCTAAAAAGAAAAAAGCAAGCTATTTGTAACTATTTGGCTATTTGCAAGCTTCATGATGATTGATGAAACCCGAAATGCACAAGAATTCAAAGATAAAAACTAAAAACTAAAATGCAACTACAAGCAAGCGATTTTATCTGAAAATGCAAAGAAGAACACAAATTTCATCCCTCTAAATTCTAGAAAAAATGTTCAAACACCATCCTTGACAAATCCTCTCCCCCAGAATAGTCTTGTTTGAAAGTTGAAACCTTGACCTCTTGTTCACAAAATTCTCTTTCTTTTTCTTCCTCTTCTCTTCTCCTTCTTCTTTTCTTCTTTCTGCGTTTTCTTTCACTGTCAAGCGGCCGATTGAATTGAAACGAGCCCTAATCCTAATTTGATATATTTCTTTAAAATTTCATTTTGACCCATACATTTTGAAATTATAATTTGACCCCGTTTGTACTAAAATATTTATGATTTTGCCCCAAACATATCCCTTGCGTATCCATGCCGTATCCTTGCCGCATCCCCCAAGTATCCTCCAGTCAAACTTGTGAAAAAGTCAACGGATACGCCATTTGGCGTATCGGATATGTATCCTAGTGTATCTAGGGAGTATCCAAACTGGATACGAGTTCGATATGAGTTACCTCCACCAAATGGAGTATCCGTGCTTCCTTGGTACGGTGTAATTTGCTCAATTTAGGAAGACAATATGAATTCACAAGTTGGGTTTGACTCAGCCCAACACCACACGATATTATTTTTACTCGACCATACATTACACAATTAACTAAACTAGTCATCCCTTCAATCTGAAACAACTCATATATTAAGCAGGTTAAGCGACACAGCTCGGCTAGGGGAATAACATCTGATATCACGTGTTTGAGATGCAATGTGAGTGATGAGGACGTTGATCATGTCTTTAGAGGGTGTGCTGGTTCTATGCGTATTTGGGAGAGTATCAGCAAAGGTATCACTAGGAATGTTGCGTTTAAGATTGATTGGGATGAGTGGTTGCATAGCAATCTCAAATGCAGCAATTTGGTGTTGGGAAGATGTCCTAATTATCTCATTTTTAGTGTGACTCTCTGGTTTTTATGGAAATGGAGATGTGATAATGTTTTTAATCCTGATTTTAAACTCCCTACTTGTCCTAGCCAGCTAATTTGGAGGTATGTGGAGGATTGGTTGAAGGCTAATGCTGCTGTTGATAATACCACAGCTTTGAAAAATTGCCTCATTTCGTGGTGTCCTCCTGCTACTGACTGGGTGAAACTTAATGTAGATGGGAGTATGATTTCTGAGATGAACTTCATTGCTGCAGGTGGTGTGGTTAGGGACCATAGGAAGATGTGGTTGATTGGTTTTGCGCTGAAGAAAGGTACAAGATCTGTTCTTGAAGCTGAGCTGTGGGGTATCCTGGAGGATCTAAAGCTGGTTTGGCAGCATGGGTTTAAAAAGGTTATTGTCGAATCTGACTCGAAATTGACGGTGGATTTACTGAATAATATTGTCCCGAGGTGTCATCCCCTTCATGGAAAAGGATTGGAGTTGCTACATTCAACATGCTTTCAGGGAAAGCAACATAATGGCGGATATGATGGCTTTTCTTGGGCATTCGCTTGACCTGGGTTCTACTATTTTTACTTCCCCCTGTAAGGATTCCCGTTTTGTTGATTGGCTTATTTCGTGGGCAAACCACAAGTTGGGGTTTGGTTGTAAGGGTAGTCTAAGTGATTTGTTGAAGATCAAAGACCCTTTCCAAGACCTCAAGAGGACAAGCACCAAAGGTATATCTAGTGCTTACTTTGCCTTGAAGAGATATAGTTGCACACACACACAACATGCATAACTCTTATTCTTGAATGTTGTGTTTATATTATGTGTGCATTGTGCTTTATTGATTATTCAATATCTCTTCTTGCATTTAATTGATTGCATCTTGTTCTATGAAATGCCATGACATGATAGGCATTATGATGCATTCAATACCCACACGTGCACTTCATGTATGTTAGTCTTAAGTGTGGTGTAATTCGTTTCCGTTTGTGTGATCAGAAACGTCCGCGCTTGCACGATGGTGTGCATATCTTAGCGTAATGGTTGACCACTTGAGAAGGTCTCATTCTTCTCTTGGATAAGTGTTAGATTTGGTTTGGTTATTTGGAGTAAGTTTCTAGTTTCAAAAGATTGGATTTCAAGGTTTTAAGTGTTTTCAAAACTGACCTTTGTATGGTCTTGTGACCATAACTTTTTATGAAAAGATTGAAATTGAGTTTTGTAAAATTCTGGACAAACTAGACTCTCATACCTTTCCAACGGTATATTATTCGTAATATTTCATGACCGTTTGGATTGGTTTTGAAATTTCCAAAGTGACCACTAAAACAGGGCATCACAGCTGTTATCCGAATCTGACCTTTGGTCACTCAAATGACCATAACTTTTTCTACAGTTATCCAAATCATGTTTTGTTAATTGGAGTAGAAAGTAGACTTCCATACCTTTCCAACGGTATATTATATGAAAGGTTTCGATGTCGTTTGCACATTTAGTGGATTCGAGGTTCGAGTGTGGCTTACTTACATAGCCCGTGGTTTTTCCCGTGAGGGTTTCCACGTAAAAATCAAGTGTTGATTTAATTTCCGCACCATATTACACTTGCTTGTTTATATTATCTTGAGGGTAAATTCGTAATTTTGACTAACACGAAAAATTGGGTAAAAAGCGTAAAATCTATTCACCCCCCCTCTAGATAGCTTTATACACACCGTGCTATAATTAGTTTCAATTGGTATCAGAGCGGGTTCCTAGACATACATAGGTGATCCTTGCTTATTTTGGTGTGTTTTGCATTTTGTGTGATTTTTGATCATTCATACATTTGCATTCATTTCATTCATTCATAAACACTATGAGTGGAAACGGTGGAAATGGTGGTGGCCACGAAGGAGCTTCTAGCACAAGGCCTCCACTTCTTACCGGATTGAACTATTCCCAATGGAAAGGGAAGATGGAATCCTACATATGCCAAATTCATGACCGTGCATGGATGGCGGTGGAAGACGGATATGATCTCCCTATGATGACTCCCGCGGGTGGAGGACAAGATGTTTTGAAGCCTAAGGCGCAATGGAACGCGCAAGAGTTTGAGGCTTCAAAGTGGAATAGGAAGGCGATGCATGCCATTATGTGTGCAATGGATGAGAATCAGTACAAGCTTATTCAGAATACTCAGATTGCAAAAGTAGCATGGGACATCCTTCAAGTTGCACATGAGGGAACCGAGGTGGTGAAGGAGTCCAAGCTTCAAGTCCTCCAAACTCAATTTGAGTTACTTAGGATGGGAGAGGATGAATGCTTCAATGACTTCGAAATCAAATTGATGGACATAGTAAATCAAAGCCATCAACTCAAAGACCCGTATTCGGATAGGAGAGTCAAGCAAAAAATTATGAGATCTCTCCCCGATAGATTTGAATCAAAGGTGACGGCCATAGAAGAAAATAGTGGCTACATGGATATGAAGCCAAATGAGGTAATTGGGCGTCTCCTTGCATATGAGTCTAGGAAGGCTCCTAGCACCACTACTCCTCCTAAGAAGTCTAAAGGAATAGCTTTAAAAGCATCTAAGGATGCAAAGGAGCCAAAGCATGATTCGGATGAAGACCTTGCCTTATTTGTGAAAAGGTTTAACAAGGTTATGGGGTTCAAGAAGAAGAAGGGATTTGGGTCAAGAGGACAAGATTTGAAGAAAAAGAGTTCCTTCAAGAAGTTTGAGCCTAGACAAGAGAGGACCGAAAGGAAAGGGGTCCGATGCTTTGAGTGTGGTGGGATTGGTCACTTTGCCCCCGAATGTGCTAATCACAATGAAAGAAAGAAGGGTAAAGTGATGGCCGCCACATGTAGTGGGAGTAGTGATGACTCCAATGAGGAAGATGAGTCTTCTAGTGAAGAAGAGCTCATGGCTAACTTCCTAGCTTTTGCCTCTTCTCACAAGAGCAAAAGTGCTAGTGAAAAAGAGGAGATGAGTCAAGAGGAAATTGACTCTAGTGAAGAAGAAAGTGACTCCTCTTCTAGTTCCAAAAAGAAGGTTGTGGAGCAAAAGGTGCTTGCTAAATACCATGCCGAGTTCAATGATTTAGCACTTAAAAGCACAAGAAAGATTGAGAGGTTGAGAGAAGAAAACCTTGAACTTTCGGCTCACAATGACCACTTAAGTGAACAAGTGGAAAGATTGAAGAGGAGAGAGGATAAGTTAATTGAGGAGTTAGACTTATCCAAGAGAAGTGAAGAAGGCTTGAAGAGGGAACTTGTTGAAGTTAAAGGGTCCTTGGCTAGGATAGATTCTAGCACCAAGAAGCTTGATCATTTACTTGGTGTTGGAAAGAGTCCAAGTGACAAGAGAGGTCTTGGGTATGAAGATGGCAAGAAAGTCTCAACCTCTAACAAGACAGTGTTTGTCAAGAGCTTGAAGAACGAAGAAACTTCATTTGTGCAACCTCCTAAGAAGATGGATCTTAAGGACAGCTTTGAAAGTTTTGAAAGCTCTAAGTTAAAGAATGAAAAAGAGATTCAAAGGTTAAAGAAAGAACTACTTAGGCTTTCAACTCAAGTTGACGACTTGAATGATGAAGTGATAAGATCCATGGTGGAAGAAGACAAGCTAAAAGATGAGCTAGCTTTGTCTAAGAGGAATGAAGAGGGTTTGAAGAGAGAGCTTGTTGAAGCCAAAGAGTCATTGACTAGAATGACCATAAGCACCAAAAAGCTTGACAACATACTTGGTGTAGGAAAAAGCCCTTGTGACAAAAGATGTCTTGGATTCGAAGTGAGCAAGGATTGCTCTATTCCTAAGAAAACCATCTTTGTGAAGAGTTTGGGTAAGATAGAAGCGTCACCGGTGCAAACTCCTAGGAAGAAGTTAGAACTAGGACAATGTTCAAAAAATGCACAAGTGAAGGTGGTGAAAACAAGACAACCCCAAGCTCAACGGTTTAGTGCCTCTCGAGTCAACTCTCCTCAACAAATGACTCAATATGTGAAGAGGCAAAACATGCTATCTCATCCAAGGAGGCAACCCATTCCGGTTCAACCACATAGAAGACATGAACCGACTCAACACCAAAGGAGACATCAAATGCATGATGAGTCTCCAATGACTTCACAAGGACATGGTATGAATTCTTACTTTGTACCAACTTGTCATTATTGTGGTGTTTATGGGCATATTAGGCCTAAATGCTTTAAGTACATTAAGCATTGTAGGATTAATAGCATGATAGAGAAAAAGAGGCTAAGAAAAGCCCATTTGCATGAGCCTAGGAAATCCTTTGTCAATAATCCTAGGTTAGTGAATGACATGCAACCCTTAACCACTAAGACCAAAAAAGTCATATCTATGTGGATAAGGAAAAATGAATCCGCTTGCTACGAGACTAATAAGTCTCAAATAGGTTCATCCAAGTCAAATGGACTTGGGAGGTCTATAGGACCTCATCGCCTTCGTTAATGAAGGTTGGTTCTAACCCCATATGGGGAACTCAAGCAAAGAGAGCTATTTTGCATTCTTGTCACTTGCAAAAAATTTAAAATATCTTATGCTTCTCTTTTGTTGCTTGAGTTAGCTTGGTTACACTATGTATATATATTTTCTATTCAATAAGTGTGATCAATGCTTGTATTGCAATCCATGTCATATTTATGTTCAAACATGCATTTTTGGACTAGGAGATATTTACATAGGATATAATTTGAATGACCTATAATGATCTCCATGACAAGATGATTGCTAAATGACATGCTAAATGCTAATCTTAAAAAGCATGTTTTGATGATTGCATTTCTTAACTGCAAAAAATGTGTGAAAAAGCTTATGAGACTCAAATGAAAAAGGATCTTGTATCCATTCAAGGATTTTACAATCCAAATGTCTCTCTTTCTTTATTGGTTGAACATGTCTATTATCATACGGATATCTTATCCGGAAAAATCAAGTAGGGTGCAAAGTCGCTCATGACATGTTTGGCTTATAAAGTTGGATATAGTTGTTCTTAAATTGAAATCAATGAAAACCTATATCCTTGCTTCTCTCATGACATTGGTGAAATTGGTTTGAATTCATATTAAAAACCTTTGTCATTTGCTTTGCCAAATACCATGGTATTTTGGATTTAAATGCTACATGTCTTGTATGCAAAGCAATTTTGATTCACACATTTTCTTTAAATAAATCTCCTTGTTTCTCTCCAATAAATTGAGATTGCATAAAGTGACTTATATTGATTATGCAAATTCTAGAATGCTACTATCTCTCTTTGCCTTAAGTGACCTGGTTGGGGACTACTCCTTTGTCTATATCATGACAAAAAGGGGGAGTAGGTTGTGGTAAGGGGAGTTGCAAATTGTAGCAGCAATTGTGCATGTTGGGGAGAATACTTATTGAGGGGGAGCATTTGCACATACATGCATTGCATGATGTTGTACTTAAATTCTTAAATGCAAATGCTTGTTTTATCTCACTTGAATCATCTCACCTTTTCTTGTATTGGAAAGTATAGAAACTGTGCTTTCAGGGATTGATTGTTCTATTTGAGATTGAAGACTTCAAGACTATTTATCTTATCTCTTTGTAAAGTAGAATATCATAGTAGACCCGTAGTTTCTATTATGTTGTGAGGAATCAATGTGAGTGGTGGTTTTGTCACGAAATAGCCAAAGGGGGAGATTGTAAGGATTCCCGTTTTGTTGATTGGCTTATTTCGTGGGCAAACCACAAGTTGGGGTTTGGTTGTAAGGGTAGTCTAAGTGATTTGTTGAAGATCAAAGACCCTTTCCAAGACCTCAAGAGGACAAGCACCAAAGGTATATCTAGTGCTTACTTTGCCTTGAAGAGATATAGTTGCACACACACACAACATGCATAACTCTTATTCTTGAATGTTGTGTTTATATTATGTGTGCATTGTGCTTTATTGATTATTCAATATCTCTTCTTGCATTTAATTGATTGCATCTTATTCTATGAAATGCCATGACATGATAGGCATTATGATGCATTCAATACCCACACGTGCACTTCATGTATGTTAGTCTTAAGTGTGGTGTAATTCGTTTCCGTTTGTGTGATCGGAAACGTCCGCGCTTGCACGATGGTGTGCATGTCTTAGCGTGATGGTTGACCACTTGAGAAGGTCTCATTCTTCTCTTGGATAAGTGTTAGATTTGGTTTGGTTATTTGGAGTAAGTGTCTAGTTTCAAAAGATTGGATTTCAAGGTTTTAAGTGTTTTCAAAACTGACCTTTGTATGGTCTTGTGACCATAACTTTTTATGAAAAGATTGAAATTGAGTTTTGTAAAATTCTGGACAAACTAGACTCTCATACCTTTCCAACGGTATATTATTCGTAATATTTCATGACCGTTTGGATTGGTTTTGAAATTTCCAAAGTGACCACTAAAACAGGGCATCACAGCTGTTATCCGAATCTGACCTTTGGTCACTCAAATGACCATAACTTTTTCTACAGTTATCCAAATCATGTTTTGTTAATTGGAGTAGAAAGTAGACTTCCATACCTTTCCAACGGTATATTATATGAAAGGTTTCGATGTCGTTTGGTCATGTTTTGAGTCGCTTGAAAATCAAGCTTTGTGCTGTGACGCCCGCCGCGGTTTCAGTGCCGCGGTTTGTGACAGCGGCAGTCGAGCGACAGCAACGTCCTTGCTGTGCCGCGGCTACAGTTCCGCGGTTGAGCAACCGCGGCAGGCGAGCCACAATGATATTTTTAGTGCGTTTTTCCAAAACGACCACACTTCACTTATGGCCCCTATATATATAACACTTTGACTTTAGGTCAGACAAGAGAGTTCATATCAGATTTCATACTTAGGATATTTTTCAAAGAGAAGAAAAATTCCAAGAACTCATTTTTATTCACTCAAACACTTTTTCATGATCATCAATCATCATCTAGCATCATCTTAGATCATCTAGATGTCATCTAGCATGGATTCTTCATCATACTTTGCTTGGTAAGCTTTTCACTAATATCTTACATATTTTGTGTTTCTCTTATCTAGCAATCTCAATTTAATTACTTGTATGTGATTTTATATTCTTTGAATACAAGATTGAGATTAGTATGATGTATGTTTGAGAAGTTGTATTGTGCTAGCTTATTAGGTTTTGTGCTTAATATTGTTTAGCTAAACTAATTGACATGTCATTTAGTTTTGATATCTAGGATTGTTCTTAATTGAATATTAATCATCTTAGATAAGCATATAGGGTTTCCCTTGCTCTATGTTGCATTTTGGATATTCACATATATTCACTTAGGGTTGTATTCTCTTCTAGAGAAAGTAAGTCTTGTGTGTAGCAACCGGGATTAGGTTGCTTAGATCGCAAGCAAATTGGACTAGGTTCACTCATACCGGGATTAGGTAGGTGTGTGATTACTTCCGGGATTAGGTTGTAATCGTTTGCACATTTAGTGGATTCGAGGTTCGAGTGTGGCTTACTTACATAGCCCGTGGTTTTTCCCGTGAGGGTTTCCACGTAAAAATCAAGTGTTGATTTAATTTCCGCACCATATTACACTTGCTTGTTTATATTATCTTGAGGGTAAATTCGTAATTTTGACTAACACGAAAAATTGGGTAAAAAGCGTAAAATCTATTCACCCCCCCCCCCCCCCCCCCCCCCCTCTAGATAGCTTTATACACACCGTGCTATAATTAGTTTCACCCCCCTTCCTCTGGCTACTGATAGTTTGAGAGATGACTTTAATGGGGTGGCTTTACTAGATTATGTTCTAGCTCTTAGTTCTTTTTCTTTTTGCTTCTGTTCTGGGCTTTAGCCCTCTTTTTCACCAAAAAAAAAAAAAGCGACACAGCTCGGCTAACCCATTTATTATATGGGTCATTTCGGATCCTAACCCGTTTGACCTGAAATGACCCTTATATACTAATACATAAATTACAACATTTAATTTAAAAAATACAAATTCAGTCCTAAACTAGTAATCATGTGACATGTCAACCCACGACTCATTATGTTGAACCCGATACAAACCATTTTTTAAACATGTTAAATAGGTTGACCTAATTATGAATATGAACTTGATTATTTTCATTGAAGTCGTGGCGGGATCACGTATATATCGTGACCCAAATTACCGGTCCTAACTAATTTTTTTTTTTTTTTTGAATGTACAATAACTACCGGGACTCTGCGAGGATTGGACACTACTAGCACAGCCCGGACAACTACTCCCATAAGAGGGAAGAGGACACCCACACATGAGGTGGGACAAGGAAATAATGGGTGTATATATATACACGGTGCCGGGCGTTGAACCGTGGTGGTGGAGTCTCCTTTTGGAGAGTCACACCACATTGGCAAGAGGCCCAATGGCGGTCCTAACTAAATTATACATCACAAAATTAAGATATGTATTAGAATTGGGGATTGGGAATAATGTCTAGCTAGTTGTTGTTTTTCCCTAATCATTACAATTTGAAATTGGGACCGAGAAGAATGAAACAAACTCATGACTTTATTGACGTTGATGTGAGATCGGAATACAAATTGAGTGAATTTACAAGAACGAATGGACCGTAGTTCTATTTTTTTGGCTTTATTATAGAAATCTAGTTTGATAATTAATAAAAATCGTTAAAGAATTTAAATGCCTGAAGTATGTAATTCAAAACTAGATGAAACTTTATATAGATTAAATTAAAAACAATCAGAATGCATGAAGTACATTCGACATGGTGAACATTATTAAAAGAATTATATGTTGATTATGTAAAGTTTTTTTAAAAATTCTGCTGTGTGTACAAATTATGTCTATCAGAGGAATAATTTCTAAGATGAAAAGTCTTGAAAAATTAATTTTTAGTCAAGACTCATGAGTTTGGTATTAGCATGAATCAACATATATAAGGAAAGGTCATGAAATACTTTTCTACAAATAAAACACATCGAAAGGATTCCTTGATGGTGATTCAATAACTTAAACTAAAGTATGATCTCCTCTTGTTCTTGAAAAGAATATTGATGAGCTTTTAGTAACTGAAGTATAAAATCTTAGTTCAATTTGTGTTTTTGTAAATCTTAGTTCAATTTGTGTTTTTGTAATAAAGCAACATGATGTCGTTTATGACAAGTTAGACCCATACAAAAAGTTATTTTATTAAAGTTCTTCAAATATGATCTCCAAAAACATGGTGATATAAAAATTAAAAAATACGCTCAAGTCTCAATCTTGTATATTTATTTATTCATAAATGCACTACCAATTACAACAAACAAAATTTTGGTGCATAATATTAGGGGTGTGAAGGATCCAATCCAATCCAATCCAATCCAATCCAATAGGATCCATTGGATTGGATTTGATTTGAGGATATGATTGGATTGGATTGGATCGATAGGATAATAAATTTTGAAATTAATTGGATTGGATTAGATCTTAGATTTCCATATGAAAATCCATAAAATCTACCAATCCACCAAATTATAAGGCTTAATTTATATTGACGAGATGAGGTTGGTCCGGTAGTAAAACCCCTTACATCTGCACCACAAGGTTGCGGGTTCGAGTCCTCCCCCTATATAATAAAAAAAAAAAAACCTAAATTTATGTAATACTTCAAAAAAAAAAAAAAAATGCTTAATTTATATTAGAGCATTTTTTTTATCTAATACAAATGAACATTAAGCAAATTTAGGGTGCTATTGTATTTTGTTGAGTTTTTCTCTAGTAGGCACACAACTGTGAGCATACTTATAGCACATTTATCCATTTTATCGCTTTTTGTCATGTAAGCATTATTTGACCTAATTGCATTGCCTTTTCTGGTAAGAAGTGATGAGGTAGATAAGTGTGTTATAAGTATACTCACAATTGTGTGCCTACCAGAGAAAAACTCGTTTTTTGTTGTGATAAATGATTATATTTTTATTTTAAACTTGAGCTAATTGTACCAAACTCCCCTGAGGTTTGCTCTTTTACACTTAAAAACAACTTTATCATTAATTGACATTCACTTCCCTTATCGTTAAGGTTTGATCATGGTTGACTGTTAAGTTTAACACATTCAAGGGTAATATCGTCATCTTACCCTTAATTAAATAAAATTAAAAATTAAAAAAGAAAACAAGATCTCCACCATCTGAGATATTTCCTAAAGATGCACAGTATTACTCAACAAAGTATACATTTTTTGGGGGTTAACTGCACTAAAGTACCCTGAATTTTTTCCTTAAGGTAAAATATTGTTAAGTTTAAGAAATTCGACAGAAACATACCCAACTATTAACCTCCCTCCATCAACTTTGAGATACTCTTTAACAAGGACAAGGATTCTCTGTTGAACCACTTCCCTACTGAACTGAACTTCAATGGATCCGATGACAATTAAAAAATTGTCTGGCTAAGATTTGATTAAATTATTTTATATTCTCAATTCACTATAAAAGACGTCATTTGCCAAGTCATTAAAATCTGCTCTCTTTCTTCACGACTCTGCAAATCTCAACTCTATAACTTCTCTTTCCTTTGTTAATGGCTGCTATGCAATTCCTGGCCTCTCCCACCAAATTATCATAAATCACATGCTTCATTCTCTTTTTTATAAATTTCCTCTCAATCCATTATTTTTCATATTTTTTTTTAAAAAAAAATCCTGGAAATTGTACAGGTTTCTCTTATAATTATTCTTGCTTTTCAAGTTTAGTAAACTCAAAATACATCAAATCATATATGACTCCAAGCAGTGCGGTTCCTGCCTAAACTTCTCTTCCAACAACGGAGGAAGACAACAAAAATTGCAGCAACGATGTTGATATTGTAAACTACAAAATTTTGGTGCATAATATTTGGGTGTGACGGATCTAATCCAATCCAAAGGATTAGATTGGATTTGAGGACATAAATGGAATCAATCGGATCCTAAATTTTGAAATCCATTTGATTGGATTGGATCTTGGATTTCCATATAAAAATCCATCAAATCCGTCGATCCACCTAATTATAAGGCTTAATTTATATTGGGACATTTTTTATTTTATCTTTTATCTTATACAGATGAACATTGAGCAAATTTAAGATGCTGTTGTATTTTGTTGTGATAAATGATTAAATTTTTATTTTAACTTTAGGATGGTATTATTTCTGTCTGTTATTATACTTATGTTTAAAGTTTATAGTTTGTTAGAGTTTTTGAACTTTAGAGTGGAAAATTATGTATTGCTTTTATATAAATTATTAGTTTGTCTTATGTATTGCTTAAGGAAAATAATCATTAACCCCACCCCAACCCACTCCCACTCCCACCCCCAAACCCCCCCGGGCCGCGCCCCCCCCCCCCCCCCCCCCAAAAAAAAAAAAAAAAAAAAAAAATTAAAACTAAAATATTAGATATTTTCCCCCCTCTAATTTCAGTAATGGCCATTTTCCACCCTAAAAACCAAAATATTAGACAGTTTGCCCTTTAACCTTTAGGAAGTCCGTTAGTCAACAACTTTGACCATCAAAAAATCAACTAAATGACCTTATTACCCTTGAACACATTAGTTAACTAAAATATTAATGTTTTTTTACATTATTTTTACATTAATTAAAAAATTTAATTATCTTTACATTTCATTCTTTATATTAATTTTTTTTAAATGAAATTTTTATTTTTACATTTCATTCTTTATATTAATGTTTTTAAAATAAATTATTTAGTATTTCAAAATTTTTTTTAATGTTTTTTACATTAATTAAAAAATTTAATTATTTTTACATTTCATTCTTTATATTAATGTTTTTAAAATAAATTATTCAGTATTTCAAAAAAAAAAAAAATTAATGTTTTTTACATTATTTTTACATTAATTAAAAATTTTAATTATTTTTACATTTCATTCTTTATATTAATGTTTTTAAAATAAATTATTCAGTATTTCAAAAAAAAAAATTAATGTTTTTTACATTATTTAAAATTTTTAATTATTTTTACATTTCATTCTTTATATTAATGTTTTTTAAATAAATTTTTTATTTGTATACTTAATTCTTTATATTATTTTTGTTTAAATATTTTTTTTTTATTAAAGTTTAATTAAATTTTTTAATTTTTTATTTTCAATTATGTTTTTTTAAAATACTTTTATTTTTATTTTTTCTTTAAAAACAATTAGTGGTATCATTAGGGGGCATAACTAATGTGTTCAAGGGTAATAAGGTCATTTCTGTTGTACCAGTGTTGTCATATTTTGCTCCAAGAAGAATTTCAAGCTCTGGTGATCAGTTTTAATGGTAAACCAATTGCCATGCGGGTAGGCTTTCCATTTTTGGATCACATAAACTATTGCAAGGAGCTCCTTTTCGTAGGTCGACAGCCCTAGCTTTCTAGGTGGAAGTGCCTTGCTTATATAAGCTAGAGGCCTTCCCTTCTACATCAAAACAGCCCCTATTCCCACATTGCACGTGTTTGTTTTGACCATAAATGGTTGACTGAAATCAGGCAATGCCAATACAAGTGTAGTGGTCATGGCCTTTTTCAAGGTTTTAAAAGCTTCTTGAGCTGATTTAGACTAATGGAAAGCATTCTTCTTTAGTAAATTTGTTAGTGGTCGGTTGATCAATCCATACCCTTTAACAAATTTTCGATAATATCCAGTAAGCCCTAAGAATCCCCTGAATGCCTTAACTGGAGTAGGTGTTGGCCAACTTATCATGCCTTTTATCTACTTTGGGTCTGCTAACACTCTCTTAACTGATACTAGGTGTCCGAGATACTCCAACTCTCTCCTCCCGAATTCACATTTGCTCTTTTTGACATAAAGCTGATTTTGTCTGAGTATTGCTAGTGCTATCTCCAAGTGTTCCTTATGCTCTTTCATATTCTTATTATAAACTAAAATGTCATTAAAAAAATAATATAATCATTTTTCTTAGGAATGGTTGGAAGATCTCATTCATGAAACTCTGAAATGTAGCTGGAGCATTGGTTAGGCCGAATGGCATAACCCTGAACTCGTATTAACCTTGATGAGTTTTAAAAGTTGTTTTATACACATCCTCCTCTACCACCCTAATTTGGTGGTATCCAGCTCTTAGATCTAATTTAGTGAAAATTTCAGCCCCTTTAATTCATCCAAAAACTCGTCTACCATTGGAATGGGGAATTTATCCTAGATGGTGATTTTGCTTAACTCTCTATAGTCTAAACAGAATCTCCAGATCTCATCCTTTTTCTTAACCAACAAAATTGACATTCCTTTAAACAATATAGTGTGATATATACCTAGGGGGTGAATAGGTATAGGTCAAAATTCTTCCAAATTCGATTTTGCGGAATACAACAATTAAAAGCACACTTGATGAATCTTAACAATTGAATTGATTTAACCAACACATGTGAAAATCAATATACAAGTGATGCAATTAATAAAAAAATATGGAAGATAAAGAAACATAAAAACGAAACTTGACACAATTGTTTTTACGTTGTAAAATCTCAAAGAGGAAACATCTACGGGTTGATACCACAACCATCGGCAAAGCAATTCACTATGAAAGAAAGAGATACACACTCAATACAATCAACTCCTAGTCTATCCACAAGACCAAATGAATCACTTAGCCTACTCCCTATCCAAGGTGTGTTCTACACCTCTAGGAAGCAACTCCCTATCCAAGACTATCAAACCTCTAGGAAGATTTCCTTGTTTAGCTATCTAGATCACCAAGATCCTAGTCAAAATTCCCTAGCTCAGCCATCCGGAGTACCACACTCCTAGCTAAGACTTTTGCTTGGCTATTCGGAACACTTTCCTAGCTAAGTCTTCTTGCTGAAATTAAAGCTTCACTCAATTTAACAAGAGACTTCAACCTTTCCACAAGGCAATGATCTAAGTGATGCAAATGATGCAAACACAATCAAATAAAGTAAGATGATCAATCAAGCTCTATGTACATGCTTAGTAATGATCTAGAATATGCTATCAACACGCAATCACAAATCTATCTAGAAATCAAAGCATGTGAATCAATAAGAACAAGATTTAGAATATTCTCTATATCACACAAAAATCTTAGTTCTTAGATCATGAAATTAAACCTAGAAAATATCATGAGGTACATCATATATATCATTTCTAGAATCAATTTCAAGATCAATCAAGTTTGGCTAATATATGTTCAAATGAAATCACAAAGCTAAAACTCAATTAACAATAGATCAAACAACCCTAGAGTATGACCTAACATCATTCTTAACACATTTCACCTATCAATTAGAAAGATTAAAAGAGATGATCAAAGAAAAAAATGAGAAGAAGAAGTTTAACATACAAAAGTTGCTGAGAAAAATCACGAACTCAAATGACTCTGAAAATGCTTGGGGTTTGTAGCTCTCTTCAAGACCAACATTTTTGGCTTTTGGATCACTTGATTTCGAGTTCGTATGAGAGAGTTATGATCAAAATAAGAAACCTAAAATCATGAAGAAATTCTACACTTCATCTTTTTTCAATTTTTCTTCAAGTTATGTTTGGAGGGAAGGAGAAGAGTATTTAAAAGAAAGAGAGAGGGAAATTTCGTGACCAATCACAAGGTGCCATATCACCCAGCCCATGTGGGGCACGTGTGGCACACGTGGGCCAAAGGGTGTCCTAGCTGTGTGGCACACGGCCTCCACATGTGCTCCTCCTTGCTTGGCCATTAGTCGAGCAAGGTTCCCTCGTGCTCTTCCCGCGTTCTTCAACCGTATTCGGGCCTCCGAACTTTGATTTTGAATCCATCTTTGGATTACGAATCGTGACTCTCTCATGCACAACGATGACTACAAAACTTTGGAAAAAGATTGAGAAATCATTTTGGAAAACGACGACGAAAACAACTTAACGAATGAGAACACAAAGTAGCGTAGCTACTTCGTTTGGACTCGAAACCTAATGAATGAGTAACCGAAATGATCGGGACTCAATAAGGAATCAAATGAGATCATATTCAAGTCCAAATATAATAAAACACAAACATATAAACACAAGATCACATAAGTATTCCATTTTCTAGATATAGTCTTAAAACATGCAACTTTATAATGTATGACAATATGAGTTCAATGCATGAGCATACATAAATGGTGTGTGAATGTGTTAAACCAAATGTAGCACAACGATGCAGAGATATACATGAATGAATTGTGTGTGTGTGCACTTACGCCTTGCAAGATGAAGAAGAATCTTGATACATTAGCATCCAAGTACGTGATTTTCCTCTTGAAGACGATATTTGTATGAGACGTTGCTTTTCTTCTTTGAAGCTTCTTTTCACCAAGAACAACCTAAGCAACTAATCATTACAAATAAATAGCGTTTTGCAATAGAATCAAGCCAACAAAGATCTAGGATCTTACAAAAATGGGTGAGGCAAAGGGACTATTACTGGGTCTTATCACTCCACTTTCCAGCATCTCTCTCACAATTCTTTCTATTTAATTTTTTGGATAAATGGGTGATGGTAGTTTATCACATTTATTGGTTTACTGTTAGGGACAAGTTGTATGTAGTGGTCTTTGCTTTGATTTGGTGGTAAGGTTTCGGGTTCATCAAACAGGTCTAAGTATATGTCTAGGACGGTTTCTAACTCCCTTGGGATTACCTCCAAGTCTTTCCCCACATCTAAAGAATAGAGTTGCACCATAGGTTCTACCCTCATTTGTGCCCTTTTAACTGTTTTGCAACCCTTTTTCCAGCTAACATTGTCAATTTTCCCTATTTTTTACTTTCTTGTAAGGTAATCCATTTGTCATGCCAATCGAATTTCATACTAAACTTCTTTGCATCTAAAAGTATATGACATATCTCTCTTAGCCATTGCATACCAAGAACAGCGTCACAGCCTCCTAAGGTAAGAATTCTCAATTCAGTTGTGAACTTAACTCCCTACATAGCCCATGTGAAAGCTGGACATTTAGCCTAGCAACTTACCTTCCCTCCTCCTCCTACCATGACCCACAACATATTGGTATTTTCAACTTCGACTCTAGTAAACTTGGTTGTCTCAGGGTCTAAGAAATTATGTGTTGAGCCATTGTCAACTAGGATGGTGAGTTCCCTATTCTTGATCTTTCCTCTCAACCTTATGGTCTGCAACCCCTTGCTGTTAGTGAGAGCATGGTGGGAAATTGTCACCTCCTCTTGCACTCTCCTTCTTCCACAATTTTCGTTGCTAAGTTTGTCTCCTCCACAGTATCTTCCTCTTCGGTATGTAAAAATTCTTTTTGGCACATTGGTGTCCGTACGAATACACTTCATCATAGTTGTAACATAGCCCCTTCTCCCTTTCTAACTTTCATTTCAGCTGGAGTCAATCTTTTAATGGTATAAGACTTGGTTCTTTTTTAATAAGGTTGTGTTTTGGTGGGTTATGTGTTGAGTTGGTGTAGCTTGGGTGGGTGAGTGTGTTGGTTGTTTGAGTCTTGTGTGTTGAGCTGCTGTAGTTTGGGTTGGTTAGTGTTTGAGTTCACTGTATGATTGTATTTGTTAGGCTATGGTTTAAACTTCTTGATCTCCAGGGCTGCCTCTTGGAGCCGAGCTAACTCAATGGCATGGTGGAGATTGGTTGGCTTAAACATTCTAACAGGATGCCTTATCTCATCCTTAAGGCCACTCACAAAGCTTGACAGAAAAAACTTTTCATTTAGCCCTAAATTCTTAGCCACCAATCTTGGCCTAATTTCTTCGAATTGATCTTGATAATCGATCACTGTTGAAGTATGCTTTAGTTTTTGAAATTCTCCAAATACATGTTCTTTGTCAATGTCTTGAAACCTAATTAGCAGTGCTTGAGTAAATTATTCTCAAACCAAGTTTTCTTTTAAAGAATAGTATGATTGGAACCAAGTTTTAGCTCTTTTCTCAAAATGTATTGATGCTATAATGACGTTTTGTTCTTGTGCAACTGGGTGAATTAAGAAGAAGCATTCACATTTCCTAAACCAAGCCTTAGGTTCATCTCCATCAAATTTCGGAAATGTCAGTTTAGGAGGTCTGAGAGTAGTATCTGTTATTACCTTGCTAGCAGAGTTTGGTGTAGCTTGTTGTCTGGTCTCCTTGTTGGAGCTTGAAGGCATCGTTCCTAGAATTCCCTTCCCAGATCCTTCTCTAGGTTCTGATCTGACTATCGTTGCTGTCAGTAGATCATGCATTATGGTGAATCATTTTGCTATGTCCTGACTCAAACTATCAAACTTTTCTTCTATCTTCTGCATCCTTCATTCAATCTTCTCATTCCTAAAATCCATTTCTGAAAATCTACCTTCAATAAATTGGTGTTGCCTGGTTCCTTCTGCAATGTTAGTGTCTCGGATCACCGCTCTGATACCAAATGTAATGCTATGGCCAATTGAAATGCCTTGGAACTTGTATTTGTGAATATAAATTGTTAATTTGCTATGATACAGATGAAGAAATGGGGTGAGACAGAAGGAAAGTTAGTTACCAGAAGAAGAGAAGAATTGTTAGAGGAAAGGAGAGAGGATTGAGAGAAAGAATTTGTGAAAATAAACTTTTGTATTCAATCAAAAACCAAACAACCGAATATATGCGTGAGAGAGATGGCTAACAAACTGGGAGATAATCCCACACAATGCTCTCAGCCAAAGAGTCCTACTAAATGTAACACTAATGGGTAGTTATATTCTACTTCACGCCACACAGATCATTGGCTACACCCAATCTTCCAACAATTGAAATGATGCGTACTGAATTATGTTTATCTAAGTGTGAAACGATGCATTTCACTTGGGGAATTCAAATAGAAAGCAACAGCTACTGTAGCAGCCCCAAATTCCATATCTGTAATATCTTCAATTCGTGACATTCAAGTCTTCAACAATTGACCGACGACCCTTGGGCAGTAAAAAAAGGTCATCGATCGCCTTCGCGAATGTCGATGGTTACTTGACATCAAAGAGGCCGCCGACCTCCTCCCCTCCAACATCAAGGTTGTCAGCAACCTCCATAGTCAAACAAGTGCCCAGATTTAATAAATAAATAAATAAAATAAAATAAAATAAAAATTAGGTAATTGAAATTCTTCCTGAGGGCATTTCTAGAAGAAAGGTGTTAAAACATATTAAGCTTTCCATTCTTCAGATGAAAGTCAGAAATTTGAGCTTTTTTTTCTCAGATGTTTTCAATGGTTTTTCAGAACTTATTTCACTTAAAAAACAAACAAAATGTCTTACTAAGGAACTTTAAGTCTTCAGCTGGAAAAACAAACAGGCTCGTAAATTACTTTTAACTTTTTAGTTTCCCTCTTTTAATTTTAAATCACTTTTTATCTTTTTATTTTCCCTCCATCAATTTTAGGTTGCTATTTTACTTTTTAATATAACATTTTTTTTTATAAGTATATTATAACATTCTTTAACTATACATAATCAATTTTTAATACTATTTTGCATTTTTATGTTATATTATAATTATAAAAATTGATTCAATAATCTAATTATAAAATGAAGTTTATAAAATGCTATGACTTTAAATTTGAATAAAATATTTAATAATATCTTATAGAATTCACAAAATTTTATAAAGAAATACCTTTTTTTTTTTTTACAATATCTATCTATTCTAAGCCCAGGTATTATTTTGAAGCTTTTTTTTTTTTTTTTTTGTAGGATTTGAGCAGCTAATTTGGAAGTCATTTGTCCAAACCTCAAACTTGTCCATTTACTAGCTGAGCTACGGTAAAAATAAATAAAACATTTTTAAATGGTTAATCAATTATTGGGTTATGACAGTTAAAAACCGTCATCCACCCATGATATTTTATTGTCTTTATTAAAAAAAAAAACGTCACAAGTTACGATAGTTTTTAAGGTTTTTAAAGACCGTCCTAAAGTTATGACATTTTTTAAAAGCCATCATAATATGATGATGGTTTTTAAAAAAAATATCATAACCTTACAATGATTTTTAAAAACTATCATAACATTGTGATGGTTTTTAAAAAGCGTCATAAGTTTTGACACTTTTTAAAAACTATCATTATTTTGTGGTGGAAATTGCCAAAACTGACCCATCTAATTATGGGATTTTCTTTTTTAACCACATCCATACTTTTAATTGTTTTTAACCACTTTTTTGAGAAATTACTAGAAAGCCCTCATATAAAAAGGGTCCCCAAACACCCTCTCTCTCTCTTTTCTCTTCTGGTCTCTCTCTCTCTTCTGGTCTCTCTCTCATGATCTCTCTCTCTCTCCCCACGATCTCCCTCGCTGGCAAGCTTTTGAGGGTCGCCGAGCGTCGACGAAGGTGTCGTCGAGCGCCGACGACCTTCTGGGCCACGTCCGGCGGCACTTCGTGCGATGGGATGGCGCTGCTTTCGTGCGACGGCAGTTGGTTCGTGCGAAGCTACTGCTTCGCCGGCGACGGGATTGCGCTTGGTCGACGACGTCCGGCGGCTCGTTGTGCTTCGCGATCGCCGGCGAATAGATCTGCAAAACAAACAAAAAACCTAAACCTAATTTGAATTTGGGGAAGAAGAAGAGGAAGAAGATAGAGGGGAAAAAAAAAACTTATCATAATTTCAATTTAGTCCAGATTTCAAGTTTGAATATTTCTATTTTAGGCATGATTTCAAGTTTGGATATTTCCATTTAGGCATGATTTCAAGTTTGTGTATTTCAATTTAGTCGTGATTTCAAGTTTGTTTCGAGGTTTAAAGAACACTATTTTCAGGGGTACTCTGGTAATTCATGGTACTAAACTGAATTTTTTTTTAAAAAGTGGTTATTAATAATTAAAAATTCAAAAGTGGTTAAAAACAAAAGTATGATAAGTTGGATGGCTAGTTATGGTTTTCTCTCTTATTTTGTGTCATAAATCATTATTTTTGTAGTAGTGTATAATATAATTATCCTAATTATAAATGTATTAGCACTCTATTGCTATGTGTGTCGAGTGTGAATTGTGAGTTTTAGATTTGAACGTACCGTTGGGCTACGCTTTAGGTAGGGGGGGTGGGGTACGTGGATAGTGGATACATGTTTCATGGAACATCATGTCATTTGTGTCAAGTGAATATTGGGGTGGGGTATACCCTATTGTAGTCACACCTATCACTCCATGTGTATACGTGGACAGTGGATACATGTTTCATGGAACATCATGTCATTTGTGTCGAGTGAATATTGCTTAGCTAGTTGCTCATGCCAAGCCATGGCAAGCAACGGCACCACGATTAATAATTTGTTATTATTATTATTTCAAGAGCAATAGGCGTTTGGGATTCTTCAACAAATTCACAGGCCAAGACTATAATGAATATGAAGATGACATCAAAACGTACATTATGGGTTGTAACTATTATAATTATCCTAATTATTGCCGCATTAGCACTCTAACGCTGTGTATCAAGTGCGGATTGTGAGTTTTAGACTTCAAGGTAGCGATTCGCTACGCTTTAGGAACTAGATATGTACATTATGTTTGGATGAGTTTGTGTATGGGGGTTCTATGGTGTTTATATACACCCCTTGTACACACACATATCACTCATCGTGTATTCGTGGATAAATGTAGCATGGAACAACATATCATTTGTGTCAAGTGAATATCGCTTAACTAGTTGCTAGTGTCGGGCTATGTCACGGACTCACGGCACGACATGATAATTAATAATTTACTTTTATTATAAGCAAATTATTTCTTAAGTAAAACAATCTCAAATATAGCCTTAATCGATATATGATATATCATAGTTTTTATTTTATAAGATTTAAATTTATTTTACGTTATAAGTTATATATATATATATATCATCTTTAATGCGGCTAGTCAAATAGTCAAATCTCATATAAATGATCATCCTTTACTTCAGTGATTTATTTTATTAGAAGTTTTTCTTACCAATATTTTTTTTACTATACACTAATGCTAATCAACCCAAAAATTTAAGCCAAAAACCAACCTAGCTAAATGATGTAGAAAGTGATTTTTCATTACCATAGCATTCACTACATTATCTCATGATTTATGTGATGATGATAACTCATTTATCACATTATTTGAGTTGAATTTTTGGTTAATTTTTTGGGATGTATAGTATTAGGGGTCGTTCGTTTTTTTTCCACTTATAACTTAATGGGTCTAAATTGAATTTATTAAGTTGTTTTGTTTGTTTTTTTAAATGGTCAAACAAGTTAAAAATACCAAAAAACAACTTAAAATGAAAAGTAACAAATCCAATTTAATCATAATTTTATATGATGCAAATTTATTTATTTCTCTTTAACTTATTACTAATGATAAGCTTAAAAAAAACATAAATCACATTGTCACTTTCAACACCATTATTGAACCTCTAATTTTTATATTTTTTTTGCAATCAAAACCATTTCAAAATCATTATTTATCATATTTTATTATTAAAAAAAATAATTATTTATCATATCTTAATCATGAATAATATCTTATCATTATTACATAAAAATGGTTTAGGATTTATTAAATTATTTTTATTTAGTTGTTTGTATCATAAAATATGAAAATACATAACAATTAATAGTAATAAGGGTATAAATATCAAATTACTTATTTTTAAAACCATTTTATCTTTAAAAAAAAATAAAAAAATTGCCATTATATTCGGAGATGATAAAAATAAAAAAAACCAAACATGTTATTTAGTTTTAGATTTCAATCACTATACAGCTTTTAATAAAACTTAGGACTGTTCACTGTTTAGACAAAAATAAACGAACCCTTGCTCTTTATTGGATTAGAATCATTGCTGATCTGGTCTTTTTCTTGACCTTTTTAGAGCATGTGATTTGTTGTTAATTAACAAAGTGGTTGTGAAAACCAATCATATCTTAACCACCAATTCATTGCAATACCTATACGTCATGAGATCAAGTGAGGTCAAGAAAATAATCTGAGATCAGCATAGAGGAGAGGATCCAAATTCCTCTTTATTATAAGTTAAAACGTGAGATATGGACAAAATGTAAGACAATGAGAAAAGATTAAAGAAATGCATGCGCGTGAAAACTACATTACACTGGATATATTCATACAGTGCACAGACAGGCGTGGCAGCATGAGATGGAAATGGAATCAAAGATTGCGCCAAAAGTGTAGTAATTTATTCCTCTTTTTAAATCAAAAGTGAGAGCTAATTATTAATTAAGCAGATCAAATTAAAATATTAATTTTTTTTTAAGAAAAAGCGTGACTCATGCAATCACAATTCACAGTCCTGGTAGGCGCTCAATATTCAAGATATATCCCCACATATTGACCAAGAAAAGTATCAAATGACCTGTCTCTATGCATTTTACCATTTTACCCTTCTCCATCCATCATTTTACCGTACAGGTACTTCCACAATAACTAGACTACTAGAGAGAAAAATTATCCGTACGGATTATTTTAATTATTACCTCCTCACCTTGAGTGTTATCATTTTATCTTCACCTTTATAATCTTATGTGTTTTAATAAATGAATCAATGATTTGAATTAATTATATTAATTTTTATGTTTTAATACCACTAAAAGATTATTAATTTGCTTATTAAAACACGTGACAATAGATTATGAATGTGAAGACACTCGAGATGAGAAGATGATACATATCCAGTTTTTAAAATGTTAACTGTGATCGATGAGATTTGAATCCCCACTACTAATAATGTAGAAGGGAAGGTATACAACCACTTGAATTAAGAAATAATATGTATTTTTTTTTTTTTTTTTTTTGAAAAAGGGGTCGAATATGTATTATTATTATTTTTTTTTTTTATAAAGAGAGAAAATGTATTGAATCATACTTTTGAAACAAACCAATCTAATATTCTAAGTATACAATATCAGAGAAAATGTATTTAATCATACTATTCAAATTCGAAACAAACCAATCTAAGTATACAGTATTATTCACTTGATTCGGGTAAAGTAGCATTACTCATGAACAATAATACTACTTTATCCAAATTTGATGTCCAAATGATGTGGCATCATTTGTAATCTATTCATTTAAATCATGCAAAATTTTAAATTGTATTAAATTTGCATGATTTAAATGAATGGACTATAGTGATGCCAAATCATTTGGGCACTAGATTTAAACACCAAATTTAGACAAAATAGAATTACTTTTACTCGATAGAAAAAAAAAAAAAAATCATTAATTGCATTCAAGAATAATGTTATCTTGCCTAAATTTAGTGCCCAAATAATTTGGCATCATTGTAATCCATTCATTTAAATTATGTAAATTTAATACAATTTAAATGAATAGATCATAGTGATGCCACTTTATTTAAACACCAGATTTGGACATCAAATTTGGACAAAAGTAGCATTATTGTTGAGTAAAATTTCATTAAAAATAACAAGTAATATAATAGTCTAATTGTATTTAATATTATTTATCAATTTTTCATAATTGAGGTTTATCCCTTTATTATATATTTCTTAATTATACTATTATAGTCAAATTAACTTATAAACATTCAAATCAAAAGAAAATTGTTTGTTTTATTTTATTATTGTCCATTCCCACTCAATTCATCAATCATTATTAAGAAATGATAATTCTTTTCTCCGGTGTTCATTTCAAATATTAAAACACCTTTTTAAACATATAATTCAAACAATTTTAAATAAAATGTGGATAATTCTTAGCACAAAATAACAACAAAAAAAAAATGTAATTTTATAATTGAAATTGACTTTAAAAGATAATATTTTTTAAAAAAAAAATCTTAAAAAAACAAAAAACACACAATATGAGTCATGAGTCATGACACACCCCCACCAAAGCCTTCTTAAAAAGGGTAAAATGGTCATACACAAATAAAATAGGAATAGAATAATAAAAAAGGAGGGCCATTTATGAAGTAACCTGACCTATTATTACATTCCTTCTCTTTAGCTTTCCAATCCAACCTGTCTCTCTGCTTCTCTCTCTCTCTCTCTCTAACACAACAAAAACTTCCACATACGCACAAATATAGTCTACGCGTTTCAACGTCGACTCCAACTTCTACACAGTCGTGTTCCTTTACAATGCAGGTCAGTTCACTACCTTACTCTCTTCTCAATCATTCAAAAGAAACTCTTAACTCTGTAATTTGACGTTCAAGTGGTTTGTTGTTCTGTTTGTAATTGACAGACGAGAACGGTTCAAGTGAAGAACTTGTCAGATCTAGCTAGTGAGAGGGAGATTCACGAGTTCTTCTCTTTCTCTGGTGATATCGAACGAATTGAGATCCTATGGTACGCATTCTATATGCATTAGACATACCTACGTTGTATGCTATTGAGGGTTTTTTTTTTAAGAAAACTATTTCTTTTTGTTTGTATTTGGATGCTGAGAAAACGCGGGTTAAATAAGGAAAGTGAAATTTTGGATCTTGGGTTTTGTCTCAATTTGGAAAAATAATTAATATGGCCGTCTGGGTGTTGTTGATTCTAATAATTGGATCTTTGTATTTTGTTTTATTTTATCTTATATTAATTGATTAAAAATTGCTAGTTATAAAAGGAATGGAATAAAATTTTAATTTGGATTTTATATTTATTTTATTTTATTTTTTGTGGGTTTGGTGTGGAATATGAAGGGTGAATATTTACTTTATTTGGCTTATTTAAATTGCGTGCTTGAGCAATTAGTGGAAAGTGAAGGTGAATTAAGGTGTTCTTGTTGTTTTTGGTTGCAGTGAATCTGGGCAATCGAAGACTGCTTTTGTTACATTCAAGGATCCCAAAGCGCTTGAAATTGCATTGTTATTATCCGTGAGTGTCCTCAATTTGGCTTAACTCTTTTGTTAGAAATTGCTTTGTTTTAGTTTCTTTTACGGCTAGTAGATTCCAGCTATTACTCATTGAAGAATCAGCCACTCTCGTCTCTTTATTCGATTTCAGTTTTATGATGCTGAGTGAACTTAAAGCAATTTAGAGAAGAAGAAAAAAGAAAAGTGTTGGATGCTTTTCTTTAACTTCACCCTTTAAAAAGAACTCTCTTTTAGTTTATCACATACAGGCTGCATTTCCTTATAATCAACTAAACTATTATTATTAGGATTAGTTAAGAAACAAGTAAATTGCAAGCGAATGCTTGTCAATTTTATCTTGATTTTTGTTTTAAAATAGGAGTTGATGATCGGTGGCATTATGTAATTGCGAGTGAAATTTAAAACGTTTGAATTTTATGGTTGCATTTCTGAAGATTGAAATATAAAAATTAGTAATTTATAGGATTTCCTGGGATTTTAACATGTGATCAGAAATAATTTTCTATATTCACTGAATATTCTGCATAGTATGGCCATAGGCAGTGAAAATCGTGTAATTTTTGTGTTCAGGGAGCAACAATAGTAGACAAGATTGTGAGTATATCTTCAGCTGAAAACTATGTACCAAAACTTGAGATGCAGGTAAGCCTTAAAAAGTTTTTGTAATCTCTTTACAAGTACAGTGGCCAAACCCTTATGTTCTCGAGTGCAATTCATGCAGGAAGTAACTATAGAGGAAAACGCTGTGTCTGTAGCTCCTGCTGAAAATATTGAGGTTAGTAGAAATCAACATGTTAGAGCTTATTTGGTGTTAAAAATGTATAGACGTTTAAATCTTTTTATGCAATGGAATACAAATGATGTTTGGTGCTAAACACATGGCTGGGTTTGGAAAACTTGTAGAACTATTGTTGATAAGCTTGGCTTCTGGATGTGTGGTTTGTTTAATTTTATATTAGGGAATGCCTAGTTGCCTTGGGTGAATGATTGAACCAAATTGTTTGATCGAAATGTTTTATGTAGGATATATCATTAGTGAAGCACGAGTATCCTGTTAAGAATAAATTCAGCTTCCTGAACATATCCATTCTTTTATGTTATGAAATGCCAGATGCATATAACAGTATGCAACTTAAGTTTGCTAGATACGTTCAGTCATTGTCATACCATTTGCACCTTAAAAATTTATCTCATTGAGTTAATGTATTTTGGGTTATGTGTACCTGTAAGCAGGGTAAAACAAGCCCATCTAACAGTGGCAGGATTTATGTAAGTAAAGCACAAGAAGTTGTTACGACTATGCTTGCGAAAGGTTCGGCAATTAAACAAGATGCTGTGAATAAGGCTAAAGCATTTGATGAAAAACATCAGTTGACAGCCAGTGCATCTGCCAAGGTTGTTTCCCTTGATCGCAGAGTTGGGCTCACAGAGAAATTCACAGTTGGGATTTCAGCAGTTAATGAGAAAGTGAAGTCTGTTGATCAAAGGCTTCGTGTTTCAGATAAAACAATGGCTGCTATATTTGCAGCCGAGAGAAAAATAAACGATACAGGATCAGCAGTCAAAACAAGCAGGTATAAATGGCATCCCTGAACTAAAACATTGTGATCTATTTCACTGGTTTGTGGTCAATAACAAAAAAGTTTGCATGTCACTTAACTATGTGGATACAATCTTCCAATCAGGAGATCATCCAATGCATGTCACTTTATACCTTTGGAGAACTGATTATATTTGAAGCCAAGAGTTATGCTTTGATTGCACTTTATACCCCATCTAAGTAGATTTTAATCTTTTCTCAAGAATTGCTTTTGACAATTGTGATACATTTTTCAACATATAAACATCGGCAGTTGCCTTTCTGCTTTTATTGCTTGTTTGAACCCTATATTTTCCTTTAATAGCACTTGCATCTTTAGTGAAGGACACCAAATCAAGTTTTCTTGTAATCCAAAGAAACGCATTTTGGATATTGATCCTCTGTTTCTAACTTTCAAGTTTGTTCCCCAGAAATGATTGTTCTTGAATATTTCTTTATGCATTCTTTTCGTACTTATTAATTTGGATCGACTGTTGAAGCTCTGAAATCTAAATGCTTGTTCAATTTTTAAATGAGATAGATGCATTGTTATTAATGTCTTCTTGATGTCAACTATTACATGAAACACCTTTGTTATTTTGATTCTGCACAGGTACGTGACTGCTGGAACAGCTTGGCTGAATGGTGCCTTTAGTAAGGTTGCAAAGGCTGGGCAAGTAGCGGGTACAAAAACGAGAGAAAAGTTCAATGTAGCTGTGTCAAATTTGACTTCCAAGGTAGGTTTCTTTGCTGGTAGCATTGTAATTATTATCAAAATTCACGTTTTATCTTATCTTTATTACAGTAGTAGTTTGAATAACTTTTAAATATACCGATTCTTAAATGCAGGATCCTCCAATCGCTGTGTAAATCAGAAAACTGGTGTGCCCTAGAGTTGTTTTGTTAGGTCTTCTATAATGAACGCTTTCAACAAACATGCTGTTCTAATCGCCAAAACAAGATCATGAGTTTGAAATTGTAGCTGGGTATAGGTTTGTTTAATGTTCCGTTTATACAAATTCGACTTTGGTTTGACGCGTGTGGTTAGTTATGTCGTTACGTATATTTCTTAAATTCCGATTCTTTGATTCCTAGGGCCCTGTTGGTCCAGTGTAATTTTTGCAGTCTGTCACATTGGTTTTGAGCTGTAAAGAAATTGAAATTGTGACAGATTGAGATTATTTCTGCTTGTCCAGCACTACATTTTTTTGCTTTTTATCATGACAATCAATTTCGTTTGATTTTGACTTCTGTAATGGTGATAATATACAAATGAAACATTTTTTTTTTTTAATTTTTGGAAATGAAATTTGAGTGACCCAATTGTCTCACTTCCAAGTTCCATGCTGCTCTCTCCAACCTCCATGCCATTGCTTGTCTTCCAAGGAAAGTATAGATTGCAAGCAAAATAGAAAATAACCCATCTCATTTCGCTTTTTCATGTTCATTTATTTTCTGCTTTAGTATTTGAAAAATTATTCAAACTTGCAAGAGTAGAAGCAATGATTCATTATAATCCTCAATTCCCCATTTTCTGCTTGTTTCCAAACCTCCCAAATTTCATGCAAAATTTTCTATTTGCTTCTTTTTTACATTTTCAAATTAACATAAACGTACAAAATCATTTTTGATTTGTTTTATAATTTTGATGATGATTTCTGATATCTGATTTATGACAGTCCATTGACAGCCATGAGTTAACATGCATATACTTTCAATACACACAAACATGCCATCTAATACAAATTATAATTATTAGTATCTTCAAAAAATAAATATATTATTATTATAATTACTAGTCTTGGTTGGACAACTTTGGTTGTTGTTCCATGATAGTATGATACTATGATAATAAATAAATTTTTTTTTTTTTTTTTTGAAAAAATGGTTATAAAAATGAGGGTTGGCTGTCTTGGAAGCACATGGGGGGCATGGAGCTGTGGACTGTTCATGTGAAGTGAAGTGAGGCCAAGCAAAGCATTGTCTTTTGCTTTCACTTTGGGCGATTGCTTTCAAGTTGCATGTAGTTGTACTAGCAAATTACATTTAACTTATTTTATTTCATTTCATTTCATTGTTTTTTTCTCGGCCAGTTAATGACAGTTAAAGTTTGACCTAATTCCATCTTTGGGTTGCTTGCTATGACAGCTTTTGAAGATGGAAAATTGCTCTTCAATGTCTAATTTTTTGGCCATTGGCAAACAAACCGGTTGCATGTTATAAAAACTAATTGTTAATGTATAGTATTCCATGTCTCGAGTATTATAGTTGTAACACATCACCTCTTAGCATAGGTGGGTAGTATACCTCCCTCTCACGTTAGTGTTGAGGGATTCAAATCCCACCATATAGTTTAACAAAATTAATTCCACATTAGTTGTAAGAATTATCAAGTTCTAGATTATCCGGTCTAACAATCTATTTTGGAGCACGACAAAATTAATTAATGTACACTTCAAATATTTTATCTATGCCTTTATTTGTAATTTAGGGCATCTCCAACTCAGCTCTATTTTTGGAGCAAAAAGTGATCTCCAATCCAATGCCATTCTTTGTGCTATTTTAGTTTCAGCGAACAGTGTTGCGCAATCCCTAGCGCTATACTGTTCAAATGGTGCAAAAAATGCCTTTTTTTACCCTTAAATTTGACTTAATCACGGTTCGACCCATATTTAATAAAATATATTCTGATTGTATCCCTTATTTAAAGGTTTTATTTAATCACAGTTTTACCCTTAATCAATTAAATTTATTCCAATTTGGTCTTTTTTATTATTTAATGATTTTTATTTAATTTATATTTGTTTTAATTTAATTATTATTTATATTAACATTTATAATAAACTAAAATTAAGTGTATAATACAAAATTTGAAATGCAATTTTTTTTTTTTTTTTTTTTACATAAATCACTTAATTAAAAACACAAAAATTAAAGCAAAATACATTAATTAATAAAAACATTAAAACCTTCATACAAACTTCATAGTAATAAAATAAATTACCACTAATTGTAAGACACTAAAATTAAGGGAAAATACAACATAAATTACAAAGTCTGGAATATCATTTTCGGATCCTCCAAGATTATTGAAAAATGGGCTAAAAGACCCAGAGGTATTTTGAGATCCCTAGCCTTGTTGTTGAGCTCTTTTTTCCATAACTCTTAATTGTTCATGATACATAAGCTCGTGTAGGTTTGGATCAGTATGGAATTCAAATCTTGCATTAAACTTTTTTTTCCTCCCGAAATTCAACCATGTCCAATTTTCTCTCTTGGATTGCGTAATTTCTTTGCCTATCCGCAACGCTTTTTTAAAAAACTTCAAAAAGTTGTTGACTTCCTTCTTTCATAGAGTCAAGAATTTTTGAACTTTGTTCATCAGCCATCCTTTTTTATTTTGCTTTCTTCACCCCAACGGGCCGTTGAGATGAACTACTACCAACATCATCATTAGTTATATTCAGAGAAAATGAAGATAGTCTAAGAGATGCCGATGTGGGAGACTCTGGAGTTGGAGAGTCTTCTTGTGATAATACAATATTACCACTTTGCCTTTGAAAGGCTGATGTTGCATTATCGTTATTTGCAAATTTTTAAATATCTTTGAGGATGGGCCACACATGATCAAATTTGAATCATTTTTTGTAATTCTTATATTGTGTTAATAATATTTTGGCTCGAATTATCTAAAAAATGATACAACTATATATTGTTAAAATTCAGTATTATATATCATATTTCTAAAACTTTAATTGTAACAAATACTCACAATATCAGCTTCTGAAGCACCACTTGGATTCAGACTTTCGATTTGTCGTAGGCATCCCCGTAATTTCCCAACTGCAGTAAGGATAATTTGCATTCGACACTGCAAAGATCTCTTGCCTTGAAGTTGACTGATAATCTCTTGTTTGGTGTTGTTATAATCAGTCTCAACTCGAGACCAGAACATATCTTTTGATTGGTTTATACCTATGCTCGGGTCTTACGAAATATCCAGATATACATGACAAAGGTGTGTGTCTTCTTCATTTGTGTATGAAGAACCTCGGTGACTTGAAGTCATTTTTTGGAAAAAGTGATTCAAAGAGATAAGAGATTTGAAGGGGTATGTTTAATTTAGTGTGGGGTTTTTTTTTTTTTTTTTATATTTATAGAAACTAGGAGGTACTCTTTCATATTTAATCCTACAATTCAAATGGTGAGGAAATCCATCCATTGGTTGGCATTTGAAATCATATTTCTTATCTTCAGATTTTAGGAAAGGTGAAGATAAGAATTCTGGAAAAGTCTAGATATTATTTTGGAGAGGTGTCCTACGGTTCAGATGGTGATGAAAATCCATTCAATGGTTGGCATTTGAAATTAAATTTCTTATCTTCAAATTTTGGGAAAAGTAAAGATCAAATTTCTAGACAAGTTGAGATATTATTTTGGAGAGGTGTCCTACGATTCAAATGGTGATCAAATCCATCTAGTGGTTGGCATTTGAAATCCAATTTCTGGAAATGTTGAGATATTATTTTGGAGAGGTGTCCTACGGTTCAGATTGTGATTAAATCCATCCAATGGTTGGTATTTTAGCTCAGATATCTTATCTTGATATTTTGGGAAAAGTTAAGATCAAATTTCTAGAAAAGTGAAGATAAGATTCCAGAAAAAGAGAGATAAGTTGTGATCAAAACTAAAAGTTAATTTTATTTCATTAAAAAACTGATTAACTTCAACCTAATATAACCTATGGAAGAGACAAAACGAGATCTCTTTGACTCCTAAAACACCTCAACTAAATTGGGAAAGAAAAAAAAATCCTAATTGTTGCGCAAGAAACTAAAAGGCTACGGACAACACACTAAATGACATAGTAACTGGGATGCCTCCAGAAAAATCTCGGATCCGCGCATGGAAGGCTTCAAAGATGCGGATATACATATGTACCAGAAGGTTGACTCCACATGCAGATGCTTCCTTAGATGAGCTCGTCTCGGGTTTTTCGAAAATATATTATAATAGCCATTTGGAGCCTGTATGCAAAAGTTATGAACCCACAAAGTCAGCCTTATTATGGGTACTCTAAGCGACCCATGTCAGAACTTGCCAACCGGTCTGCATCGAAAAGTTAAGATATTTTTTTAGAGAGGTGTCTTATAGTTTAGATGGTGATGAATTTCATTCAATTGTTGGCGTTTAATAACTCGAATTTCTTATCTTTAGATTTTGGGAAAAGTGAAGATAAGATTTCTAGAAAAAGTGAAGATATTATTTTGGAAATTAAACCTACGGTTTTGATAGTGATGAAATCCATCTAATGGTAACGATTTAATAGTACATATTCCTACGATTTATCTAGAATATTATCTTTCACAATGATAAATAGCTTACACCAAAGTCTGCTAAAACTCATTCAATTCAACTCCAAGCAAAAATGAATTTCAATGTTGGAGGTCCATCTCATTTCGCATCTTCATCTTTCAACGACGATGAAGTACAACTTATGGTAGATCTTGAAGCGATTGATGCAGAACAAGAAGCAATAATTAAACAACATGGTAACATCTAATGGACCATCGGTCAGTATCTCAATCAACAAAACAACCAAGTGACCCATGGATTCTCAATTCCTGGTCATATAGTGATCAATCGAGACCGAGAAAGTGATGATCGTAGTTTGTTCAATGACTATTTTACCGAGAACCCACAATATAACGATCAAATGTTTCGTCGACGCTTTCAAATGGGTCGAAGTTTATTCCTTCGTATTGTTAATTCTATGGAAGCTCATGACTACTACTTTATGCAACGAAGAGATGGACTTGGTAGACTGGGTTTGTCTGCTCTTCAAAAAATAACAGCAGTTTTTCGGATGTTAGCATATGGTCTACCATTGGATTCTACTGACGAGTATATTAAAATATGAGAGTCTACAACAATTGAAAATTTGAAGATATTTTGTCGTGCTGTTGTTGAGGTATTTAGAGAGCAGTATCTAAGATCACCTAACTCTAATGACATTGCTAGACTACTCTGTATTAGGAAAGATCGTGGTTTTTTAGGAATGCTGGGTAGTCTAGATTGTATGCATTGGAAGTGGAAAAATTGTCCAATGGCTTGGGCAGAACAATATGCAGGTCGTAGTGGATCCCCAACTATTATTCTAGAGGTTGTAGCTGATTATGATCTATGGATATGGCATGCATAATTTGGTTTGTCAGGTATCAACAATGATATTAATGTGTTAGAGGCATTCCATCTTTTTGCCAATCTCCTCAAGGTATTGCTCCTCCAGCTCATTATGTCATTCAAGGAAAAGAATATAACATGGGTTATTGTTTAGTTGATGGTATATACCCAAAATGGTCTACGTTTGTACAAACTATTCATGATCCACGTGGTTGGAAAAAAAAATATTTGTAATGAAACAAGATGGATGTAGAAAAGACGTAGAACGTGCATTTGGGGTTCTCCAATCATAGTTTGCAATTGTGGCAGGACCGGCATGTTTTTGGCATAAACATTTCTTACATGATATAATGACCGCGTGCATTATTATGCACAACATGATAATCGAGGATGAACGTGATGTTGATGCAACAACTGAGGATCATATGAAAGCACCAACTCCAGAAGTTGAGATGATGGTAGATGAAAATACCTGATTTAAAGAATTCATAGCTCGACATATAAAAATCAACGATAAAGAGGCTCATATTGCACTCCGAAATGCATTAATTGATCATTTGTGGGATAAGTATACTAATTCAGATAATTAAATGATGATCAATATGTACTTTTATTTTTATGTTTTTTCTTTTTTATTTTATGAAATGTAATGTTTAAGTTAATTTAATAATAAATGCAATATTTTAGTTAATTGAATTTAATTTCTTGTAATGCACTAATTTCATAATTTCCTAACTTATTTCAATATTACGTTAATTATAGGGTGAAATATTAATTGTGGAGAAATAATAAATAAATAAATAAGGGAAAGAAAGAGAATATTCTTTTTAGTGTAATATTTAGTGCAATGGATTGGAAATGGAAAAGCTAAATAGTGTGAAAGTTGCACTATTTTAATGTAAAAGTTGCACCAAAATGAGTTTTTTGGTTGGAGATGACCTTATTTGACGTAGCGGGGTATGGCAAAAATAAGAATGATCACTTTGTCGAACCCTGAGGCACACTCAGACGAACCTTGACGCAGTGACCGATAGTTACCCAAGCATGGATCGCCATGCAGGGGCCATCATTCCCTAATCTACGTTAGAAAACAGCGCTCTTGAATCCTCAAAGAGCATGTCGAATCCACGACAGATAAGTGTTCCAAAGAACGATTTTATTGATTATGAACAAGTTACAATAATTGGAAATAATAAGACTATTTATAATAAACTAACCCTAATACGACTCGAATACGAAATTCCTAAAAAGACTAAAACAGGAGAAGATAAAAACTAATCATAATCTTCTAAGATTCATGATTCCTAACTTGACTGAAAAACAAAGATCAAATCTTACCTAAAAGGTAAGTTTGATTTATTTTCAAAACCTAAATTTAATTCCTAATCAAACTAAAATAAATAAACTTACTAAACAAGAAACAAAGAACCAAATTAATAAAATAAGACAACACCTAAAACCGTCCTACATCATTATTACAACCAAAAGCTTTTTTGAAGATATATTGTCAAACGATTATATAGCTTTTTTGATACATGGCGGCTTCAGGATAAAAAAGGCTATTACTATATTATTATATATGATGAGTAATAATACTCCACCCAAAATTCCAACCCAAATGTGAGATATCATCACCACACAAAATCTTGGAAATCATGACGTGGGCCCATGTTGTGTGTGATGATGACACCTCACATTTGGGTTGGAATTTAAGTTGAAATTTTGGGTGGAGTAGCATTACTCATATATGATATGAGAGCTTCTCCTTACAATCCACAAATTATCTATTTACACTCCGATTTAAAAATTTTTATTAATGACAATTTCAACCTGAATTAAAATTACTAAATAAGACAAAAAAAAATTCTTAAGACACTCCAAACTAATTAAATTAATAAAAAAAGAAATTCTCTCTCCTAAATCATTATATTAAATACTAAATCTGTTATTACCATATTAAACTCTCTCTCTCTCTCTCCATTTAAAAACAAAAATCCTATCTCCATATATTGTTTCTCAATCAATCTCTAATTAATAGTTAAAGAAAAAAAATCTTATGAATATTTTGGTATTAAAAAGTTAATACAAATACCTTGTTTAAAAAAAATAGAGATATAAAAACTTAATTTGTTGCAACTAAAGATTAAACTCAGAATTTCTAAGACTAATAAAAAATTAAAGTTCTCTGGGCAATCACATACCTACAAAAGTAATAAAAAACATTTTCATATTTCGATTTTTTTTATAAAAAAAAAAAACAGGGTAAGTTCTTTTTAAAAAATATATATATATATATATATATATATATATATATATATATATATACATATATACGGTTCCTAAAAATCAAGCTTATTTGTAATTTTTATTTTCCTTAATGTTTAGTCTTATTTGAGAAAGAATGGAGATAGGAAATTAGAGATTTGTATTGGAGGAGAGAGTTTAATATGGTAATTAAAAATTTAGGAGAGAGAAAATATGTAATATTTAATATAATGGTTTAGAAAATATAATTTTTTTTATAAATAATTTAATTCAAAAAAGAATACTTCTCGGATGAATCCAAAGGCTACGATTATTCATTCTAACTTTTATTAAAATAAAATGGAGTGTCTTTATAAATTTTATTTTTAAAATGGATTGTCTTTAGAATAGGAGTGCTAAAAGATAAAAAGGATAATCTTGGAATAAAGAGGAGTGTCTTTGGAATTTTTTTAAATTTAAATTTTGAGAATGAAGTGTCTTTAGAAAAGAAGTGCAAAAAGAAAAAATTGGATTGTCAAAAGAAGCTCTCATATGATATATGATTATATATAAGATGACTCTATTGCCACCTAACATATTTCTCCCTACACCCATAAATTAATAACTTATTTTATTATTAAAATATCCTTATATGAAATTACTAAAAAAAAAATCATCCTTTTTACCCCATCTGCTTCACAACCTTAAAAATAAGTTTTAATACCAATCATGTGTTGGTGTGAGTGGTTCGGCGCTCTCATCCCTAAAGCAAGGTCATGGGTTCAACTCCCCTTGTGAACGGAGCTACACATATTGGGAGCACTTTACCCCTTAGTGGGCCGACCTGGTGCGAGTCCGGATTAGTCGGGGTGTGGTCTGGGCTGATTGCACCGTATGGTGGATCCGCCCCATCCGGAAACCGGATGGTGTAAACCAAAAAAAAAAAAAAAAGGTTTTAATGGCTTTAGCAGAAAAGTATGGATATTATTTTCATAACCTTTATTAAATTTTTGTAAGCTTTTTAAATGATCCGATAAATCTCATGCCTTAAGTTCATTGTTTATTTTTATTTTTTTATTACTCTACATGCAACATCACCATGAGAATGAGTTGAAGGATTTTATATATATATTAAAAAAAAAAAAGGCAAGAGTAAAGAGTTGCTGTTGAGCCACTATTGGCGTGAGAAAGAGAAGTAAACAGGGGTGAAATGCCCAAAAGAAATTCAAAAGAATGTTTTAATATGTTTAGATTTTTTTTTTTTTGACGTAGGTTTGGGTTGGTTTTTGTTACTGGAAAAATGCTGGAGGGGTGGATTTCCAAATAACAACTTTTAAACCATGACCATGGTAGGTCACAATTGGAGAGAGATCGCACTTGATACCTATAGGTTCTAGTAAAAGTGAGTCAAATGCAAAGATGATGGACACAAACTAGTAAATACATGCATATCATGAAGACAGGAGAGTAGTTCTTTTTATTGATTAATGAAATACATGACATGATACAGTGATGATTTATGGAGGATTTAGGTATGAAGTTTTGACAAAATAGGCGATGGCGATCTCGTGCTAGTCGATAAGTGAAAAAACTGTGATCAAAATTTGATTCCCTCTCTTTAGAGAGTCTTGTAACATTTATAGGTCCCTTTTCTTGTTGTTCACTCCTTAAATTCAATCAATCAATTTATCCATCAAAGGGACATTGATAGTGGCTTTGTTTAGGCGCAGGAATGATCCAAAATCAAGTGATTTGTTTCCCTTCTTGGTGATATTGATAGAGTTGACCAATCCCATTTTAAATGGAGTTTCACAGATGGCGGAAAAAGTCAACTTTCCTTGTGTTCTGATGTTCAACTTTCCTTGTGTTCAAATTTCCTTTTAAGAAAAGAGAGGAAAAATGACTAAATGACAAATGTTTCATTCTCATCCTTTGAGAAAAATATTTTAATTTGCTTTCAACTTGGTTTGGGTGTGTTTGTAGGGATGGCAAAATTATCCATGGACATGGATATCCGTAAGAATCCGCTCCATTCATAATGGGGATGGATACTATTATTTTGGGGATAGAGCGGGGATGGATACGATCCTAATATCCGTTTAATTTTCGGATATGGGGATGGATATCGTCTATGGATATACATCCCCATCCGGATCCGTTATATATTTTAATATTTTAAAAATATATAAAATATTATATAATTATTAATTTTAATTATATAAGTTATTATTAATTTTTTTATCATCAAAACCCTAAAAGCTATTTTTCTAAAGTAAGCGGCCGAAAGACTGGAGAGTTGTGACTACATTTGCTTGTTGGTTGTTGGTTGTTGCTGACTTGCTGCTGAGTTTCTTTGTAAGTGAATACTGATTTAAAACTCTCTATTTAATTTTGTTTGTATCTTGAAGTTGTGGGGTTTTTGTTTTTGTTTTTGTTTTTTTCGTTTGTTGAATTTATGTTATTTGAGGATTGGATGTATTTGTTTCTCCCTTTTAAATACACGTTAGTTATATTTTTCTCTTATAAACTACAACAATTTATATATATTTTTCATTGGATACGGATAAAGACGGAGCGGGGATGGATATCGTTATCTAAATTCGTGGATTATCCAAATCCGCCCCGCTCATTTTGAAAAGGGGATGGATGCGGGGATGGATATACATATCTTAAACGGATACGGGGATGGATAATGGGGTATCCATCCCCGATCCGATCCATTGCCATCCCTATGTGTTTGACCATTTCTGTTTACTTATGGTCCATAAAAGTTTTTTGTCTTCCTTTTAAAAGAAATACATATCATAGTAAAAAATAAAAAAATAAATAAATAAAAAAATAAAATAAAATAAAATTCCAATAAACAGAAATAATTCTGTCGAGGTTTTACCAAAAAAAAAAAATCTACTGTTTTATCCTAAATCCTAAAATTTTATTATTGCAAAAGTTTTGATAGCAAAGAGGAGAGAGGAGAGAGTATATATATATATATATATATATATATACATAGATTTTCTATTATCAGTTCGTCCTGATATAAAATATATCAGGACCAAGAATGTGGACCATTAGATTTACATATTTTGGCTCAAAGTATATGTGCTTATCAAAACTTCTCCATAATCTATGGTCTACATTTTTCATCCTGATATATTTTATATTAGGACGAACTGACAGTAGAAAAACTATATATATATATGTATATAACTGATACTTTTTTTGGGAAATATATATAAGTGATATTAAATGATAATCCTTTAAAGTTAATGAAATTATTTATTGGTTTGTATTGTAAATATATTGAAAAAGGAGATCATTAATAAATGCTACAAGATTAATGTGAAAAATTTAATGTTGTCCACATGTCACCGCATGAACAGAGAGTGTATCTAGCACTCATCCATGATTTTATTCTCAATCGTTTTTTGGTACACACATTAATGACAAATCAAGATCTTTTTTTAAATATTACATTAATTCGGGTTCCTCTTTTAACTCAAAAAAAAAAAAAAAAATTTAAATTCTCTTACACTCGTAAGGATTCTCGATTATAAAATGTGCCCTAAAAGTAAAAAGATTTTGGTAAAAATAATCCCTAGCATATGTTAATATTCTTAGATATTTTTTTCGACTGTGTTAATATTTTTAGATTACATACTTTTTTATTACTATTATTATTGTAGATTACATACATTAGAAGGGCATAAAGGATGTTTCCTAACAAAAAATTATAGTAACACTATATATTATTAGGTGAATTATCCCAGAATGTCAATGATTACTGTTACAACTTCCATCAATAAGAAGGTAAAAATTTATAAATTTCTAAATTACTAAATACACTAATTAGATTCACTCTAAAATACCACTTTTATCTTTATACTCCATTTCTAAAAACATTTAATTTAAACTTTTATATATATATATATATATATAATAACATTTATTTGGAAAACCTTTGTTTTTTATTCAATTTTTAATTTTATTTTTTTGGTTTTAAAAAAAAAAGATTGTGATATTATAAATAAATAAAATTTTAATTTTTTTACACTTCTTTTCTAAATAGATTCTATATTAAAAAATAAAAATCAATTCTAATAGTTTTTTTTTTTCCTTCTCATAAAAAAATAAAATAAAATAAAATTGTAAATAGTTAAAGTTTGTTTCCAATTGTATAATAGCATTCTATGTCACTTTCAAATTAAATAACTCTTTAAAGCTATTAAAAAAAAAAAAACAATAAAAATTATAGGATTTTAAGAATCATGAAATGTTAAAAAGAGGAAGATGAGGTAGATATTATATATTATGGAGATTTGTGTGTAAAGGTGTGTTTGGTATGACTTTTTAAGTAGAGCTTTTAGAGTAGATCTTTTTGTAGAGCTTCTAACAAAAAAGGCTTTTGGTTGTGTAAATTATAAAAAAGGTGTTGACAATGTATTTTTAGAAATAGTTTTTGGTTGATTGAATTACAAAAAAAGGTGTTAACAATGTATTTATAATGAAAGAGTTATGGTGGAGTATCTAAAATTTATAAAGAATAGTTGAGACAATTCATATATTTTAAAAAAGCTTAAAAAAAAAAAAAAAAAGTTTTTTCTCCAAATAGGCATAAAATGACTTTTATAAAGGATAATTTAGACAATTCATATATTAAAAAAACTGTTTTGATTTTTGTCAAACAACTAAAAAATACTTCAAAATAGTTTCTAGCATTTAAAAAGTGCCTTTGATCCTTTCAAAAGCCATACCAAAACACACACAACTGTCTTTAGATGTTTCTGTCTTAATAAAAAAAAAAAAAAACACAATTAAAAAACTAATATTTGAAAAAAAAAGTTTTTCTGTTTAAAAAGAAAAGAAATTTACGATTTTTTTTTAAAAATTAATTAATGAGTAACAAGACAGGTGAGTTGTTATCCCCATACAAATCATGAGATGCATTTACCATATCATATCATTTGAGTTGAGTTTTAGATTAGGTTTTTTTTTTTTTGGGAGTTAAATAGCATTAGTGTTAATTAATACATCATAAATGCTGTTTTTTTTTTTTCTTAAGAATAAAGGGGTAATTACCCTGGTGGCCATCAACTTTTGCCACCACTATCAAAATAGCCACAAAATGGGGAAATGGATGGAAAGTGGCAATTTTTGACAAACATTGTTATACTAATGGCCATTCCATCCATTTCCATTCAATTCCATCCAATGAATGACATTTTGGTAAATAAGGGGATGGCATTAATTTATTTTAGATATTTTTTGGAAATCAATTTTTTCTTTTGTTTTTTTGAAACAAATAATTATATTTAGTGTATATATATACATATAGAATATCTCATATATATATATATATATATATATATATATATTTTTTTTTTTCCTTTTTTGATTAAGGCTATAAAATCAAAAAAATTCTAAAAACACATATTTGAGATAAGTTGAAAAGATATATATATTCTTTTTTGAAAAGATTAAGATTATAAAATTTAAAAATTCTAAAAAATATATTTGAGATAAGTGGAAAAGAAATATATATGTATATATATATATATATATATATATGTTTGAGATATGTTATATGTATATGTACATACTAAATATAATTATTTGTTTCCAAAAACAAAAGAAAAAATTGATTTCCAAAAAATATCTAAAATAAATTAATGTCATCCTCATATTTACCAAAATGTCACGTATTGGATAGAATGAGATGGAAATGGATGGAATGACCATTAATATAACAATGTTTGTCAAAAATGGCCACTTTCTATCAATTTCCCCATTTGGTGGCCATTTTGATAGTGGTGGTAAAAGTTGATGGTCACCGACTCACCGGGGTAATTATCCCAAGAATAAATGATGAAGTTAATTAATCAAGAATCGTCAAACCAATATAGTAGAGACCGCCACTCAAGTAATGACATGTCAGCACTGTATTGTCATAATCTGATGTGTCGTACATTCATTGGATACGTCATGACATGTCAGATTAAATTAAGAAAAAAAAAAAAAAACTTTTTCTTGTTAATGAACCAGAAGGATCTAAAACCGTTGAGTTAGAGAATATGCCATAAACAGCAAAGCAACGTGGTCGTACCCTCCCGAACACGTGCACCAGCAGCACCACATTTATAATCTAGATTCTAATTTAATGTCATTTATAACCTTTTTAGTTATTTATTTATTTTTTATTTTTTAAGTTACAAGGAGTTGAATTGAGTATAAAAATAATTTTCAAGTACTGCCTTTTTTTTTTTGTTTTTTTTTTTTTCAACAGTTCATGTTTAACTTGATTTGACATTTTAATATATACAATCTGTTAAAGGTTTTCTTAAACCAGATTTACGAGTCATACAATTTGTATCGTATTTGATTATTATTTCATCTTCCGTTCATAATTTGTAATATTTGATAAATAAAGATTCGATGAAAATCGGGTTTTTTTTTTTTCGATGAAAATCAATTAATTTTAATAAATTTAATATTTTTTTTTTTATGGAAACTTCACTGAAATTTGTTTTCAAAAATAAAAATAAAAATAAAAATAAAATTGATTTTTTGTTTTTTTTGTTTTTAACATTATAACTATTTTTTAACATTTTCCTCAAGCCAATAGTGCATATCCCTTCCACCTAAGTAGTGAGGGATTCAAATCTCATCATATACATTTTATAAGCATGTGTGGGAAGTTTTCTTCCCGGGTTGTGGGAGTAGTTATCTCCCGTTATGGGAGTAGATATCTGGACTGCACATATATTGTTTGATCTCGGCAGGTTCCAGCAGTCCTATTGGCTATTATAATAGTTCTTGTAATTCTTAAAAAAAAAAAAAACATTTTCCTATATATTTTATCTATTTTTATATTTAATAAAATTGGAAAAAATACAGTACTTCACAAATTTTTAAATTTTATTAAAAAACACACATTAAAATCGATTGAATTTCAATGAAATTCTCGGAAAAGAATTCCTTTCCCTCACTCAAACAAATCTCAATTGTGAATTGGATTAATAATGAAAAATATTCCAAAAAAGGTAAAAATGAGAAATAAAAAAAATAAAAAAAGTTTTTCTGTATTCTATATTCTTTTCGCGCTTTTAGTTTTAGATCTTCTCATCACTTCTGGACCTATCTTTGCGCCACGTTTCATCAAACCGCAACACTTGTTCACTTTTTCCATAGACAACTCAAAAACACGACTCTCGTGCGTGCCCAAGTAAAGTACAAGGACGAGGACAGTTTGGTCACCTAAATCACTCTGAAATCCCCAAAATGCCCTCGGCTTTGAAAGATTTTCAGTTTTTGTTTTCTCGCATTTTGTGTTCAAGTTGATGTCTCTGTGTTTGGTCTGGTTGGGTATATTCCTTTGTTGGGTTCGATTCTCTTTTTTTTTTTTTTTTTTTATTCTTCTTTTGAAACAGAAATCACTTGCCTATATTTCTCTCTTCAAAATTCTTATAGTTTACAGTTCAAATAATTCTGGGTTTTTTTTTCCTCTCTCTCAAGAAATAAAGAAGAAAAGTACCAGGTAATGTACAAATTCTCTGCACCTTAATTCATCTTGTATGTGGCTTTTATTTTCATTTGATGGGTATTTTTATTAATTTTTGTAGATTCTTTGGGGATTTGTTAGTTTTACATTTGTTTGGTGGGTTTTAAAGCTATCATTTTAGGTGGGCAGGTGTGGTTTCCTTGTTTTTGATCATTGTTGTGTTGTCTTTTTGTTGAAATTTTTGATTTTGATTCGTGGGTTTGGTTTATTATGATGGGTATGAGTCAGATTTTTGTTCTTTTTGATAAGGGTACGCGAGACTTGATCCATGATCTACAATTTTAAAATGTTTACTATCTTATTTTTTTGGGTATAAAATTTGTGTTTTTTTGGTTCATTTAAGTGAAACTTGGAGTAGTAGCAGGCATGGAATTGTTTATTTGTACTGTTTCTAATTTGTTGGGGTCTGGAAAATCAATGAAGTGAGCCATTTTCTTTAATATGATTTGTCTTGACATTCCTTTGTCGAGTTGTTTTTGAAGCTTTACCAATTTGGAGTTTGATATTGTTATAATTGTATTAGTGTTCATGGTTTCTGTTTCTGTCTACATCATGCAATGTGTCAGTTTGGCATAGAGATTGTATTTTCCAGTGCCATTTAAAATCTAAAATGCCTGCCATATGAGGATAATGTATCTTTTTCTGCATTGAAACATTATACAGATTTATTTGGAAACCATGCCTGTTCTGCTCTACTTGTGTTAGTATCATTCTAAGACCGATTTGATTGATAATGATGAGTCACTCGCACATTTCGTAGTGAAACTTCGTTATCTTTTAGTTGCCTGGAGGGCACCGGATTCAAAGGCATTCCACCTTTTCTTTTTTCAAGGAAGGAGAAAAAGTTCTCCATTCTCCTTTTTAGATGTTTTTTTTTTTTTTTTTTTTCCTTTTTCTTTTCCAGTTCTCTTGATGGTGAATGGAGTCTCTACATGTTATTTTTTGTCTGCGTGTGCACATGGCTGCATTTTGTTTATTTCATGATTGTTAGATACGATTTCCAGAGAGAGTTTATTAACATTGAGAAATTGTATCTGTTGCTTTGCTTGTTTACTGCAGATTTCTCTATGGGCCATGAACTTTGATGGGGATTTGTGAATGGCTGTTGCAATTGGTTTGTGCTCCTTATGAGGATGGCGATGATGATAGTGTCATAGCAGTTCTTTAATTCAATCCTAATTGAAATGAATCTCCTTTAATTTTCTTGATTTTTAAATGGAATAGCTACTATAACATGGACTCTACAGAATCAACTTCTTCAAGGACTACTTGGACAACTGTTGTTTGTTGCTAGTTGGCTCAGATTAACATCTTAAACCAATTTTGGAGAATCTTGCTCTTGACATTAGTCATTATATCGAAGTAATAACTTTGTGGAACTTAAGTGCTAATCGATTATCATCACAACATTTACAAAAATGGAGATACAAGTTTCACCACAAGGACAAAAGCACAATCTGCAAACACCTGGTCGTAAATTTTCACTTGGGGGATTCCAGAAAGATTTGTGTGTTGTTGTGCGGGAAGGGTCCCTGGCTGATGTAGATTCAGCATTAGTGTTGCTGAAGAAGAATGGTGTTAGTATTAATTCCAGGAATATGTTCGGCTTGACTCCTCTTCATATTGCAACTTGGAGAAATCACGTTCCCATTGTTAGGAGGCTTCTTGCTGCTGGTGCTGATCCTGATGCTAGGGTGTGTTTCTTTTTTTCCTTGCCTTTAATTCATATAAATGATGTAATGTAAATGGATGCTTGTTCTGTTGTTTATCTGAGTAAGTTTTAAAGGCATTAATTATCTTATCTATAATCTAATAGCTACTTTAGTAAACATGCTTCTGTTTTTGTTTACTTTTGTGAATGTTTTCATCAAATGACTGCAACTTCTTTGAATGTTTTCATCAAATGTTCGCTTACCTAAACTAGTTTTGTCATTTTGATGTAAATTTGATTATCTGAAATCAGGTTTTGTTGCATGCCTACCTGAAAAAATGACAAGCTAAAATCATTGTACCTTTAAAATATGGTTTTGATGTCTCTGTCAAAAGCTGAATTTATTTCTTTTCAAGGAACTTCGTTTATTGGTTGAAATCACAATGAATTACCATATTTTCATGGAATCCGTGCCGGTAACTTATGTGGAACTGCTCTCATATGCTAATTATTTATTGCGTGAGTTGCTGAACTGTAGTATTCTGTCCCTAAATTATATTGGAAACATTATGTTTCAAAATTGCTAGTTGTGGTTAACAATTAAATAATTCCAAAATAGGTCACAAACTTTAGTTACATATTATTCATAATCATGATTTTTAATTGGAAGTTTGATATATTTGAGAGTGCAAATCTAATGTGATATATTTGAGAGTACAAGTCAAGTCCAAAATATAAGTTATCCTCCGAACCAAAAAGAAAAAAGTATCATACTTAAGTGATGAAGCAGTCCGAATGATGTGAGGGTGTTAAAGCTAGTTGTCCATTAGCTATAGATTGATTCAATTAGGCTATCAATTAGCTATATTGGTTGATTAATTGAGTTGTGTGTTATTATTCAGCCAAGGTACATGAATTTATAGTGCTAGGACTAGAAGAGTAAAAAAGTAGATTCAATTTACAATAATTACCAATCAATCACCCAGCTAATTACATCAATCTATGGCTGATTGACATCCTAATTGTAGCTGGTTGACTACTAGATTTAACACTCCCCTCAAGTTGGAGTATAGATATTCCCAATGCCCAATGTGAAACATAGATAAAGAAAAAACTTAATTGGTAATAAAGTATAATAAAATAAAAATGGAAACATATAATAATTCCTTCAACATTAACATCCCCCCTCAAACTCAAGATGGGGATAATGGAGATGGAGCAGTTTGTGTTTGTAGAGTTCCGATGACATTTTAGTCTTAACCCTTAGCTTGAGAAGGGCAATGTGGTCACATACCCACATGCAGCCCTTATTTGTCTTCGGTCAAACTAAGAGAGAGAAAAACACGAGGAAGATTGCCGGAGAGTGGAGCTTGCAAGAGGATGAAGACAACAGGTGACCAGACATTGACGATTGGCAACGAAGTGACATCAACACATATTCTGATACCATGTTAACATATAGGAGTTCAGGGGAAGAGATAATTCTGTTATATTTCATTCATCCAATAGTACAAGAATTTATTGTGCTAGGCTCAAGAAAGTAGAATCAATTTACAATAATTTCTCAATCAATCGCCTAGCTAATTACATCAATCTATGATTGATTGACACCCTAATTGTAGTTGATTGACAACTAGATTTAACACTCTCTCTCAAGCAGGAGCATAGATATTCCCAATGCCTAGCTTGGAATATAGATAAAGAAAAAATTTAAATGGTAATAGAAAAAAATAATAAAATAACATGGAAACCTGTATTATTTCCTTCTGAGATTCTTTAACAAAAGAAAACGAAGAGGATGAAATTTATAGCAAAGATGGGAAATTTGGTTCAATTTAATCGGTGTGGTAGATTTAGTAGATTTCTTTAGTTCAGAAGAACCGAAGGAGAGTTACTTAAATGCAATTAGTGGACTTCCAATTAATTCGGTTAGAGAGAGCATTTGAAAGTTCATAATGAGACAATCTATTACCATTTCTTGGGGTACGTTACAGCATATGTTTGGGAAGTATATTAATCTTAAACAAATTTCTGCTTAGAATGACCGATAAACACGTAAAGTATCTTATTTGTAGGAAAAGGATTGTGTTTGTGATCTTTAAGGTAATTGTTTAAATGCTTTAAATTTTTGTTTTCTTGAATTGGAAAATATTTATATATACATCGCTGTGAAGGAGATGGATTTTAGTTTGCATGATAAAGAAAGTGCTACATTCATATTGTGCATATGCCGAAGATGGTATTTCTTTCCTGTTAGCATAATCTTTAAATATTACATTTTCAGGATGGAGAATCAGGATGGAGTAGCCTTCACAGGGCTTTTCATTTTGGTCATCTTGCAGTTGCAAGTGTCCTCCTTCAGTCTAGTGCTTCTATCTCGTTAGAGGATTGTAAATCTCGAACTCCTGTCGATCTCCTATCTGGGCCTGTGTTACAGGCTATTGGAAGTGGACATGACTCAGGTATCTTCTGCTGTGTTTTTTCATGATTGATGAAAATCTTATTTTGGCCTTTTGTCTGCGTGTAAACTGAGTTTTTATTTGTCTCTCTAGTGGCAACTGAGGTATATAGTTGGGGAAGTGGGACAAACTATCAACTAGGGACTGGAAATGCACACATGCAAAAGTTACCATGCAAAGTTGATTCACTGCATGGCTCTGTTATCAAGTTAGTATCTGCAGCAAAGTTCCATAGTGTAGCAGTTACTACTCGTGGAGAAGTTTACACTTGGGGTTTTGGAAGGGGTGGTCGCCTTGGACACCCTGACTTTGATATCCATAGGTATGAAGTTTATTTCCCATATTTATACATATGCAGACCAGGAATTTGAATTTGATGATGATTCAAAATTGACATTTGATTTCACAGATTTTTAGTCATTAAAACATCAGTCAACTTAATATGGCACATATGCGACTTGTATAAGCTTCGGCATTTACTGACAATCTATTTAGATTTTGATGTTTTCAAATTAATGTCAAAAATTGAATTTTTGAACCTTATGCAATATTATATATCTATTCCAAATAATACACTTGTGCTCATCTATGTATACATTTATCATAAGAAAGTCTGGTTGTCACCAACCCCCCAACACCCACCACACCGCCGCCCCCCGCCACCCACCCCCCCCCCCCTCTCTTTCTTTCACATTACCTCTCTTTTAACCAGAAGAAATTGAGGTAGAATCAGAGCAGATACCCACTTCTACAAGTTTAAATGAAAATGTCACCTCGCCTTAGGTTTTCCTTTTTAATATATGGTTTTCATTAAGATTCTGAAATCTACAATCAGATGCATTTTTATTTATTCTTTTCAGCGGGCAAGCTGCAGTTATAACTCCCCGTCAGGTGACTTCTGGCTTAGGGTCCCGTCGGGTGAAGACAATTGCTGCAGCTAAACATCACACTGTCCTTGCTACAGAGGGCGGCGAAGTGTTCACTTGGGGATCCAATAGAGGTAAAATTTATTAGATGTTAGGAAGAACATGAATATGAATTTTTGTGAGCATGTATTTGTGACTGATGTGAAGTGTAGTTAAGATCTCCATGACTAAATAATTAACAATTATTTGCCTTTTATTTATTTATCAGAACTAATTGATCATCACTTCTTTCTGCCTTCGGTTAATGGATTTGTGTTTTAAAGTACAAAACAAAGAAGTAAGAGAATGACAGAATATTTTTTTAAGCATTCAGTGTGTTGTTGGCATTTGTGATTTTTGAATGTTGAATTCTATGACGCTGTGCAGAGGGTCAGCTTGGCTACACTTCTGTCGATACTCAACCAACACCTCGTAGAGTGAGTTCCCTTAAGTCAAGAATTGTTGCTGTTGCTGCTGCAAACAAGCATACTGTTGTAGTTTCTGACTCCGGTGAAGTTTTCACATGGGGCTGCAATAGGGAGGGTCAGCTAGGTTATGGTACCTCGAATTCAGCATCAAATTACACTCCAAGATTGGTCGAGTACTTGAAAGGCAAGGTCTTTGTTGGAGTTGCAGCTGCAAAATATCATACCCTTGTATTAGGAGCTGATGGAGAGGTAATATAAATTGGTTGCATTTTTATAGTCATATTCATCTCATCTAAACCATTTAGGCCTAAAGACCAGTAATTAGGCCAAAATGCATGAATATTTTCTCACATTGTAGCTCTAAGGAGAGTGAAGTTGTATACCTTTTCCGCTGTAGGGTTGCTTTGATTCACTTTTTGTGTGCATTATGTATGACAGGTCTACACTTGGGGTCACCGACTTGTTACACCAAAGCGTGTTATTATTGCTAGAAATTTAAAGAAAAGTGGGAGCACTCCTATGAAGTTTCATCGCATGGAACGTCTTCATGTGGTTGCTATAGCTGCAGGGATGGTCCATAGTGTGGCTCTCACAGAAGATGGTGTATTATTTTACTGGGCTTCTTCAGATCCTGATCTTAAATGCCAGCAGGTTTCTTCAATTAAACGAAAAATCTTTGACATCTTTTACCTCTCTCATGAAGGAGACATGTTACTAATGTTTTTTTGTCTTACTTTTTTAGCTGTATTCACTGTGTGGAACAAATTCGGTGAGCATTTCTGCTGGGAAATACTGGACTGCTGCAGTTACCGCTACAGGTGATCTTTATATGTGGGATGGGAAGAAAACTAAAGATAATCCACCACATGTTACTCGGTTACATGGTGTAAAGAGGGCTACCTCAGTTTCTGTCGGTGAAACACATTTATTAATCGTTGGTTCTCTCTATCATCCTGTCTATCCTCACAATGTGACCAAGAATCCTCAGAAGCTAAATGTGAGGAGCGGGCTAGAGGAGTTTGATGAAGATTTTATGTTTAATGACATGGCATCCAATCATATGTTATCCACCTTAGAAAAGGACGATTCTGGGCACAAGTCCATACCACCAACTTTAACAAGCCTCTGTGAAAAAGTGGCAGCAGAATTTCTGGTGGAGCCACGGAATGCTTTACAACTGCTTGAAATTGCAGATTCACTTGGAGCAGATGATCTCAGGAAGCATTGTGAGGTATTTTCTTTGTGACCATAAGTTTTGATGGAAGATTTTCAAAATTTCAATTTAACTTTCAATTGGTGCGTGTGACTTTGCCTGGTTTTCGTATATAATAAAACTGAGAATTTATTTTATGTTTTATAGAAGATACATATGCCTTTTGATGTTATTAATGTTTTCTCAATCTTTTAGAGGATCATATTCTTCAAACGTTTTTAGTAATTAACTATGCGGTCTCTTTAAAGACATCCTATAGTCAAATCAACTATGGGCATCCACATCAGGCCTGTTAAGTTCTCTATTTCTCTTGGTGTCTATTTGTTCTTATCTGCTTAGGTTTTGCTTGATCTACTAGGCGTGTGTAGGTTTTATTCTCTTATTTTTATTATTTCAACACTGGAGGCTCAGTCTTTGAAGGAATTGAGGCTCACCACTTGCTTGCCATGCTTCTTACTGTCCAAGTCATCCACCAAGGCCTGATGTCTGTGGTATATGGTTGTGCTAAGTGGGACATTTCCTTGAGATAATAAACTTGAAATCCCTTCGAGGTTGTCATCACCTCTGAATAAGTACACTTTTGTTTTTGTGTTATTTACTGTGTCTATATAGGGGTCTGCCTATATAGGTGATGCTGTGGAAGGCGCCTTACCATGTGATGGATTGAATAACTCCTTACCTCTGTTTTGTGTTGCAAATGTTCATCAGGATTTCTCTACACAAGTTCATACATGGAGACAATTTGCTGACCTTCAACTATCTTGACTTCCTGTGTGCAGGACATTGTTATTCGCAACCTGGACTATATTTTAACGGTCTCGTCTCATGCGTTTTCTAGTGCTTCACTGGAGATCCTAGCTAACCTTGAGAAATTATTTGACCAGAGGTCATCCGAACCTTGGAGTTATCGTCGGCTCCCAACACCAACAGCTACTTTTCCTGTCATCATCAACAGTGAGGAGGAGGATAGTGAGAGTGAGGTTCTAAGGACTCGTTACAACAATATGAAAATATCATCCGTGAAAAACGAAGGAAACACAAGAATTGATTCTTTTCTGCAACCCAAAGATGATCCAAATCAAGGTATAGGCAAACAAGTTCGAGCTCTACGGAAAAAGCTGCAGCAGATTGAGATGCTTGAAAGGAAGCAGAGTAATGGGCATCTTCTTGATGAGCAGCAATTAGCAAAGCTACAAACAAGGTCAGCTCTTGAGAGTTCTCTTTCTGAGCTTGGTGTTCCAGTTGAGTCACCGCAGGCGAAAGCATCATCTGCAGCCTCGCCAGATGGAAAAGGGAACAGAAAGGCCGCAATGTCAAAAAAACACAGGAGAAAGAACCAGAAGGCAGCACAAGTAGAAACTGTTTCTGGTTTCTGCTTGACAGATGTAGGGGCAGACCCTGTGAAGGATCTCTTCGGTGTTGAAGCCTCTCAGGTTTCTTCAACTATGGTTAGTTTTATTAGTCTTCATAGTCCTTTACCTTTGTTATATTAATGATAAATCAAGAATTATTTAAATAATTTATTACATTCATTTCCTGTTAGAAAAAAAAAAAAGAGTTGTTGTATTATTGATTTTTTATTTATTTTTAACTTGTGTAGGAGGAAGATGTCATGTTTGAAGGAAATGTGACCAACCAATCCTCCACAGAGTCCAGTTTCTTGGTTCAGAAGAAAGACATTTCTGACTTGCCTAAAAATAATAGTTCCTTGCAAACAGCTTCTAAGAAGAAGAATAAGAATAAGAAGGGTGGACTTTCAATGTTTTTGAGCGGTGCTCTTGATGACACCCCAAAGACCGCCGCTCCTCCCCCTCCACCAACACCAAAAAGTGAGGGTCCTGCATGGGGTGGGGCAAAAGTTCCAAAAGGGTCTGCTTCACTTCGTGAAATTCAGGATGAGCAGAGCAAAGTGAAGGTGAATCAACCTACTAGGACTAAAGATCAGTTTGAAGATCTTTCTAATGGTAAAAGTGAAGGAAAAGTCCTATTGAGTTCCTTTTTGCCTTCAAAACCAATACCTATGGTCTCCGCTCAAACAATTCAGGCATCCGATGCAGATAAAGGCACACCTCCTTGGGCTGCTTCCGGGACACCTCCCAGTCTCTCTCGGCCATCTCTTAGGGACATCCAGATGCAACAGGCAAGTAACTTAACACCTCTATCAAATTGGGATCACCAAGTTGATTACATTTTTTTTTCCATTTATAATTTGGTACTATTCGATAAAGGCTTCTCTACATCAGTGACTTATTTCTGTTCCTCGTCATATAGCATCATTGTGATGTTTTTCTTTTATTTCAAAGCAGGTAAAACAGCATTGTCTATCCCACAGTCCAAAGACAAGAACGGCTGGCTTTTCGATTGCTTCTAGTCAAGGCTCACCATCAGAATCTCCTGGAATGAACCGCTGGTTCAAACCAGAGGTCGGAACACCCTCATCAATTCGATCAATTCAGATCGAGGAGAAGGCAATGAAGGATCTGAAGCGCTTCTACAGCAGTGTAAAGATAGTTAAAAACCAGTCTTAGAAGAAGGCCAAAATGATATTTGCTGCTTTGGTTAGATAGGCAATTGATGCTCTTCTTTGTTATTCTGTTTTGTTCAAATTCAATACTGTAAATTTGACTGTACAGTGATGGTCTCCCTCCCTGACTCCCTGTACATTAAACTCTTAGTTTTTAGATTAGTTTTAGTTAATAATCTTCTCATCCTCTTGATGTACACTTTATATATATATTGGATGATTTTAACTTCTTTGATGTATCAAAATGTAGGCAGGCCCTTCTGGAACAATAAAACTAGTAAACAAAGAGAGACTGATATGAATATATTCTGTCAAACTGATTCAACTTTCTTCTCCAACTGATTCAGCTGCTCTTATGTTTAAAGTATGGCTTTTTATGTCAACAACAACAAAAAAAAAAAAGTATGTTTGAGAGAGAGAATTTTTTATATCAAAACTAATATATTTGTGATTTGAGTGTTGGGAAACACTTATCAAGTGTAGTTATCACTTAAAGGGTGTTATAATACTATGTGTGGGGCACTTAATAGGTTTGGTTGGCACCCGAAAGTCTACGGTGATTATAGCAAAAAACTCAAGCTTTGAAAGAAGTTTGAGGAAGTTGTAATTCTCGAAAAAGAACAAGAAAAAAAAGAAGAAGTGAGGAGTGTATGTAACCCAACTCCATTCTCACTACAGAGGAAGATTGCCTACTTCAAATAATTTTGCGATGGCGGAGGCTGATATATGAACGATCGACCTCCTTTGGTAGCGCTAGAGGAGGTTGGGCCTCCTCTAGCATTGAAGGAGGCGATTGTTATGGAATATGCAAACTCAAAGCAATAATCAAATCACACAAAAGTAAGAAAACAATAGAAGAGACACGAGATTTTATGGTTCGGCGTAAGCATAACCACAGAGCGCATCAATATTTAATACTCAACTTTCATTATCAAATTAGTGTTTACAACAATAAAGCACTCTCTCTCAATTCAGCAATGGAGGAGGCAATCTTCCTCCATGTTTGATGTGTTTTTAAAAAAAAAAAAAAAAAAAAAAAAATCAATTAAGTAATTTTTTGTTTATTAATATTATTTTAATTTGTTACGTTAATTATTTTTTAAAATTTAGTAAAATTATTATTTACTTATTTTAATGTCGATTTCCAAAGTTATGTAAAAATTACTTTCTAATACATATCTTATTGTATCCATTTTTATCAAATTTATTTATTTATTAAGTAGATTATTCTTAAAGCCAACTTACCAAACATACATCAATTTATCTTTTAAATAGATTATTTTTCAGCAAAGCTAAAAATGATTATTTCTTAAGTTACAACAAACCCCAAATGTAGCCTGAAATAAAACAGACAGACCATTTGGTTTTCGCTTATTAGTTGATCAAATGTTGGTCTTTCAAAGCTAGCCTCGCTTAGAATCCTAAGATACTAGAATGGAACTTGGAAGCTAATTTGATATAAATAAGAAACTAAAGAAAGTTTTAAACTTGATTTGCGAAGAATCTCTTCAGGCTCCTTCCAAGTCTTGAAAACAAATACATACATGAATTTTTTTTTTTTTTTTTTTTTGGTATCGAGGATCCCGGACTTTGTTCGGGCACCCATCAGCCTGTCTTTCCCAACTGGGTGACTCTTCATGGCCTGTATATTGGATCGTGGAGTAGGACAAATAGGAAACTCCGGCTCACACCCCATGCCCCACAAGGATGCAAGCTGGTAAATCAGAATTCGCCCCCACCTGGATAGGATTCGAACCGCTGACGTTCATACATGAAAATCTTGGACTTGGAGGTGCAGTGAGTATGACAATGATTTTGATTTATATTCATGAGTGGGATGTCTATTGTATTGGAAAATTATAAAATGTGTGGACCCCTAATGAGTATACATCAAGTGATGGGCATAAAAATCAATCATGCATGTCCCAATAGGAGAGAAAGTGGGCATGCAGGACCCACAAAAGGAGGACTCGGCTAGTAGTTGCCAAACACAAAGAGCCAGAGATCTTGCAACCAGTTGAGCCAAAAAGGGTAGACAGACATGATTAGTCAGAAAAAATCATTTGAACAATAACATCTCTTTAATTTTACATTTACATTTACCTCTCTTTTGCTTTTTGCATTGAACGTTTCAAATAAATATATGTAAATTGAGAGGAGAAAAGAATGTAAAAGAGAAAAGGAAAGATTAGAAGTTTTGTGGACCCTTATATTGGTAGGAGTTGGTTGAGTACTTGAAGGAAAAGCAAATTAAAGTTTATAAAAAGAAAAGAAAAAAATCCACTTTGATGCAATAACCCCATGAAGAATATGAGTTCTTGGAAGGAGAGATTCAATTATATGGGGTTGATGTGGTTCTCTGACTTGTCATTGAGTGCCTTGTGTTGTCTATGATGTGTCATTGAGTCATGAACTAGTGATCGATCTGTTTGATCAGGATGAATGTTCACGTGTTCTTGGATATCCATGCAATTTCTGGACTTCCATAGATATCTCATGAGAAACTTCTAATTTAATTATGTGTCTTAAGCTATATGAATCTATGTAAAATTACTTCTAAAGAGATTACTATGATTTTGTTAGATGAAAAACTTGGTAAATATTCCTACATTACAAAGCAGATTAGAGACGAAGGAGATTCAATATTTTAAAACAAAAAGGAAAAATTTAAAACAGTAATTTTGTTTTTGGAAACCGGACACCATTATGGTTCAGAGGTCTACTGGGACCTGATGAAATTGAACTCTATAAATACGATCTAAAATGCAACCCCCATTGGGAAGGGGTCTCCCCACACTTTACGGTTTAATAGGCAAATGTGACGTATATTTAGTTATTTAAAAAAATTATACAAAGTTTCTTTGTTAAGCCCCTACATGCATTGTTAAGAACTTGTATATATAATTTGATTGTAAGAATGCAATTGAGAACTAAATGCAATTAAGGAATGGAATTGAAGGAACGAAATGAGAGGTTGATCCGGTGCTATAACCCTCACAGCTACGTCTAAAAACAGAGTGGAATTGAAGGATAAATATGTTTCATCATTTAATTGAAACATGAAGATCAAACATTGAATATCTCCATATATAAGAGAGATTTTTATTTATTTATTTATTTATTTTACCTGTGATTAGTGATATACTGATATCTTATGCACATATATGGAGTGGTCAATTATGTGAAGAGACTTGGGATGCTTCGTCGGTGCTTCCTTTGGTGTCATGTAAGGTCTTATCATAATAAATTAGCATAGTAAAAGCATCAATATGTGTTATAATATATAAGGAAAAAATCTTATATACACCAAGAGCAATACATTCATCCACGCATGCATGTGGATTTAGATTTTCTGCTAAGTTGATATTTATCTTGAACTAAATAGATTTGGCTAATGACATGTGTAATCAATATCTTTAAATATAGAATATTATCTTCAAGTACTATGATCGTGACAAAAAAATTGAGGATCAAAATTCCATATACTGATATACCGGACTGAATAACTAATCAAATGAGTTTTCCGATTACAGCTACAAAGCATTGGAAAATTGATCATAATTATGATCTCTACCGATCGTTATAAGTGAATTCCGGGTAATCAAATTTCACTCCTATCAATTTCAAACTTTATTATTATTATTTTTTTATGAGTGAGATTTGATCCTAAAATCTTTTCGTCTAAACTAGACAGCCACAGCTTCTTGACTTCAACAGTTCAACGTCTTATTTAATTATTTTAGACAATCACCTACCTAAGATCTATTAAGAGTTGGTGGCAGCTTTCTCCAAGTGTCTTCAAATGTGCCCACATATATTAATTCCAATAATTCATTTTCTAAAGATTTTTTTTATATACAACATCCGGTTCGAATCTGAGATGTTGACGAACCAAATGAGCGATCTTAACCACAAAGCCACATTGTATAGCCGGTGATCAATTCATCTTCTAATTGACGTCTAATTTAGGGATGGGCCTCAGGAAAATAAGGATGGATATTGGTCCCCTCTCACCTCCATTCCCATTTCCCAACCCTTACCCCATTTGACTAAAAATTACATATTAAAAAAAAAAAAAAACTATATTATACAATACAAATACAAATAAAATTCTTTACAAATAATGGGGTTTAAATATTAGTTTAGGTTTTAAATGTGAAGTTAATAAAGTATTTATAGTTAGAGTTTAAATTAGAAAAGTGGGGAAATGGGGAAAATAAGAAAAATATTACATATTAATATATATATATATATATATATATATATATAAAATATGTATGTATATAAATTTAAGGGAAAATGGAGAAATGGGGATGAGGGGACCCCCAATCCCCATCCCCATTTAAGTTTGGGGATGAAATTCAACCCCACCCCCTCCCTTGCATGTCCCCATTTGGGGATGATTTTTTCCCCCAAATGGAGATGGGGACCGGGGATTTGGGGGAAAATGTCCATTCCCTAGTCCTATTATTTATTAATTCTGCCTCAATGAAGCCTTTGTAGTTTTTTTATTTAAATTTTTTATTTATTTTTAAGTATAATATAAAATCAGAATTTTTTAGGGATAAGGAGGACTAGAACCACAACCTCATGATTTAGATATAGAGTCACCGGACCAACCTTACCTCATCCAACGAAGGCCTTATCGTTCCTAAGGCACTACTTTTTTATTTATTTTTATTTTTAGTTATAAGTTTATTCCTACATAGGACTGGGACTACACTTGAGAGAATCAATATAATGCAGCCTTTTCATGAAGTGGTAGCAGGTATAACTACTTTGATAGTATGGTATATTGCATATATAATATTAGTTAAATTAATACTCAATAAATTTCTAATTTTCTTTTACGCCATGAGATCGTGGGTTCGAGTGCTCCCTTTCCCTAAAATACCCCGAATCTATGTAATATTTTTTTTTAAAACAACTAATTCTATTTTTTATTTATTTATGTATTACATAAATTTGGGGTTTTTTGGGAGAGGAAGGACTCCAACCCGTAACCTCGTGGTGCATGTGTGAAGGGTTTACCACTGGACCAACCTCGTCCCGTCAATAAATTTCTAATTAATTTCGTTATGGCATCATGAACCGGGGACTTTTGATCAATTAGCCCGTTACACTTGTACTATCCCATGACTCGTAATTTAATTCTCTTATAACTATTTATCTAATGAAAAAGAAGATGAAGTTTCATTTCAACAATTCTTATATATCGACGAGATTAGTTTGGTTCGGTAGTAAACCTCTCACACCTACGCCACGAGGTTATGAGTTCGAGTTTTCCCACTTTCCTAAAAAAACCCTGAAATTATGTAATATTTCAAAAAATAATAATAATAATAAAAAAAAAACAGTTCTTATTTATCTAGTCAAGATGTCTTGATGTTAATTCTGTCTGAACTTCAAATCTCTATCTGTTGGATGCAATTCATTGGCCATTAGTGAAATGAATGATTAAATACACTAAAACTTAAAAAATATCAATTCATATATATATATATATATATATAGATAAATGCTCAAATCAGTGCGCACTGATGTAAATATATAAGGATATTGAATGTGAGACACTCATTTCCCATGCTTTAACTTAGTGTGTATACACTTGTCAAAACTTCTCTATAATGAGTGGCATGCATTCAATGTCTTTATATATTTACATTAGTGCGCACTGATGTGAATTGGACCGTATATATATATATATATATTTACTGACAATATCTATTAATCCGTGACCCTGGGAGTTATTTGTCCAAACTCCAAGCTCGTCTATCTACCAACTGAGTTACGCTTTTGTTGGCTTTAAAAAAAAAAAATGCTACGGTATATAGTACAGAGTATACTAATTAACCTAATGATTTCTATTCATTTAATTTCCCAAATATATATAATTTTTTTTTGACTAAATGTGCTACAAAGCCTACAATTGCCAGGCACTTATTTTAGCATATTTAAGAGTGATCTTTCCTTGAAATTGACATCAAATTTATGGGATCAAAGAAGCCCAATTTCACTCTACATATATACCTAGCTTGAACACTAAAAAGTAAACAATGGCAAAATCAATATATAAACACCAAAGACGATGAGAAACTTGAAAATTAATAAATATGTAAGTATGCCTGTGGTGCATGGTAACTAGCTAGATTGGAGTTTGCACCCTCTTCACTCTCACCCAAAATGACATAAACTAGAAATATAGTTGATAATGGGCTAATATATTATGGGATTCTTCAAATAGAATTAATTCTTTTTAGCAACTTTGTTCTCTCTCTCTCTCTCTCTCTCTCTCGAACAAGGGAATGAGTGCTGAAATCATGGTCTGATTTGGGCGGTGGTGATGCCCTTTACTTGTTGATGGAGATATCTTGATTGTTGTTATAGCTTTTTCTAGTGAGATACCTCAGTGATACCTAGCTACTTTATTATAATTGTATATATTAAATTGCATACCATGTGGAGGCCCATATTTGTCCCCTCCATGCTTTTCTCTTGCTTCCTCGTTATTTTCAGTGCAAAAGAATTTTTTTTTTCCACAACAGAGATAGGCTGTAAAAGCCACACCTCCTACCACTCTCTTCTCTTGTAATTAATTAATTAATATTTAAAAGCCTTATCAGAAGAAGACAATACCATCCTTCCAAAAACCCACCAGTGTTTTTCATTATTTTATGGATGCAATGACCTGTCTATCATGTGCTTGCTTTTCCACATTCATCTATTCCATACAGTCTTTTAGTCTTTTGTCTCTTTTTCATATTTTGATATAAATATAATCTAGGTGTGTGTGTTATTGTAAGAGAAAGATTTAAGAACTTGAGTGCTTTGCACCCTTGTAATTGGTTTTGATTGTTGAATCATGAGAAAGAGTGATCAAAGAGAGAGTTTTCGAAAGAAGGAAAAGGAGTGTTTGGAATGAAGTTTGATCCAAGATCCTTTTTTGTCTCTCCTCCAACTGTTGTTTACTATTAATGTTCTCTTTGTGTGTGTGTGTGTAAGATAGAGACTGATTAGAAGAGCTTGATTTCTTGTAGCCTTGTATTTTGTTGAATCATGATAGTGATCAGAGAGAGATTTCTTGTTGAATCATGATCAATATCCTTTTGCTCTCTTACCACTTTTCTAGTTACCATGCAGTTGAGTCATGTCTATATGTGTACATGTCTTCATTCATTTGTTAGATTGATATATATATATTTTTGAAAGTGTTTTTAGATTGATTATTGTTAAATGATCGACCGAGTCTGTGAGTTTTTGTGTGTGTTAGAGAGATAGAGAGATCTAGGACAGCTTTGTTTTTTCATATGTTGTATGGTTTTTTGTCACTGAGAATTGTTTGATAATGAAACTTCATGAACCGATCTCGGACCAGGCTTCATTCCTCACACTAAGCTTTTCCTTGCTAAAATACAAAGACCTCATGAACCCAGGTATGCTCTCATGACTCATCATATTATCTGATAATTAATCTTATCTACTCGATCTAGCCACTAGGTTATTTATTTCATAATTTTTCTATTTGTTAGTTTGATGATACCCACAAAAGCTTGATCATAATAAGTGTTCTTGATCATTAATTACAATCTTACAACTATATGATTTCGATGCATGGAACTGATGATGGTGTTTACATGTTTTGTAGCTGAGACTATGATTTTATATTTTACTGATATTCCTAATTAGTTATTTATCTTATAAATTGTTTGGATCATGAGTAACTGACTTGATCTTTTCATGGTATAATTAATTTCAACATGTTAGTTTGATATTTATTTTTGCTTTACCCTTAAGATCCTTATAATTCTTATACAAATATTTAGGGTTTTCAAGTTGATTATCATGTATATTGTTTTAGATGATGATAATCTTAGATCTATGAAATACAAGACATGGTCAATGAGATACAAACAGACGACTTAGAACAGACGACTTAGATTCTTTGACAAAAGATATAAGACATATATGTACCCGTTATTATTTTGTTTTTAATAGAATATATATATATATATCAGTACCATTTATTTTAAAAGTAAAGGTAATTAAGTTTCATTGTACATAAATTTTAACAAGAATTTTTTCAAAGAGGTGAGAAAGCATGCATAAATTTCTTCTTGTTTCTATAAGTAAGTTTACTAGTATATAAACCCTAGCAGCATGCCCTTTTAAGCATTATTGTCCAGTTCATTAAACAACAAAAAACCAATTTTTAAAAAATAAAAAAAACCCTTTTTGAACTATTACAATATTCCGGAATTGGGCGATGAGGCATGACTTGAACCCATAACCTCTTAGATGTAGATGTGAGAGGCTTCTTACTAAGCCAACTTCATCTAGTGAGAATATATTGACTATTAACTCCTCATGCAATAATACAGATCCTCTATTTATGGACTAGCACCAATAATTGTATGACCATGATGTAATTTTTCAGCTTCTATATGATACCGACAACAGACCTAGCATTTAGCATTTCATGATAATGGCATTGTCTTTAATAACAGAGAAAGAGATAAATGACATATATATAAGTCCAATAATATTCCATCATGTTGATATCTTTTGGACAATATGTTGTCCTCAATTGGTATAAAAAAATATATGCGAGAATTCCACACCCGATAATATATATGCGGGAACACTTGATCGTCAGCAGTTTGCTTCTCGACGACTTGTGCTTTCTTTGTATGTTCAAACACTTTAGATGAGTTGAAATAGTTGTGTGCTCCAAGGTGATACACATGTATAGCTAGAGAGAAAATTAACAAAATTAAATTTTGTATGTACGTTGAAATTTTAAGTAATTTCAAATTACAGTTTGTATGTTGGTTCAATTAAATTACAAAACACAACTATATATAAATTTGTTTCTCTATCAATAATCCGCATATATATCAAAACTTGTTGGATCATATAGACCACATCAGATTTTGATTCAAGATTGAGAGGAGCTGAGGTGAGGAGACAATATGAAATTGCAAGAAATTTGGCCTTTAACGAAAAATGCATTGCCAAAACCTTTCACAACGTGCGCCTGAACGTTGTTGATACTCCTGTTGACAAAATTGTCATAGACGTTTAACGCAACGCATAGTTGATGTACGTTACCTTAGCCAATACCGTGTGTTGTATTAGAAATTGTCGTAATGTGCATTGTACATTACCCTATGCAAAAAAAGAAAACCTTTTTGTATTCCCCATTGGGCTGGCCCTTTACTAGGCCCAATCACTATCGAGCCCCGAACCTTATATTGTTATCAAGTTCAAGTCCCCACCCATACAAAGTTAATGTGAGATTAGAAATCATTACCTATATAAGGTCTGCCGCTTGATAGTTATTGGGCCTAGTAAAGAGCCAGCTGCTAGCTTAATGTTGGGGGGGGGGGGATTAGAAATCATTACCTATATAAGGTCTGCCGCTTGATAGTTATTGGGCCTAGTAAAGAGCCAGCTGCTAGCTTAATGTTTTTTTTTTTTTTTTTTTTTTTTTGGGGGGGGGGGGGGGGGGGGGGGGGGGGTTGGTTACCAAAAGGTTTATTTATTTCATAGCCTAAGTCAACGTATAATGCACGCGTTGTGAAAATGTTCTAGTATCGTCTAAGACAACGTACATCAACCGTGTGTTGCGTTTAAATGTCTATGATAATACGCGTAGTATGTTGTTATTATTCCATAACTACACACGTTGCGTATTGCAAAAAGCTTTAGAACTTTTAGTAACAGATGTATCAAGTATCAACAACGTACAATCGCATGCTGTGAAAGGTTTTAATAAGACATTTTATGCATTGTGAAAGGCCAAATTTTTTGTACCGGTTAGACACACGTTATAATTATATTCTTTAAGGACTTGACATCTCTCTATTTTTTGGTTCTCTTTGCCATCCCATGCCACCTAAGAGAAACTACATTGTACATTCAACATCACAAAATTTGACATGTGATGCGGGAGATATTATTAAAGATATTCTTGAAGATTTTGAAATTTAAAAATATTTCTGTAATTAATAAATATTATTATGTTTCCATTATTTATTATATATTTAGTTAGGTAGTCAATTATTTTATGATTTTATTATATTAAATCTAATCTAATTTCCATATTAGATAGGTTTTTGATATTTAGGATTCCAGTATTTTAAATTTCCATTGTTATCTCAATTCATTCCTTTGTAGGAAAATTGATGATTTTATTGCTTTCTCAATTCATTTAGGTTTCTTTTAGGTTTTTAGTTTTCCTATTTAAAGGAATTGTACCCTTAAGGGATGGAGTTTTTGATGATTTATAAAATTGCAAAGATTTTTCTCTAGTTTTTCCAAAATTTCGGTACCTTTGAGAGGGTCAACGAATTTTGATGCCTGTTATTTTGTAACTGTGTGTGTATCAAGTATCAAACAGAGTAATATAAGGTCTTGCTTTCGATATTCATACACAAATCAACGGATTTAAATCAGTTATCCTATATGTTTATTGACTTTTGTCTACGTGATGTTCCTGCTTCATCAGTTTGGTATCAGAGTTTGGTTCGTTTGGGACAACATCGACATGCCGCCGAAGAGACATCCACCAAACTGGGTCCTCATGGAAAAAGCCTATGAATGTGACCACATCACATAGTTGGAGCAATAGGTTGCGCAATTAGCGGAGCAGCTTGCTACGATATTGGCCAACCAAAACCCATTCTAGAATTTGAACCCTAATTCAGATAGTGATGGTGAATCTGACAAAGAGGTTTTCGAGAAAAATCATGACTGCAACTCAAATTTTGTAAATTGTGTTTACAATGATATATGTGTGTGTGTGCGTGATTGTTCTCTCAGAGAGTAGTACAATGATAAGTAAAGTTCGTTCCCAACAAAGATCGAGTGATTAATTACCGAAATTGATTAACCTAAGTGCTATTCAAACAAGCAATATGGGAATGTTTTCATATTTGACTACTTCAAGCAAATTAAATTAAACTAATAAAGGATTTATGTTATTGCGATAAAGAAATGACAAGTATTAAAATCAAGTGTAATAATGAAGGAAAATGATACTTAGACTTGACTACACCCCACCCTCTCCTAAAATCCTCTCTAGACTCACTTTGCATACCCAAATTATGCTCATGCAATTTGTAGATTCATGCACCTAATTATTAACCTATATTCTCGGTCGAGTAACATAGGTTACACCCAATTCATACCCGAGCCTATCTCTCAATTACTCAGAATGTATGTATGAGTTTAGTAAGAACAATGGCACACTAGCTTAAGTAGGTCTACTTTTCTAGACATGCATATAAGACATTTCGTCGAGCACGATGAGTATGTGTCTCCGGTCAGTTCATAACACACAATCAAAGATCATTCAATAGGAGATCAACCTATTGAAAGCATTAATCACACTAAAACATCCATACAAACTACAATTGCACATAATGGATAAAACAAAGGTCAATAAATATAAATAGTCAAGGGTGAGGCTACATCAAATCCTAGCACTAGAGAATTAGTTCATATTACACAAGTAAGCCATACAATATATATGATCAAATGAATACATGGCTAAGTATAGAAAATGAAAGAGATAAAGTGTAGAGAAAATTATGTAAATCTTCTTGAAAACTATGTAAATCTTCTCTTCTTCCTTTCCCCTTCTTCTCTTCCAAGCTCCTTCAATTTCCTATCTCCCAAGAACAAGAAATGAACATGGATTGATGTCAAGTGTTAGTTGGATTGTGTAGGATTTAGTATGGTGATGTAGGAAAATGACTTAGTGAATATTCTTAGGTAGGTAATTGGTTGTTTTGGTCTAAAAATATCAAAGGTTATATAGGGGAATGAATTAGATCAAGGGCAATGAGGTAAATTCTTGAATTTAACCATTTTTTTGGGTAAAAACCCGAGAGGAAAGCGACCTTGGGTTGGGCTCACCTTTGAGGTTGCATCTCTCTCGGGTGAATTTTTTCAACTTCGCGCACCATTACAAAAATGGCCATAACTTCCTATAGAGACATTGGAATTGCAATTCGTAAAAAGAGTTGGAAAGTAGACTCATGGGGCTTTCTAGAAATAGGTTACATGAAACGTAGTTTGATCGAAGGAGGGAGATATGGCCCCTGAAAGTTTAATGTTTTGCACGAAGATTTCCAATTTCAGCCCTTTAACCTCCGAAACTCTTCAATTATGCTCAACACCTTATTTTAGGGCATAAAACCTATACAATACTCACAAAATGCATTATATACAAGAACACGCTCGAAAACGAGTACAAAATCTAGGAAATGGGGACCTCAAATAGGTATGTAAATCATCCAATCTCTGTGTGTGTGTGTGTTTCAATATGCGTGCGTATATGTGTGTGTTTCAATATGCGTGCATATATGTGTGTGTTTCAATATGCGTATGCATGTGTGTGTGTGTTTCAATATGCATGCGTGTGCGTGCGTGCGTGCGTGCGTGCGTGCGTGCGTGCGTGTGTTTCAATATGCCACTAATATTCGATGAAGAGGTTTTCGACAAAGAGCATGAGAGCAATTCAAATTTTACAGAATTTTTTTATGATGATCACATGCTTCATCATTCCAAAACATCTCCAATTTATTTGATGTTCAAAATATTAATGATTGATGCATTTATTTTGACTTATTGGAGTGATTGGATGAATATTGTAACGAAAATCAGAAATTTACGGTTCGTTGTCTACAATCAAGGCTATTGATGTGGAAACATTATCTACATGTTCGTCGAATTAAAGATGTCGAAATTTGAGAACGATTTTTTTTCCACCTTTGAGAGAATGATGTAGAAAATATTATTGAATATATTCTTGAAGATTTTGAACTTTAAAAGTATTCATGTAATTAATAAATATTATTATGTTTCCATTTATTATATATTTAGTTAGGTAGTAAATTATTTTATGATTTGATAGGTTTTTTATTTTTAAGATTCTAGTATTTTAAATTTCCATTGTTATCTCAATTCATTCATTTGTAGGAAAATTGATGATTTTATTGCTTTCCTAATTCATTTAGGTTTTTAGTTTTCCTATGTAAAGGACTTGTACCTTTAAAGGGAAGGAGTTTTTGATGATTAATAAAATTGTAGAGAATTTTCTCTAGTTTTTTCTTCCAAATTTCAGTTTCTTTTAGAGGGTCAATGAATTTTGATGACTATTATTTTGGTATCTGTGTGCGGATTAACAAAGTATTAGGAGGTTTCGCTTTCGATATTCATGCGCGAATCAACGGATTCGAATCAGTTATCCTATATGTTTATCGACTTTTGTGTTGTAGAAATCCATAATCACAAGTTACGTAAATCACAATCGCACATGCATATAATAATATGAAAGCTGAATATATATATAAAACGTGTCTAATATAATCCGGGGGGGGGGGGGGGGGGTTGAATAGATTTTAACCAACTATTACCAATTTTCATGTTTAGTCCATTTTCAAAGAACAACCCCTATCTAGTCAAAAATAACAAACAAGTGTAAAATGCAGAAAATAAATAACACTTGAATTTTTACGTGGAAACCCACACGGGAAAAACCACGGGCTGTTATGTGCGCCACACACGAACCTCAATCCACTAATTGTAATAGCAATTACAACCTAGATTGACCACGTCAAATCTTACACGGTTACTAATCTACCACTACTACCCGTAGGCTTTCAAAAGTGAATCTAATCCATTGCTTGCAAACTACCAAATGGTAAATATAAGTCTTAACTCTCTAAGAGAAGAGATAACACAACCTAAGGTGAATATATGCAATATTCAAGATGCTAAAATGCTAGGTTAAACATTCAAGCTTATCTAGGCCTAGATGAACATGTTAGAGACATTTCTAGATATCATGTGGCTATATGGCATTCATACAACCTAGCTATATGTGCAAATCAAACCCTATAGGCAATAGCTATCACAAACAACTCACAAAGCACAATAAAGACAATCTTAAAACTAGTCAAGTCATAAAGATGCAATCTTGAGACTAGTTAAGTAATAAAAAAGCTATCTTGAAGAGAAAGAACATGTGAAGTGATGCAAATAATGTTCTAACTACAAGTCATGTGAGTAAAGAAGAAAACCTTATAAAAATCAAGCTAGAACATGCTAGATGATGTATGAAACATGAAAGTATGATGGGTGTTTGTGATTTGAGTAATAAAAAACAAGTCTTGATACCTTTGCTTTGAAGATACTCAATAGCTCTCAAAAGATGTAATTTTCTCTAAAAAACGACCAAAGGCTATCAAGTCATATACATATGAGATCTAAGCAAAGTGGTGTCGTTTTGGAAAAAAATGCTCCAACTTCTCGTCAAGTGCATTGGTGGTGCGCTGGTCGAGTAGCGCACACACACCAGCGCATGCCCTTTGTTTTGTAAGGGCGCTGGACGAGCTGTGCAGTCGAGGGGTGCACGACCAGCGACAACCTTCTGGACAAGTTGCTTTAGTGAGCTGCGCATGACGTCCACCAGCGCACGATAAGCGGCAAACCTCTGCTAAGGTTGCGCTGGTCCGGCGCATGACGACCAGTGTAATGCTCTGGTGTGCACGGGTAAGGGACTAGCGCACTGCACACAAACTCAACACAATCAAGAAAAAACGTGCAAGTGTGAATTGTGAAATGCATACATACAAAAGCAATAATCACACATGCAATCTAGTAGTGAGTGTGTGCATTTAAATCTCTTCAATTAGAGTCAAGACAAGTAATCTATCTTCCTTGAAGCTCTTGATGATCACGATGAGGTCCTTTGGCATTTGATGAGGATTTCTTCAATCCTAAGCTACCTTTACATAATTGAACCCCATTGTGATTTTGTTAACGAAATAAGCCAATAAAAAGTGAGGCACTTACAAAAGCAATAAAAGAGAAGAAGAAGACACAAAAGAATTTTACGTGGTTTAGCAATTTGCCTATGTCCACAGGGAGCACATGCACTCAATCCACTATTAGAGTTGATTACAATCTCTCCGCCTCTCTTTTTCAGTCTCTCTACAAGTTGTTCTTAACCTCACTTTCTATTTTCTACACACCCATAAGCATAGAGAAATAATAGTATTTATATGGGAGCATTAGGGCAAGCCAAAACCTATTAGGAGTCCTTTTCTTCTCGTACAAAATTTCTTGTTTCACACAAAATTTTTTATCACCACGGTTTGGGCCGTGGTATACATCCCGTGCCAGAACCGTTGTTTTCCTTTGTTTTCCACCACTCGGAAAACTACGATGTTTGTGCGTCGTGCTCACACCATGGTAAAACCTCTAGAATCGACTGCGGTCTGCACCGCGGTTGGTGCCCCGTGGTCTGTGCTGCGGTATCTTGCAGATTTCACTTTTTCGGCTCATTTCAGGTTTCATATATCCCAACAATCTCCCACTTGAAGACTGAAACTTGAATAGACTTTTTCCTGCTTCCTTGATGACTAGTGGATAGTTACATTAAGCTCATACCTTCTATCTTCATCCTTGAACACCCACTGAAGCTATGCACAACTCTAATTTCTCCGTTGTGACTGGCTTGGTTAACTTGTCAGTCAAATTCTTACTCCTTGCTATTTTCATGAGCTTTAATACCCCATCATTGGTTAACGACCGAATGAAATGGTAATGTAAGTCTATATGCAGAACACCAAATTCTTGGCTAATTGTATTTCACTATAACTATCACTGTGCAACACATTCATCACCTGCTCGAATCCCAACTCTGCCAACAACCCCTGTAACCATATTAGCTCATTGTTAGCTTCCGTTGCAGCCACATACTCGGCTTTAGTTGTAGAGATCATCACTATCTTCTGCAACTGAGAAACCCAACTAATAGCAGTACTCTATATCATGAACACATATCTAGTAGTACTCCCTATATGATCAACCTTTCCAGCAAAATCGAAATCCACTTAACCTTCCGGCTTGAGCTTTTCTCTTTTGAAAGTCAGACATCTTTTTGTCGTACCCCGCAGATACCTTATGATCCACTTCATTGCTACCCATGCCTAGATTAGACATGTATGTGCTCACAACTCTCACTACAAAGGCAATGGCGTACATAAGGCTTCAAATGGCTGAGGCATATAAGATTCTAGCCATGAAGTCCTTCTCTTCATTCGTCTCTAGATACTGCTCATTGGACAACCTAAAGTGACTAGCCAACGGTGTTATGACTGGCTTTGCATAGCCCATGTTAAACCTCTGTAATGTTTTACGATCGTTGATTGAGCCATTACATATATAGAA